>CM030370.1:68118640-68678811 GCA_003604175.2 Clonorchis sinensis | reverse complement strand
AGCGAAGGAAGGGAAAGTAAGTACAATTACTATTCTCAGAGGCGTGAATACGAAAACTTCATCATCGCAAAAGTGAACTTGAGAATAAGAAAGATGCGGAGCATTGGAGCAGTCCACAAGGTCATGCAAACGTAGACTCGTGTAGTGTAGTGGTCTGGCTACCCAATAAGTTACTTTACCAGGAGTGTGTGGCAAAGAAATAAAAAAACAGTAACGCTAGATTGAGTATCCAATAATAGAAAAGTCAGATGGAACAGACTCACTAATAATTGTTCACTCTAAAATAGTTCGTCGTTGGCCCAGGTCAGTAAATAAACAATAATCCAATCATGGTTGCCCAGGGGTCTTCTGACAGTTCCCACATAAAATAGATTCCGAAGATAGTCTGAAATGTTTTGATACCAGAGTTAGCACATGAGACTCGCGAATGACCGCTTTGAGCGCGAGCGAAATCAGAAGGGAGAGTCGGGGCACGTGACCACGTTTGTATTGCGTGAAATTGTAAAGGTGTGCGTTTTTGTAGTCTTTCGTATTCAAACAAAAAAAGGTTATGCAACCGACAAAATACGCAATGTTATAATGGGAACAAAATAAAGGCACAAAACACCACAACAGAACCTTGTGGAAAGCACGGAACAATTTCATGCAGAACACGTGGGTGTTATCTTCGAACAAGTAAATATTTCTCAAATATCTTAATAGTATTCCTTTGAACGCTCAGAATTTTACTCAAAAAACCCGCTAATCAGTGTCTGAAACCATCTTTGCTACGGGACCTTTGAACCCAACAAAATTGAGTAATAATCCATCTGATATTCGCACCAAGTTCCCAGCCTTCAGATAGCATTTCGTAAGTTCGGTGAATATATCCCTAACCATATTTATAAGAGGCATTTACCAGGTGTTGCGTCTGAATTTAGGTACGCCTACAGCGCAAGAGCAAGCTGATCTTTCCACTACAAATTTCGGGTTTTCTCTAAGCAGTGACAGGTTCTTCGGAGTGAGCGTTAGATAAACTATGAGCCAGACCTAAGAACGTTCTATTCCTGATTATTTGACCTCCACTAGGTCACTCACCAGTGTTTCGTTGGCTAAGGGTTGTTTTCACACAAAAGCTTACAAGGTGTGTCGAACTGAGCTTATCGTAGGCTATCAGCTGGACGACTGAAATATCAGAGTACTTGACGTTTCTAGGTATCATTTGCTAGTTTATCGCAGTGGTTTGCATGGATCATCAACCCTAATTCTGACTCGGTGGCAACAAATTGGCTTCACTGTAGTCGTACGCTTCTCCTGGCGTACCGCAAAGCCAAATAAAAGCTAAAAGCAGTTTGCACATACGAAAATGGAGGGTGAAAATATGGATTATTTCCTACCTCTCGTTTTGGCTCCATTGTTTGCGTTTAACCGATCCTGCACAACAATCCATGCGTTTTGATACTACTTTTGCGCTCCGAAGTCTCTTTTAAGGGTTGAAGATTATTTTATTATGGGTGTGGACACGTGTGACAGCACGAATCTGTTCTCCCCGCTTCTTGCACTCGAGATATGTTGCAACGCGATACCGGCCCTATTAGAGCCACTGACAGTGAGGTGACACATAGAACACCATCCATAATGACGAAACGTAGTTTACAGGGTATGCTATTCTTCAGAATTCCAGAAGATGGTACAATCATATTATTTGATTTATTCCGAAGGCATCCCGTTTGGACTAGTCATATAATACCTGCAGTGTCACTATGAACGTAAGCGAGCCGGGATGCACTCACCTACATCCACTACTACTTTTTTCCAAGAATAGTAGTGAAAATTTAGATTCGCTGCAGTAAATTCATCCATGGAGGTGAGAGCGATTGCGATGTACTGCCTCAGCCCCAGTTCCGCCTCTGTTCCTTCGGAACAGCAACGAGCATTACCGGTCAGTCCTTTTCACCTAATCGTAAAAGGTGGGCCATTTAATTGTTTACACATTTTCCCAGTAGGGATTGACTTCATGGGTGCAAAGGGCCACTGAGACACAGGAGTACATGTACTAATAATAATTGTGAGGTCAGCAACAAGGACGGAGTGGCCGCCAACCTTTCCTTGAGCTGACCAGGTTCGTTGTGGATGATACTGAATTTACCCGTTAAAAGCAGTGATGCACAAAACTTTAAAATAAGCAGCTTCTCCTGAGGTATATGTGGTTGAAATCAAAGGCCTACGGCAACCCCAGATTTCTGCCTCTAAACGAATGGTATGTGGTCACTCCTTCTTATCTTCAGGTTTGGCTCCCATGTCTCACTTAAGGTCCCTACAACAAAGTGTCTAAGTCAGCTTTCTGTCATGGAAAAGTAGAGGAGGTATATAACAAAGCGGATTGAATTATGACGCTAAAGTGACCAACAGCTTCATCTTAACGGTCAGTTCACCTGATGCTGTAACCTTCACTGTGAGACAATCAGCTTCTACTTAGCAGAAAAACCCCGAAGCCTTCTGCATTGGCCTTCGGCTGAAGCCAGGGTTCCTGGATTTGGTCTTCTCACTCGCATACGCATTGCTGCTTTGGACTTTTCTGAAGTTTGCCGTCTACTTTGAAAGGCAATCCCTGCCAGTGAAAGGAAGAAGGCCTTCGCTGCGGAGTTGTCTATTTGAGAACGCCAACTTAACAGTTACAGACTATTGAACAGGGGAGCAAAACTCTTATGTGCATCTCGTTTACAAAACTGAATATCCACCTTCTCCTTGGACGCGTCTTCCTGAACTTTTCTGGATATTCATTGACTGTTACTCAAATGCAAGCAAATGCTACAAAGAGACTCCGCTAATCCCGTAACAGATCTTACTTTTCAAGAGGCGCAAAGCGAATTTACGAGAAGACTACTACTCACATGCCGCATCAGTAGTATCCACCGTTACACCAGTATTTAACATATTGGCCAAAACACCCACCAACTCCCTGGTCTCGAAAATGGCATCAGGCAACAAAAGGCAGTCATATGCAAACAAATTACAGTTACCGATGATCTCAGGAAATGTACCGGAATACTGGCAATTTTAATGCATCCATTTATGGTTGGTCAGGTGATCGTTGATCTATTCGACGAGCCTGGCGGTTGGCTTGCAAGGACTTTGCCACCAATTGAGGTGACATCACCAGCGCCTCTGGGTTGTTCACTGTTGCACTAGAAAACACACGTCCGTTGTGAAAGGCCGCGCGTGTAGAAGCGCAATTGGAGGAGAATGGTGAAAGTGGTTAAGATGATAGTAGCCTAGGTTCGACCATATGAAACTTAGTACATATCTGATTTTGGGGCAGAAACACCACTCGGGTATCAGCTGAAATAGATGCTACCTTTCCACAAAGTCGAGGTAAAACACTCGTGAGCTTTTTCCCTATATTGGATCGTTACAGAGGGACTTGCTCGAGTAATTTTTCCCGAATACTGTATTACTGTTGTTCACAATACCTGCCTTACTGAGGTGAATACGGAGTGATGTAGGAGAAACCAGCTCGGTACATCTTGGTAGGCAGATCTTGTTTTGTGAAGTGGCTCTAGTCTGTTTAATATGCAAACTGATATCATTTAAACGTTTTCTTTTCAACAAATGAAGGGGGCACTAGACTGCTCCTCAGTTTCCCAAAGTCGCATTGTTGTCACTTCTCCATAGCAAACAGGTTCAAGTATGTTCGTTCGACAATGTTCTAAAAGGCATGACCGCCCTGTCTTCCGCCAATTAACTCAGATGCGCACCAACGCTTAGCTGCTTGAAGTCTTAATTCGCATATGCCTAACAATTAACCCCAACTGAAGAGCACTGGGTTGCTGACAAACGGCATCAGCAGTGGTCTGCAGACTCAGATTCATTGGGCTACGAGTAATTCACCAAAGGGTAATTTCGAAACGTACGGCTCTGGAAGATTAGTTAACATTTGCTCAATGATCCTCTAATGTACGGCATACTGCAGCATGTATGTAAGCGGATACTTACATCAGGAAGTGCTAGCAAACACAGATCCACGAGAAACGAGCTATTTCTTCCTACAGTGAATCAACGGCGATCAGCGGTTTTTCATTCTGACTACTCATGGGTGGTGTGATTTACGCCTGCTCAGTATAGGGCTGTCTTGCTTCCTTGCTCCTCGCTTTCCGGGTTTTCGCTTCCGCCCAAGGCCTGCTTACTCTCTAGAAGCTGATGTCAAGGTTTCCGTCTTCGCTTGCAATTTCGTATCAACTCGATTCATTTTCAAGTGTCTGTTCCGACGAAAACGGTTGTCCGGGGATCGAACTCGAAACCGCTCGGATGGCAGACCAATGCGCTGAGTCAAAACAAATTCCACGGCAGTCCTATTTCTTGTATTTCGTTTGTATTGCACCTTACCCGACAGTCTTTATTAAGATTTCGTTTTAAACGGGACTAAGCGCGCGTTCCGACTTGGCACATGTCACGTGCTGCTGCGTCGCGCCGTCAGCTAAAGGCTGACGTGGAAACAGCTGAATCCATTGAATAGGCTGTGGACACTGTTTAGGTAAACAGTGAAGTCTGGACACGATTATTCAGCTAAACTGTCATTGTATGTGGTACAGGAATAACTGAATTTCAGGTAAAACGCCGACATAAACTTGAAAACAGAGTGTATTTGTCCGTATCCATGGCCATCGAAATGGGAATAGTTGGATCCCTTCGCCTTACACGCAGGTACACGTTTGTGTCAAACCTACACGAACATACGTGAGCAAGATATGTACCGGCTTATTCGAGGAAATATAAAATAACTGTTAACACCGTTTGTGTACATGTATTTTTCTCAATTAAAGCATAACCATATTCAGGACACTGAAACGAAGCCTTCCTCTGATGATTAACGATCATTTTTTCCAGCGGAGGGCGAAGGTCCTCAACTAGTGGACGTACGTCTCACCCCAAAAACGTTTTTGCATAGTTGATGCTCCAGACTATTCTCAAAGCAACTACAATCCACACGTGAATAAAAACGAAGTAAACATTTGAAAACCTACACAGTACATTGGAGTGTTGCATTTTGATTTATTTCCAAGGTGGCAAGTGTCAAGGTCAGTAGCAACAACTGATGAGTCGTGACTTAAATGAAGATGGTGATCATGAATCAAGACTGCGATTAAGACATAACGATGATCTGTTCCCATAGCAAAGTTTAGACTCTTCTGATAGCAACATTAGCTGTATCATCAATGGTAGCCTTCTTTTATAAGGTGTTTTTTGTTCTTTAATTGTTGTGTACCTGTGTTATTAAGAGTACTGTATTCTATTCACCGCCTTTCCATTAAACAGCAAATCCTTTCTATCAATTATTCACCATCATTAATTCATCATCATTAATTTCTATGATGAAAAAAGTCAAGATGGGTGTTGTGGACTCCCTGATATGCAGCAGAAATCTTCAAAAAAGTCATGTTCCCAATAAAATCAGTGAATGGGTGTAATGTAAAACTCATATCGATGGAGGGCGTGCGTATTTTGCCAAACACAAAAACCATCCACCAGGCCACATGCTGGAGCGTTACTGCAACTGCTCAGTTTGAGTTCGGTACCTTCAAGTTGGTTTACACATATATGATTGAAGCAATCGATAATGGCGTTGCTGCTCACGTCATTTCGTTGAGTTGCAGGGTTGCATAGCCACAGGCTTTATAGAGTCAACAGGGTTAACTTATGGAAACGCATGAACGCCCAGAGGAGGACGACGCCTTACTCTGTGGTGTTGCTCAGCTAGAGCCTTCTAACTTAGGAGTCCGTAAATATTCCCTTCCGTAGAATGACTTGATGAAGCAGGGTGAGTCCGTCAAAGTTGCTTGTACCATTTACCTCATCCAGGTCAGGTGAATGAAATCTCACATGTATATTCCCTTCACGGTGTTATCCCACAGTAAAAGTCAGTAAGAGTCACATGAGGTGACGCTACTTTCAGTTCTCCAAATTGTCTCCACTAGAACAGGCTGAAAACCTTCTACCCTTCTGACTCCTCTCGGACAAAGACGAACAAACTTTGCGGCACACGCTCTTCTAAGAAACGTTGAGATTCAAGTTACTGCCAACACAAGTCAGTAATTTTAGATCCCTCTGCTGATGGTGCTTGAATGTATACTTTTATCATGGTTCCGTGTCTCCAGAGTATCTGTTAAATAAATGTTCCATGTTTCAGTAAATTTTCAATGTATGTTCTCTTCCCTGCATATCAACCGTCTATGTCACTGAGTTTCATGAATGAAATTTTGCATGATGTCTCAGTTTGCAATGATTCTTCAGGGCAGTTTAGTTTAGAGAATGCCTATAGTAGAATTACCTGTTACAGATTCTCAGTTTTGCGAAATCCTCTAAGAATTAGCAACTCCACAAGTCTGAAGTGAATGTATGGGCACTGTGTCAGGATATCCAGTGTTTGGATCGTATCGACCATTTATAGGAATCACACTTAAAAGGGAACGGCAGGACTGCGTGTGCTAAATCACTATTCCTATTAACCAGAGAAGCACTATTCAACCACGTCGTTGTGCACCGGAAAACAGCTATGTAAACAACGTGTCTGTCATGGCAAAGATTAGTCAGCTGGGGTTACAAATATATCACCATCCGTTACTAATTTGGAACTGTCACCAGGCGAAACTAGCTGTCGCTCATCAGTGGTTTTAAAACTGTCCTCTCACACTACAGTAATTGGGCTTCTTCGTGTTGGTGATTTTCAAGAAACGAATGTAAATTTTGGACAGGAGAAATGTCATTTAAGTCTCATTTAAGTGCACTCGAGTGTCGTTCCAGCCATAAACCACTCACCTAACCAGATTTAAGCGCGTCGATACTTTGCCTTGTACCTCGTACGGCGTTATTTCACAACATATCCTGGAAACAAAGTGAACGTCGCTGAGGGTATTCAGCAAAACACTTGATCAGTTGTATTATACCAAGTGGGTGAAGCTTGCTACCCACATGAACAAACCAAACGAGCAAACTGACTATCCACTTCGTAGGATACTGTTTGAGAAGACACTTCCGGACGGAATAGATTTGTTATCTGTAAGTTTACGTGGGCCGCATTTTGAAGCTTCGCGTAGATGTGTTGATGAATTGGCTACATTTAGACATAACATCACCTGTAAAGTTGGTCAAAGCTCTTCGACAGCCGACTACCAAACCCTCTTCAAGTGGCCAAGAAACGATCTTTACTGACAACCACGCTTTTATTAAAAACAACATGGATGAACAAAGCCGTCAGAATAGAAGAGAATTTAGGTAAACGATCAAGCGAACGGTTTGACAGGAAGATTTCATCCCATCAAGGATAGAATGGATAATAGTAAAAGCCTGCGGAAGATCACTAGAATCCATTTAATGTGAATTCGGGGGGTGAATGTTATTACTGATAACCGTTTTGTATGAATCAATCTAAAATCATTCTCTGTTTTCCCATAGACATTCCAGCCTGGGATGCTCCTTTATTCGAACCGTATTGCAGGCTGACCACATTGGCAGCTTCTTTCAGCTGCTGTTCGGTGAATTCCCGTTTGTTTTCTTGTGCCAGTTTGGGTCCGAGTGTTGGGCCCGTGAAATCATCGTGGATCTGGCACTACAACGGAGCGAGTTTGTAAAGCAGGTGGAATTCAGAATTGTTATTCAAAATGAATGATACTGGATATCGTATTTGAACATATTCACTAGAATCACATCTTTGTAAGTTTTGATATCTTTGCTGTGGTCAAGTGAACAGGTCTTAACCTAAATAAACTGAATTGCCAATCATGTAGTGAATTGTGTCGAAAAACTGTCTCCAAGTGAGTGTGAATTCTATTGTTTTCGAAAGAGTAGTGTACATTATTTGGAATAATATGCATGATTAAGAAGATAACGCTTTGCAAATGGGAACCACTGCTAATGCAGAAGTTGCATAAATGGAATTACCAAGTTTGTCCGGTGTATATAACGTCTACGTGCCCAGTAAACCTTTCATACGGTGTTGTGTTATAGGGCGATCATTACCCTTGGTTCGAATCCCACCTCTGCCTCTCAATTTCCCCTGTCTAAGCTTGGGCATTCTGGCAGTACCCCAGTCCTCGTGCTTCCTTCTGGTGGTATGGCAGTTAGGCACCGAAAGGGTGCTACAGCTGAACGGTCCCCCGTAACGCAACCGTTGGTCATTTCCTAATAATACTTGTTGTGGCCTACACCTCATCTCTTGGGTCGTCATACTGGAGGCAGATCTTTCCACACCGAATGGCTCACGCCGTTCTTCTTCCGGAGTTGACCAAACTTAAATGTCGTATCAGACGTTTTTAAATCCGTATGCGTTGTCCATCCTGCCATAGCGAGCGGTTTCAACTGGTTTCGATAGCTGCCGCTATGTGGACTTCTCATCCAAATGCTCTGTGGATTTACTACCGAAGGAGACATGATCCGTCCTTGTTGGCAGAGTGTGCTGGCTTGACCCTTACTTTATCATAATCTTTACGATTGTCCTCTTTCACGGCATGCTTGTTCCGATGAGAAGAGTCATTATTTGCACAGAATAATCCTCTCACTACCTAAGCTATGTTTCTTCTGAGAATGGTTCGTCCAGTATTGTCCCAACACCCTTATCTCACACGTATCCCTCATCCATAGTTAATGACATCAAAAGGGAGAGAGTGGAAGTCACAGCCAGCGATCACAGCGGCTTTCTAAAATGGCATCAGAAACCACCAATCTCCCCTAAACTATTAGCCGCAATGTTCTCACTTTTTAACACCACCCTGCTGGTCACATATTTAGCTACCCGAAGGATGGTCTACTTCTCGAGAGTCTGCTTAAGCTCTGTGGCCTACACATGCAAACCTATGGCAGTTATATACACTGTGATAAGCTTAATGCACTAAAAATGAAATTTACTGCTTCTTAACTTATTAACCTTGATTAGGGTTTGTGATGGTCTTTATCTGAACAGTGCGGCCTTATGTAAGCTCAAAGTTATGTTCGGTATTTGTGTACTGTAAATTCAACCCGGAAAAGCAATCTTGTTCTTAAACAGATGGCTTCTACCAGCCTTTGAACTGTTGCAACCTAGATATTGATTCATCCTTCATTGGCAAGTGAGAGTTTTGGAAAATATTACAAACATGGAAGCCACTCTATGATGAAAAGCCGAGAAACATTGCGTAGCTGTTTGATTCTTACTGGCAAGAATCAGCAGTGGGCATCTCACGAAACTCAGGTGGAGTTCAAACCAGTCACGTCCTGGAAAGTAGTTCGAACAGTTAACCATTCGGCTACGAGCGGCTGATTAGAAGTGTGACTAACCCGTACTCAGATAGTTGCTCCTCGGCTCTTTAGCATAGATCGGCTTCATTTGTGGGACAAAATCTCGTTTGAAAATTCCCACATCTCATCACACTACCAACAATCTGTAGGTGGCTGGGAAGGATAAATAAATCTCACAAGGAGAGATGCCCGTCTGGAAATTCGTCTCTTGAGAAGCCAGGCAACAAGCAATGTGGACGTTGTAACTGAAGGATGGATGATGCTCTGTCCTCACCCTCAGCCGATCAATCACTCCTCATCGGACGGTTGTGTTTGAACCACCGGCCGGAGAGGTCGCGATCTGAAACCCCCTGGTGCGCGCTGCTGATTATTTCCAATAAGAATGGAACAGCTATATAGCAATTCTTGTTTTCTTAACGGAGATTCGCCTCCCTTACAGGATGAAATCTCGATTGAAAAAGGAATATGGCGAACGTCTTGTGGTGATAATTAAGGACTCTTTTTAGGCATGTTGAAGCTGCCTGCCAAAGTTCTGACTCACGAGCGGTAAAGCAGTTGATTTCATCCACAAATGAGAGAGAGGTAACAAGTTTCCTGGGATCGCTTCAATGAATCAATCACCATCTCAAACCTACCAGAGCACTAATGACCCGGAGGCAGAATTTGTTCCGATGAGATACTTTTAGGGCGGCAAGAATGTTGACTCGTTTAGCTCGTGCGTCGATTTTACTGAGAATCTAACTACCCTAGGTAAATACGGTGAACTGCTTTTATGTTTTAGACAAGAAGATTCTGCATCTCTGAACACCGATGCACCCAACTATGCACAGCATCAAGCTAACCACAAACTCGGTGTGAAAGTTAATTTTCGACAGTGTTATTATTGCAAAACTTGTAAAAGAGACCGAAAAATTCACTTACTGTCCTTCCCAAAGCAAATATGCACTGCGTCACCTGAGCAATGTCTTTCTTTTCAAATAAGTCCACTGTTTGGAACACGTCTGAGTTGGGCACGCCATATGCCTTAATGGCTTCTTGGAAAGCGTTAATGTTTTCCATAATCTTGAAAGGCATTGTGGAATTTTCATTGATTTTCTTCACACTGCCCGGTTTTATTTTGTTTATCAGCCTGGTGAAAAAGACAAGATTGTCGTCCAATAAGCAATTGTATATATTTAGGAAAATTCTTTGAAAAATGAACTAAAAATATAAGGAAACGGTCCGTTATGTAGAAAATACGGGAGGAGATAGTTCACATTGGTCGGACATTTTGTTCATCTACCCATCAAAGACGGACGCATTCGGACGAACAGTTATTGCTCAGGTGGTTGGAGGGTAACGTGATTCATTACTTAGCCATGAATGATCATGACTGGCGAATGCACTGTCTTCTAATACTGCGCAGAAATCACAGTGTCTGCATGAAAAGGCCGATTAATTTGAAAATGCCTCAAAACAGATTCTGTTTTCTGTTTGAATTTGAGTTCAACTTGCACGTTCCCGATATACACCGACGGGGTTCGAGCAGCATGTCTGATCATCTTAGTCTTTTTCTACAGTCCTTTTGCAGTAATTAATATGCCGAACCAAACCACTTTTTGGACTATCAGGTCACGTTTGTAATCGCAGTATTCCAAGGTTTTCAAAGTTCCCACGCGAGAACATCCCGATGCTGTCTCTTTCCAAAGGAATTTCTTATTGCTGGCTAACATTATAAATGGACCATTTAGGTTACAATAGTAACTACGTATATTACAAAAGATCGAGGTAGACCGTTTTTTTCCTTAAATTTTCTTCGTCGAAAACATATGAGGTAATCTACAAAGGAACACAAACTTCATTTCACGAAAGTCTCCTCGGGAGAAGCAAACCACAGAGAGCTATGGTCACCAAGGCTATTTCGAACTATATTATGCAAGGTGCACTTAATTAGTAAACACCTAACTATTCGTTGGCAGTCGGAAGTTGTCTCACTTCTGAAACGTATCAACTGCCTTCTTGTCAACGGGATTCATTGAGTATGGAATATCTGAGCAGCAACAAAAAGGAAACTGCAGAGAATCGTTTGCTTCCGACTAAACTGAGGTATACTCTACTGCTTCCGATTTTAAACCATTCGTTTCTATCATAGAACGTTCAAGGTTATTCCACTTCAGGACTTAAAAAACCGCTTAGAAGGGACGCTTTAAACCAGTTTGTGTGAGCACAGTTTGTGTGACATATTCAGCCCCAACGTCGTATTGGCGTCGATTCACTTCCTCTGTCGGGGCATTCTCAGCAGTTGGAATTACAAACTAAATGAAAGTACTCACAAGGTTGCTGAAAACTCTTCGACAGCCCACGACCGGTTTCGCCCTTCTTGAGGCTCATGAGGTAGGCGCAGTACCCGAGTTTCCGTCAACCTTATGTTCTACTTGAACCTAAATTGGACTGATTGTGACAAATACACTCAAGAGACTCAAGTCTTCCGTTAAAGCCAAACTGATTTTCAAAGGAGTATAGTTGTTACAAACCAACTGGTTTAGATTAGACCAACCAGTAGCCTTGAGCTACTAGGCCAGATTTGCTCCCCCTATCCTGGTCCCCCACCCGTTTGTGATGAATATTTATAAATTTTCCGCTAAATTATGGCGGTCCGTTATGAGGAAATATCAATCAATTGCTAAGAAAAACAAAGTAGTTCAATTCAGGGTATAATTTACTGCGACAGGTTCACTAGTACCTATGGAATCAACTTCACAGACTCATCTAGTGTTGTTCTTTCGAATCGATATTGTTTAACCATGATAGGAAGTTAGACAACAAAAAGGAGACCTTGTATGAATTGTCATTTTAGCGCATGTTATCGTATGAAACACATATACGCGATGGTTTCTGGGATTTAAATGCAATCGGAGACACGTAGAGGAGCAAACGAACGCAGAGAAAAACTTCTCAAACGACGATTGGTCCCATGGATGGTCACCGTGTGTGATGTGCATTATGGCGCTACTGGAAAACCCCTCAATCTTTGAAACACAAAAAATTGGTGCACAACTAACTCCTTTACCCTTTTGGTTTAGATAAATAAGTCCTACCCTAGCCATTATTGTGTATACTCAACTTACCAATCTTCCTAACACCTACAGCCAGTCCTGAGCTTCGTCTTCTCTTTTGTTTTTGTTAGCCTAACCGAACAGTGAATTCAGTGAAGTTTAACCCTGAATGGTTTACCCAGTACCTCCTTTCTATAACGGCTCCGGTAAACTGAGCTTATTAGATGGCATTTCGGACGAATCATTTTGGTTAATGATTTATTAGATTGTCAGTCAATTGTGTCATACACAGCAAGATGGGAGCGATCGAAAGATACTTCCAGGAAAAAATCGTCATGGAGAACGTAGTGATAGATCGGCGCTGCTACCAGATTGCCGATACCTATCATTTATCCATTAACTTGTGTCTACTCATGAGTAACCACAATATTTACCGACCGTTTCCCACGCAATGTTCTCAATGAACTGATTTTCGGTGAATTACACAATTAAATAGTAGATCCGATAGAGTATACTCAACTACACAAATACTGGACAACTGACCATAAATTCCTCCGGACTTATCCGGAATTATTTTACGGAAAGTAAATTACAGAAGCAATTGACAAAGATTGTTTTTCTCTGAGGACATCGAGGCAAACACCTTGAATTTTATTTTAATTAGAGAACTCTGATTGATTCCCTTACATGGCAATGGTCGGGAGGGAAAATGATGATGTTATCCAGTTGCTGTCTGAAGAACGCCAAACGCGGTACAGCCAAGCCTTTTTGTTCTCGTGGAACAAGTTTCTCTGTCTGAAGAAACCAAATTTTCAGTGACTAAGACAAGACGACAAATAGTAATAATTTGGATAGTGGAGCTAGAAGTTACATATTCAAAGCAGTCGAAGGCCACATATGCTTAGGGTCCATTGTGCCACATCAACACAAATAAATGAACGGCCGACAGTATTCGTGGACAGTGCGTACGTAGACTTCGTACTTCCTGAAGGGCTCCACGCTCCTTCCATGAATTCGGCGGCGCTCTTCCCTTCAACTTCATGGAGCATGCATGCGATGCTAGGCGAAAACACGACACAAAACCCTACACATTTCCAGGGGCCATTACTCAAACTCAGGAATTCTGTAGAAACGTTCCCCAAACCTCGTATTTATTGTGTTGGAATTTCTTGCCACGACGTCAAACCCTTGATAAGCTAACTACTGAAAGGGAAACCTAAAAGCTTGCCTTCGCAGTGCTCACTGTCGGCTGCAGCTTGTACAGTGCAAAAGCTCAGTCTTTATGTACCTAGGGAAGGGCTAATCGACTATGAAGGACAATACTAACTATCAAGAACTAATATTTCCGAAGATAATTTTACTGTTTGGCCAAAGAATACACATCCAACGAACACTCACTTGCACAGAACAACTCCATCTTTTAGAATTTCCTCATATGCCTTGGAACGATCAAGTTTTATTCCCAAAATAGCCTCAATCCAATCCAATACTTCGGATTCTTGCTGGCGGTCACGTTTCCCCTCTAGCTACAATTAAAGAGAACAGTAAGCGGATGGTGAGTAAGTGTGAATTTCTTGTGGAAAAACACAGCGACCAATAAGCGGCCAAGAGTCCTGATCAGATTCAGGTCATTCTAGGAAGGGTCAGTGTCAACCTATGAAAAGGAAACGAGAGAAACTGTCCCATTCGCTATAGTAGGAGTACGATGACGCTTTCCATCCAATAATTTTATTCTCACTTAAGCATAACAAGAGTGAGGTAATATACTGATGATTGCGAACAAAACACATCTGAACAAACGGCTAAATCGTGCTACCGGTGATCAGTTTGGTGTGAAGGTCCAAGATTAAATACGAGCAGTAAACGAGTAAACAGATGGGTGGTGATCAGAACGAAATGTTAATTCCAACTACCACAGTTCGTGCACAGCATGATCGTTATTTGCGACAGAAAACTTGATTTTAACATCCACATCATTTATTAAGTAAGTGAACCAGTAGGTATTGGGCTATTAAGCTGGCCGTTGTGAGCCTCTAGGCCCTAATTAGCTTACTACCTCTCGCTTCATGTTTATGTTCAAATGATATAAGGTTATTTTTTAAGATTAGATGAAAATACTGATGGTCAAAGCTTCCACTAAATTAGTTAACATCTAAATTTGTTCTAGTCCCCCAAAATCCTGTACCAAGTGTACCTTGGTTCTAGCTTCTACAGTATCGGTCATCTGAAAATGGGAAACCAGGCAAGTTCAGAATGCGATAGAATAACAAAAACGATCCAGGGGAATAAAAAGCACATGTTCGGGAAAGCGTCTGAAAAACTTGCATCACACAGGAATTTGTTCATCAGGTATAAACAGTGAACACTCATGTTTGCATAAACAATCTGAGTTTTATGGGGATTGCTTTTCTTGGGGACTCGTCTGACGAATAGGCACGGAAACGGCTGGAAACCCTCAACAAATACTTTATTTGAACAGGAATTTGGTCCCAAAAGGAGACCCAACTGAATCCAACTAAATTCCGTCCAATTTGGGTTCATGGAGAACGCAAAGTTGACGAAAACCGGAGGACTGTACCTACCTGATGAGCCTAAAGTAGAGCGTAATCAGTCGTGCGCTGTCGAGGGGCTTTCAGCAAGTATATCTGAGTAGAAAACCCTGTCCACCAAAAACCGGCAGTTAGAGTGTTTACCTAGTAGACGCAAGACCGATAGAAACGTCAAACTGTCGTCTATCAGTTTAAACAACTCTGAAAATCTAGATGAAAAGTGCTTGACGTTTCCTAAAATGTCTTCCATTTCATTCACAATAAATGTTAAAGATGCAGTTTGTGTTGTTCATTGAGTTTGTTGTTGCAGTTTGTTGTTCACTGAGTGAAGCTCGTATCTTGTCTGCACCCAATAGTACCACGCTCACTTTCGACAGAGGATAAAAGTTGGCTTGACACAGCAATCTGTGACTCAGTAAGAAGCGGCGAAATGCTCCTGGGGGCGTAAATGGGATTTTCTGGCTCTTCTGAAAGCGGTCCAACCGCCAAATTGTTGTGTGACTTTTACTTCCCCCTAATGCTAATGAAATCGGATACCTCTTTGAGTTGTAAGTCCTTGGATTATCTGCTAATGATTGCACCCGGATTCCAGTATTTTTTGCAATAACCATTGAGAGCTCACATTTTGTGACCTGACACTGATGATCACTGCCACATATACCTCGAGAAAAAAATTCCCCTTCAATGATTGATCCGTAAAGCTTGGAAGCCTCACTGCACGGACCGTACCTTCCACATGAAGATGTTCAGGTGGGGATTTCAAAGCTTCCTGAGTGAAACCATTGACATCTTTTGAATGTTCCGACCTGAAACTCAGAAACTAATGCCACGACCAATTCAAGCTGACTTAAGAGGAGGGATACCTTTCTTTGACCTTTGTCAGGAACTAACCAGACTCAAAAATACACCTAGATTCTCATCAGTTAATCTTTGGATTCTACTGGCCGTAGGTCGAATTCCCCGGCAGATAGTTTGACATAAAAAGCAAACAAATACAGGTCAACCAACACAGACAGGATATGATAAGTCACCCAACTGTTAGGTTTACACATGTTTCCGCAAAACGGTTAGCAGTTCTAATGGAATCACTCATCGTTGCTCATGTTGCTAGTTTCTAAGTACATCCTATCCATTAAGGCAGGTGGTTTAATACTGATACAAAAGTAAGATGGATTTTACTCAACCATATCTTTTGTAGGACTAGTCTTCTATCTCGCTGAAACACTGTACTGTGGCTCGACAGTACTGCATACAGTGTTATAAAATATGAAGTGCTTCAGGGGTAAGGTTGACTGATGGAAAGCACAGCTGAGGATTGTCAGGGTGACGGGTCACCGACTTTCAACAGATTTCCAAGAGGTCAAATGTTGTGAACTGGTGTTTCATGGTGAGAAATACTGGGAATTACTTTAACTGGAACACTCCGACCTATTTAGCACTACAGGTGGCCACTGTCAGGTCACCAAAAGAAGCAAACAGCTTCGAAACGATTGACGCCTGAATGTTGCTACTAGCTGTCCATGACTGGTGGTCATGTACTTGGTCCTGAATCGAAAGGCCTGAAACTGCTACCCAGAAAATCACATGAACTATCTTAAGTACGCTCACTTGCATCCGAGTGAGAACAAAGGTCTCGCGTGGCCTGAAAATCACTGCATTGCTAGTGTCAGTGTTTGGTCACATTATCAATCAAAGTGTCAAATTATCATTATGCAGTCAAAACCTATGTAAGGATCAGCATGCACAGTGATCAGTGAACAAAGAACCACAACCTGACTATTCACCTGTAGTCAGATTGCTCTGGGCCGTTTTCCACATTCGGATTCAAGGATCCAGGATATTCTCTATAAAAGAGAGTTTACTGAGTATTGGAGCAAATAAAATAGTGCTCTGGAAAACGACAACACCCTCTGTCGCCCTAGGAAGCGGTTTTGTATGGGATCTGATGCAGAAAAACACATACTCCACTAATCCTATCGCTATTTAAGTCTAATTTAAGTCTATGCAAACTCTAGGACCAAGTTCAACATGATATCTGTCTACCAAAGAAACAATTCTGCCCTTGGAAGATCTATGGCTTTCTCAATATTTCAGTAAGAAAGGTGCGACGAAACATACCAACGTAGAGGCACACAATTGATGTTTTGTTTTTCGATAGAACTAGCTAGATTCGCTGATACAGTGAGAGCAAACGAGGAAAAAAGGTGACCATCTCTTTGGACTATAAAGTAAGTTAATTGCAAAGCTACGATGTACAACTGGTTAGTTACAAATATAACCTCTTTGTCTACGGCTTGTGCTTCCCTCAGGAAGCCAGTAACAATGATGTCAGACAGACTGTAACACTACTGTTTCACCCTGTTCAACACAATAACTATCGCATGCAAGTTTGTCGAACGAAGTAAAGTCGATTGTTCCAAAATATACTGACGAGCGAGGATGCGCGAATCAGCTGATGAATGCCGATCTGAGTAATCCGTAAGTTCAAAAAATCCACGCACTCCTGATTTTATTAATTCTGTTGACTTTATCCCAAAATCGTGGTGCCAAGCGTCTATGTAAGGCAAAGTGGGTTTCAATAGCTAGCCCAAGTATATCAAACCACAAAGAATGTGATTGACTCCAAGGGTAAGTATGCATCCGAGATCAAATCGTTTCCAAAAAACTGTTTTTGGTACTGATTAGAGTGCCCTGGAGAGCCTGTTGGTCAAATAAGATCACAGAAATTCTGAGCTACCTCTTGCCCTTGTTCAATTAAGGGTGGTTATAAAGCTTCCTTCAAAGACATCGCGTATTCTCTGAGGGACGTCTCATAACATCAAATAACCGATAAAACTCAGTTGAAGAACATGAGCACGTTTGTTACAGTGAAGAATTTGCGAAGTTCTTCCAAGCAGCCGAAGGCTGTATATCAGTGAAAGATAAGATGCTTAGACAAAAGAACCGTCTGACAAAAACGGGAGGCGGAGATGATGAATGAAGCCGTGGGTTAACAGTTGGGTACCCCGAGTTACGTTCACCCATAACCGATAACACCGTGTAGATGCCTCGCATTTTTAGTCGTCCATACAGCTCGTTTCAGGGTAAGAACCCATGAAATGCATCGAGTTCGTTTGAAACCTATTGAAATACGTGGGGTTTGGAAGCTCGTGACCCTTTAAAAAACCTAAGTCTCAGCCATACAAAGATAACCTGACACAATAAAGTATTCAGATTAACAGTCAGCATATCAAATTCTGCAGTGACTTCAGATTCCTACCGAAAAGTGGATTCTACGAAGCTCCCCATGTTCTGTAAAGTGTTTATCCCTTTGAAAACAACTGGTCTAAGAAAGTATATCAGATATACAGCCGGGAACCAAACAGTATCTGCTAACTCAAATGCTTGCTTAGAAGAGGATGCAAGCGGAGCATACGCTCGGGAAAAGTGATACCCTTCAGATCAAACAAGAATGAATCTTGCTATTTGAAGCTTTTAAATCCAAACCCATAACCATATAACACATGGAAAGTACCTCCAAAATAAATGTACATCTCATCCTGTTGCTTGCTGTCAAGTATGTTGGATTTTAAGCTTACTAACAGTTCTGCAAAAGACATTTTACTCTTGGAAAGCAAGTGTACGAAGCTATCATGTTGATCAATTGCCTTATTTGCATTTCTAATCAATCGTCGACATTTCACCAACATTCCAAATAGTGCACTCAGATCATCATAAACCCTGATTAGCCCTGAATTTGCTCAGACGTCGCCTCGCCAAAACGATCTTGGATAGGACGAGCAAATTGGATCTGGAGTGCAGATGCTCACGATTGTTCTATTAGGTGGAAATT
Source organism: Clonorchis sinensis (assembly GCA_003604175.2). Taxonomy (NCBI): domain Eukaryota; kingdom Metazoa; phylum Platyhelminthes; class Trematoda; order Opisthorchiida; family Opisthorchiidae; genus Clonorchis; species Clonorchis sinensis. Next base: position 68,660,146 of record CM030370.1, on the reverse strand, counting down.
CGCGACAATGGTTTCAGTAGAAAGACAAAATACCATATTTCTCACTGTTTATGCAAGACACATTTCTGTTTCAGTACAACTTAACTTAATCACCTAATCACCAACTATGGGTTTTCTATTGCAACCCGTAATTTCAACTTGATGGCTTAACGTTATGTCAACCACACAGGTACGCATAGCACTCATTGTAACAGATAAAATGATGATACAAGGAACTTAATGTGTGGGCGTGTGATTCTTGTTTGATCTCCTGACTGAGTGTGGTTTCCAGACCTATTGGAACCGGGCATTGTGACCGCCAAATTACGGGCAGCAAACAGTGACCGATTTTCCTAGTGGCGTTCACAAATACCTCATTCCCACTTATTCATAGCGGTCTACAAATAGCATTCCGCACTGTTTGTTTGCCCTATTAAATTTGTTTCCGATAATCGCATGCGCGTACGACGCTAATGTTAGCGGCGTCGCATCGTCACTGTTCTCTAACCTATGGCAGTCTACCGTTGCTACTGCTGTTGCCGTTATGGTCACTGAGTGTTGTTTTCGTCCTCCGCAAAGGTTGGTTTGTTGACTCTTGGAACTAAACAATAGCTTCAGAAATTTGATGAATACTGTATCACACAAAATGAACCACCCAAACGTGAGTAGATAATTTATCATGGCAATGTGGAAATGCATTCTAACGAGACCGCGATTATTGTGGTGGAAAACATGGTTCCGGTGTAAGGCAATTAAAGAGGGTTTAGATAGTAAAAGAACGGGAAACGTTGTAAAATAACTTACCTTCTTTTTGACTTGGGCGCTTAGTCCACTGGCAAGTGGCTGGTTAGCCATTGCAGATCTGATCTACAAATCTCGGTGAATCCGGTCAAATGTGAAAAATATACTATCCCCTTATAGATGAACATATCAATCAAGGAGTCGGCCAATGGGAAATACGTGGGCATTTGTGTAGGTGGATGTGCATACGTTTGTGCATTTGTGTGCACGCAAGGTGAGGGGCGCAATTCACTCAGCTAAGGACTGTCCCATTGGCCTGGTGCAACATTCAACTGTCGCGGACATGATTTGGAATCGATTATTTCGGAATCGAGTAGCAACGCAACTGTCGGGTCTTCGCGAATAATGCGTTTGTTTACAATAACGAACAACCCAAATTCTTTTCGCACCATAGAAATGAACAGAGAAAATGCATCATCAGAAGAGGATATGTCTACAATCTTTCTTTGTACAGGGCTGTTTTGGGGACAATCAAAAGCTCTTCTGCCTAGAAGATATGGGTGACTAGCGGGTGATGTTGCATAAAACACTATGTACAGTGAAAACCAAGCATACTAGCACGTGCGCAAACAAAAAGTAGTTATAACGAATCAGTAGTATAATTCTGAAAGAGAGAATCAAGTATGACCCGGGAATTCGAGTAGTTAACTTATTTTGTAGACAATTGAAGCCCTCTAAAGCAGAAAAGATGTAGAGAAATTACATTATTATAATCGAATTTGCATTATCGTAGTCTTCTCTGTTATCAAAATAAGACCTGCACTCCAATTTCCCAATTCAAAAAACAATCAGACTTGGAAAAACGGCACCCTAAAGTGCGTCCAGGACAGAATAGAACGCGTGTTGTAGGTTACAAAAAAAGAAATCTTGGTTGCAAGTTTGTTGTTCCGTCATTGGGGCCAGTAATAGTAATTTTGATCTGAGTATCTGAGTACACTTCGTAGGTATTTCATCGAATTCTGACTGTTTTTCTGTTCAATGAACTTGGTATTTTTGGTTTCAACTATCTCCCCAGTAGAGGTGACATCATCAGTGCGTAGTAGATTTGCTGGCGTGGATGCGTAAGCATTTCTAATGCTGTGTTGGTTTCCACATATTTTCCTTTGACTCGGATGTGTCCTTTGCTTGAGATTGGCCGTTTGGGCAATCCTGTTGTTTGGCTAGCTAGCTCGTTCTAAGGTATTTCGATGGGATTCGAACTTGGCCCCTGCGAGTAGCATCTGCTCACCTTTGTCCTGCTGGTCCCGTGGTTGCGATGGTCGCAAGCTGATCATCTCAGTGGCGGTTCCCTTTGAGTTGTCCAGTTCAACTGATGCTTCCTTGCTCTTGGTGGCCCCTAGCTTGGGTCCGTGTCCCTTTTGATCTTCATGCATGCAAGTCGGGATAATGGGTCGTGTATTTTGATGACTGGATTACGTTCTTTCAGCCACGTGTACAACTCTCGTCCAGTTTGTCCAATATAGAGTACATACGTGTCAGTGGGGTCAAATCGGTACATCATATAGTTTTTTATACATCCACATCGATCCTGTCCTACGGTCTTAACGTCAGTCTCCTCGTTATGGAAGTAAGCTTATGAGCTATTAGGAATCTTTTCCCTTAAAGTACCTTGACACGAGTTCAAAACGTGTATGGAGTGCTACCCGTTTTTTCTGATGCCATTGTTATTGTTCCTGCTACTGCTGCCGCTGTTGCGATTTCCGTCTCCACGCTTCTAGGGAGATTTCGCATGTAGCCATTGTCTTGAAATGCTGGAAATAGGTGGTTTCCTTCCTTTTTTCTCTGTTCCGAAGTCCTTCAGTCTATGTTCATTTTCCGCAAGAACGTTTTGCTACACCCCTCCTTGTGGACAGTTTCTGTGGCAGTTTATGAGCTGGACGTGCAGGTGCCGATCGTCTTGCCTGGGCACCATGCGTCCAAAACACTTCCGAAACTGGTTAATCCTGTCTCAGATGATAGCTGCTCCAAACTAAAGTAAAAATGTTTGACAACGTGCACCATTTTGTTGTAATATGGGAAAAGTTACAGAGAGGCCAGCAAACGAGTGTTTTCCATCTTTTGTGGTTCAACCAACGAATAAAGAGGGACGACAATCCTCATGGGATTACGGGAAGTCTCCTTAAAAGTGACTTTTCAGCAATGAGGATTATGAACAGAACTCAATAAAATAACCTTATAAGAACAACTGGATCGAGATGTGTTAGTGAAGTTCATGTATACTGGTTGTCCTAGCTATAGATTTGATAGAGGAAAACTGATTTTCCACTCGCTCAATTTCTTTTCCCGTGGTGAGGCGTAAAAGAAACCCCACCATGGCCTGGGGCTACCGGGTAGGTTGGCCGCCATAAATTATCGAATCTAGATACGCAAAACCGGTGCTTTGTTCCCATTTTATATCGATGGATGTTGGTTAAGCCGGTTTCAGACATCGGTACCTAGAACAGAATTGTGGATATTACCTAATCCTTAGTGATCGCTTTGGGCTAATCATTCTTGAAGTGTCACTCTTTCAAATACGTTAGTTTTTTTTAAACGCAGGTACTATAGCCATTTTTCCCACTTTTGCTTTTCAGGTGGAGCTAAGCCCGTTAGACGGTCTAAGAAAACTGACTGGGGAAGCTTGATAAAAAAAACTTTTAGGTCTTGTGAACCGATCCCAGGATATGTCAAAAGGGAGAATATTGGATATACAAAATGCCGAATTGGGAGAAAGTAAATATTTAATATGTGCGAGATTCAGTTTCAAAGGGATCGAAAGAATCCGACGAAAGCGGGACAGCATACAGGAAACAATACTTGAGCAAGAAGAAGAGAAGAATAAATTGCAGCATGATATACGAATACTAGCCGACCGTCTAGCCAAGGCAAACGAGGATCTCTGTCTAAAAATCACGCTACGTGATTCATATGATAAGCTTATATCTGAGTCAGAATTCGCCTACACAAAAGTAATTATAGTGTTGATGAAAACCTATTTGTGAATCGGGACCGAACAAAAAGTTAGTTATCAACATTCTCTAGATGGTCACAGATTCCTCTCCGGGTTCGTTTTGAATAAGTGTGTCCAATTTCTTTGCGGTTGTTCCCACTGTTAAGCTATTTTATAATTTGACCAGTTTTGCTCTCCCGGAAGTTCACAACCTAATCGGTCAGCCAGCGTGCATACGAGCGATACAGGCTTTTAAAACATATCCGGAAATTAACATGAAAGAGGTCGTCAAATCAAATATAAAAGTCGAAAGTTAGCACACATATCTGTTAAGTAGTTGGGACACTCACGGATAAAAAACGATGGGTAACTTTCTGAACTGTTTTCATGCTCTTCTACTCCAACCTGCAATTCTTTTAAACTGGCCTGACTGGTTTCAGTTCGTGAGATTGACTTCAAGCACGTGGGTTGTGATAAAAGTGTGTGTGTGTGTGTGTGAACTAACCACTGACTGTCATCTTCGACGAAAAACAAGTTGATAAACCAACATTTGGATTTTCGATACCTCTTAACGAAGTTACGGCTGACCTCAACGAATACATAGTATATGACAGAACGGCAAAACGCAGAATACAGTAAACTGAGAGCGAAAAAGTTGCGTTTGAACTTGTTTTGACGGGACAAAGTGCAAGACGAGTTCGAGGCCCGGACAAGATATCCTGAGCACGTAATACATGCTTGTTAACGTAAGTCGATCTCGTCTCGACTGTGACTCGACAGTACTATGTGGACAGTTTAGAATACAGAAGCAAGGCCAATTTCACTGACCGCTTCAAGTAGATACCAACCCAGCACTCGCGAGTGGTTTTCTCGAACGTCTTGGCGACCTAGAAAAATCAGGTTTCCCATATTAAACGACTGTCTGGTTATATTCTCTCTATATCCCCTTCCCTACAAAAGTAGGTAAATTGATAAATCATTAGGTTTTAGGATTAGTGCTGTAAGTACAATTTTATCAGTGCTAATTAAATTTGGACGAGACACGCTGCTCGCAAGTCTGCAGAAAATTCTTCGAATAAACTGAATGGTATAATTGCTGCCAGCCGAAGTTGTCGATGGAGCATTCAACGCAGCTCAATTCGGAGCATGTTGATCTTGCTACACCAGCAGGCTTTTGTGGGAAACGTAGATAAAACTAGTGAAATGTTTTCAATCTCTCGCCCATGTGGGTTGGCAATACAGGAAACGTCAGCGACTTCCAACCTACTACCTCGAAACTTTTGGGTGGCTTCTCTAGTGTAATTTGAATGCATCTGTTTAGAGCCATCAGGGACCGATGTCTATGCCACCTAAATACCAAGCACAAAGTCTCATTTGTTGAATAACTGATTAGACTTCCCATAAAATCCACAAAACGTAAGTTGATCCTGGTCCGAATGAGGACAACGGTGTAAACTTGTTGCTACAATTGTTGCTGCTACAGACGCCAGTATTCCCTGGTCGCCCCAGGCCTTTATGGATCGATAGAACTAAGTCCATTTAACCCATATGTCGAATTGGTTAAGAATCGAACCAGGACTGCTTTGTTAACTAGATGAGATCTAACTTGTAGCTACCATTCTTGGGTAGCCTTTTTTTATCTCCACCCATTGATGCTTCTGTGCCATTGTAGTGTATGATCCCACTTATTTTTTGTGCGACTGAAGAGAGTAACTGAAACACTAACATTTCGCTATATATATGTTTTCTCTCAGTCCAGACTAGATCTGAGAACCGATGTGGAAGTCAACAGTTTGATAGTACTGATGAGAAGGGCATAGGAAATTGGAGCGAAACAGGTACAGTAGCCAATCGATGAAGACCATGGATTTACAATGTGCACAAAGGCTTGTTGTCAGATGCAACAAGCAGTCAGTAAAAACACCACAGCCTAAATTGCCCAAGAGCGAAATCTAGCCTACGCGTGTCTACCAACTTCCCTGGCACAGCAATAAACGAATACCAACATCGGTGTACTTTTCGGCAAGTGGCCTTGTACAGCTAGCTTACCACCGGGATTCCAGATCACGTGAGCTGTTCGAACACGTGTTGTTCGAATCTGGTCCCTGTTGCTACCATAGCCCCAGACATGCATAACGTGTTCGGCACAATGAAGCTGGTTCGATTTGTGCGTCTGTTTGCTTGCTAGGTGTGCAGACGGGGCTGGCACGGAATGCGGTGGGTGGTGAAAAGATAGATGTGCCTGCTAAATTTAGTTGGTTTGATGGCAAAGTAGTTTTGGCTGACAATTTAGAACATTCGAGCCAACGGGTAGGATAGGTTGGATCATGAAGCATACAAATTGAAACTGCCAATACGATGGAAAATTCACGGACACGGGGAAGAACAAATGTTTCGGATTCTGAGGTGTCAGGGGAAAGCGAAAAGTAGGTAGACCGGTGGGGTTTCTAGGGTAGACATTAAAATCACCTACCGACGGTTAAAACAGTTCTCAATTTTGGGAACGCTAATGTTCATGTTCGATGAAGTGTTTCCTCGTGGCGGGTGAAATGGTGAAAAATGTATCGCGCTCTCCCTGAACCGGCGGACAGTAATCGTGATTGTGTAGGGATGATTCACGAAGCATTCACAATGGTATGAGGTATTATTCTGTCTTTTCAGGAATAATGTGCTTATATCAATGATCATAGGTATTCATGAACGGGAAACACTAATGTGACTCCGTGTCAACAGGCTCTGCACTGGCTCTATTGTGGACTACTGATTTTTATCTCGCTAAACTCGAATAACGATACTGAATTCTCGCCCACTGCTTGATCCTCATAACTCAAATTTGCACTGTCACTGAGATGTTCTGACGAACAGCGCAACGCACGTATACCGATTCGATCAACATCTACCCGAAACAGGAGTCCGCCGATGTGGCGGTATGGGACTGCTGTCGGTATCAACTTTAGGCTTGACATTCAGCTATGTTTCCTCTATGAGTCATATCAGAGAAGTTTTATTCGCCGGTTTCTTTTCCTGAGGAACGGGGAGAAGGGGCACTTTAAAAACCAGTGTCACATCGTCTGCTCGACGTGAAAATTCAAGTTACTCTACGAAAATGACGCAAATCCAAATCGCTAGAATCTGTTTTCTGATAGACAGTGCTGGAGAGCACGGAGAACACCGAAGATAAGCTCTTCGACAGATTGATGAACCACTTTCGAAACTGGTCGCCTCGGTAACCAATCAATGCACAAGTAGAGCCAAGGTTCGCCAAAAACCAGTGATTGACGTGTTGAGCAAATACCTTGAAACAAACCAACCTGGCGCTCTTAGGTGAAGGATTTCCGTCAAAATGTCGCAAACTTCGAGGCGGCCATGTGAATTGGAAGAGGCGTGTGAAAGGAATCACAAGAATGTTGGATGTTGAAGGTGCGGTCATTCTTCCAGAATGGGGTCCCCGTGACCTTCTATGCGCTACGCTGGGGACATTGCCAGAAGTGGCGTCTAAATGACCTTAGCAGAATTTGTGCTGTGTCTCTCCAGATTGGAAGTATAGGCACATCAAAATATTTGCGGTAGGCTAGCATTAGGTCCCTTACTTTACCACTTTCCTTTTTTCATTCTAGAGCTTTAAATATAATTGGACAAGCCCTGTTGTTGTACGATAGTCCACAGTGAGCGTAATAGAACCAAATATTGGTAATTTGTTGGAATATTGGTATCTCGGGTGCATTAGTTGGTAATTGATCAGGTGGCTGTTGATCTGTTCTTCAGTGCGCTGAAGATTTTTTTTTTCGAATGGTGGCGAAACGTTTGCAAATTAATTTCCAAACTCGCCGAACAGATCAACAACCACCTGATCAATTACCAGAACCAAATATATATTAATTGGCTTGCAAAAGGCTGTTACCGAGATGAAATCCATACCGAACGGACGAATTATGCTACCCATAAGAATCCATCGCATCATCTGACTCGAAAACGGTGTAAGAGCATCTTGTGAAGACCATTAGGGCATAAGCTCGATCGCCGTAGCATACACAGGATTCTCCTGTTCTGTTCAGACACAACCGTGAGGACCACGCTGGATTTCGCCTCGAAGGAGGCCGTATCGACCGCATCTCCAAGTTGCATTTCCAGCTACTGACCGCAAGATCCGTTGTTTGAACCCGACCTTTTCATCTCGACTTTCCCCGTCTATGCTTGGGCAACCTGGCAATATCCCAGCCCTCGTGCTTCCTTCGGGTGGCATGGTAGCTAAGCACCGAAAAGGTGTTACAACTGAACGATAAGGTAGATTTTCATTCCACAACTTCTCCTGATCTAAGCAACACTCTTTACGGTTGATTAGTCTTTCTGCTCTTCAGTCGTTTGACCTCAAATTTGTGGTTGTATGCCTTACTTCAGATTGGCTATCTTCTCTACTAAAAGAAGGCTTTGTCAAGATAACACTACCCGTAAAGTCGAAGAAAGGTCTGCAACAGTTCGCTATCGGTTTTTCATTCTTCAGACTCATCGGCAGATGTAAATTCCGAATATCCGTCACCAACATTCTCCACGGTGAACGTCAAATCGCACGTTCCACTCAGTCGCAAATTGGCTTAATATTAATGACTTTGTATTGATTGCTGACTGAACGTGGGATTCCGTAAACCATTTCACAACAGGTTCAAATATTCGGTAAGTAATAAATTCAAAGAATGAAGCACCCCTTTGAAGTACAAACAACGGAAGCCAGCTGTCTCTCTGATTATGATTCACCATACCTTGTAAAGTTCAAGACGAAAATCCGAAATGCATTGGATGAATCACGGTTACAATTCCCAGTTAAGTGCTAGAATTAACCGCGGCAACCGCGCATAGTTCTTACAACCACCAGCACTGTAATATCCATGACTGGTTGGCTGCATTTGGACCTCATTTGTAAGGAGAAGACAAGGCACAATAAGACTGTGGTAATAAAATGACATTTATTATAAACCTGTGAATAAATACCTCTGATGATAATAATATAAAGACACTCTCATGCCCACAGGCATATCATTTGGCGAGCAGTAATAATTCTTGAGGTAGATTGGAGTCTGAATTGTTGAGAAGAGCCTTTGTGATGTGGGCCAAATGAGCCCCGAACTTATTGACACCGTCAGGCGTTGTGTTCTGCTCACTGCCAATGGCATCGTCCAAAATGCGTAGGAGTTGTCCACGTAACTGGTCGGCGATTACAACAGCTGCTGACGCATGAACCTGAACCATGAAGAACCGAAAAAACGACACCAGATAGTGTAGGAGACAGAATAAATATTAGTGAATTAATTTCGTTTAGCATATAGCATGTATACCACACTGAAAACCGGAAAAACGCTGTAACAGTTTCATCCTTTGTTCACATCCCCAACAACGGGAAAATAGCACGTGTCGAAGAGGGGGTCAAGATCTCGGACATTAACAGTGACCTTGAACGTGGACACTAAGTAACTGACCTGCGTTATAATCCGTAACAGTGACCTTGAACGTGAACACTAAGTAACTGACCTGCGTTATAATCCCCGTCTATCCAGACGCGATATGAAACAATTCATCATCAACTGCATTGTCCACACTCTACTACACTGGTGTTCATGGGCGGTGTAAGTTACGTCTTGTCGAGTTGCACTCTCTGGCCAGTCCGGATTAGTCATAGATGACGCGGATATTTCACGACGTTTCACTAAGGGTTACGGCATATGCACTGTAATCGGAAGTGGTCCATCGACAGTCTAGTCGAATCCAACGTGTTAGGCTTCGTCTCGTGTGCGATTGAAACTATTTCACACATCAGTAAAAGCTAACTGCAAGGTTGACCAGCAGCTCATCACTGGAAGGGCACTAGCGACTGTACCCAAATAGTGGTTGTCCACACCGATTTCCCCCATCATATGCGAACGAAGCTGTGAAACTATTATATGATTTATAGATGAGCGTGACGGTCCCCTGGGTCAAATGAGCGATTCCTCTAAAGACAAAAAGATTCACACCATAACTGATGTCGGCTGGCAATCGAACCAAGAGAACAGCCACTCAACTTTTTTTGGCAGATGCAACTCAGCTTTGTAGAGACCGAAATAAACAGAAACTAAAAAAGCAAACGGTCACATTCTGGGAAAATCCAAATCCATTAGCGGGTGAAAGAGCAGGAGAGAGGCGTAGAGGCATTACGGCATATTTTTAAGGCGTAGATGACGGTCTGAAATTGAAGCACGACAAGCATACAAGCACAAATTTCCGGTATGAGAAAAGCGTTTCTAAGTGGCGGACTGAAGAAGATCAGGCTGCTTTTCACCATCGCATAACAGAGAGATTAAGGTGAATGTTGCATTGGCGATCTTGTTGACTACAAACACTTCATCATTAATCAAAGTGCACCATGACTTGGTGGAATAGAGCGTGGAATCAGTGAATGTGCCCTGAGTGGTGGTGCGCAGTAATGAATCAAGGAAGAGCCTTGATAGCCAATACATCGAGCGCTGTTCTAGGGAATCAATTACAAATTTAAGAAAAACGACAGTGATAACGTGGACACGGGCCAGGTGGAACACAGGCTGGAAGACTAACTAGTAAAACCTCTGCACAAACAATCGAGCATAGTCGACCCGACTGGTAGTAGGCATCCAAATACACATATCACTTTTCGATTCACACTCAGTGATAACACTCCACCCCATGGCACAAAAACTCATGGATGAAGGCAGTTGGTCTAGTGACGAAAAGCTTGCTGTTACATTATCTGGCTGGGCGGAAAAACCAACGCATAGCCAGGACTATCTTCTGTTTATTCGCTGACGACAAACACAACATTCCCTCAGGTGCCTAGTCGTTCAGTCTTGATGCTTCGTCTTCGATTCGTGTAATTAATGATATAAGCAAGATTCCTTCTCTGTTTTTCTGACTACACTGAGGCGTGTTCCAAAGGACTTCTAGATGAAAAGCTGTGGCACAGCTTGGACATGGGGATGATACGATCGTAGTCGTTTCGGACATGCTGAATTGTTGTCCGTTTTGCTACTGCCGAGTTCAACGTGTTGGTTTGAGGTGTGAGGTATCTCACAGAAATTCTCTCTCTTTCTCTGTGCACCCGTCTGCCTGTCCATTAGTTCGCCATCCCAATCTCCCAGTCCATCCACCCTATTAACTAAATTCACTCTAAACTAGCAACAACAATTGTGACCATACGGCTCTTCGCACAGAGTCAGTCGCCAATCCATTAAAATTAAGGAGCTTATTAAATTTTCGTTTACGGAATGTAAGTACCCAAACATGTGCCCAACAGTTCCCATACTATTGTCGTAGCAGCGCGAAAAAACAAGAGTGAAAATGAAGAAGGATAAATATAACAATAGCGGTTCTTGTTGTCTGGTGACGAATCAAGTATTTTGAAGGATGGAGGTAACAGCCAACTGGCTGCTTCAGTGAAGCGAATGAAGGAGCAAGATATGTGTAGTGAACATGAACACTGTGTATTCCAAGTGAGCGGTTATCTGTGGAACTGATGAGCCAGGTCTGACTGGCAGAAGCTGCAGAATGTGGTGCGATGGATGCTTCCGCTAATTTAGAATACTGCCAACGATAATGGAGTCACCCGGATCAGTTAATCCTGAAGAAGACAGACTAATTCACTTCAGCTTGGAGATAGCGCGACAGAACTGAAACAAAGAATCATATATTTGACGTCAAGACAAGGAAAGTCTCATGTACCCTGAGCTCAATATCTAGAACGCTATGACTCGGATATAAAGTTGAATTATTTGATGCGAAGTTCGGATATCACAAGGGCCGTGCAAGTCCCATAACACATGTATCGTGACTCGACAACCATCGGAACATCTTCACTTGACGCCCGAATACCATCAGATTCCACGCAAGCCGTCAACAGGAACAAAGTAGTCCGTAGAACCCATGACTGGTGTATGGGAAGAAAGGCCGTTACTTACACAGCGAGTTAGAGCTAGCTCTGAGGTTAAGGCACCAAACGACTGACCGGAAAATTCGTATCTCGATACCGATTGCGGCTGCCTCCACTTGGGCAGTTTGGTAGTATCACAGCTGCTGAGCTTCCTCCGAGTCACGCAGCAGCTATTCATAGAAAGAGTGCCATAGCTGAACGACGACTACTACTACTCGTTCACCTGTAACACCCTTTCGGTGTCTAACTATCAAGCCACCCGGAGGAGGTATGATGACTGGCATACTGCCCGGTTGCCCAAGCCTAGACAGGGGAAGTCGAGATGCAGAGGTCAGGTTCGAACCACGTACCTTCCTGAAGGTAAACCCGCGCTCTGACCACTGCGCCATCTCGCCCCCTACTACTACTACTATTACCTACAGGCCACATAGTACGAGCTCAGTATGAATGGCAAAAACAAGTAACCGGTCACCTCACAAAAACTTACACCTAAGGTTTCCGTTCAAAGGATACCCCTGTCCAGGCTCTGAATGTCATAATAAAGTTTGACCTGTTCAAATTGAAACCAGAAGCCATAACAGATTACAAACTGATATTAGAAATCGGAAGACCATCATCATAACCATAGATAAGGAAACTAGCTCACCTCAGATACATCGCTGTCCAAACGTATACGTTTGCAGGCAGGATCGCCATCACTATCCATGCGGTATTTCCCGTCCAAAGTTAGCCACAAAGATTCCAACTGCTCGTCACGGGCAGCTTTATGTTCGGCTTCGGTAAGCACTTTGTCAGGAAGGCCAACAAGCTTTGCAACATCTAAACCGTAGCTACGAGTGCAAATACCTAGAATGGAGAAGCATACAACAAGAGTGTGACAAACCAACGAGGGTTCTCTGCTGGTGTGGCTGACAAACAGTTGTGGTGCAAAACACAAACTGGAATACAAACATAACTCTATTCCGGTACATTAATTAAAAATGGTTTGACGTGTTTATCAAAATAACAGGATGCCTGTCAAGGTTCGTTCAGATTAAAAAAACTGGAATTCAATCTGGTAATAACTTTCAGATTCGGTTGAAGCTGGAGAGGGTGGTTGGGCATTAGATATACACCCGGTTGAAGCTGGAGAGGGTGGTTGGGCATGAGATATACATTCGCAGAAGAGAGTACACCGGATACATCGAGATACCGATCGGGCCTGTCCTGTCGTACATAACTGGAAGACATGGTCATCGAACGCTGTACGTATCTCTGTACCCTGACAAGGATACAAATAATCGTAGTCCGAAGGCCGCTGAGCACTTTTTTCTCCAACGCAACAGCCATCGAACTCGCACACACCACGTCGAGCACACGCGCTTAGGGTTTAGCTGTGTTCGCAATCCAACATAAATCCGAACATACGTCATTTGTACGTAAACTACGACCCTTGGCCGCATTCAATTTGTACACCCGCTTCATCCTACCTACTATTATTCGCTGCCATGGGCGAAACCATTTCTTCCACACCAAAACGTAAGATTCAAGGAAAAAACACTACTGCCTTGTGCAGGTGCGCACAACTCTAAGATTAGAAAACGCGGTCCAGTAAAAACAACTGGAGTTCAAAACGCAACTAGAACGTAATCGGGAATGCAAATGCCAGCGCGTTGCAAGAGCTACAGTGCATTTTTTATCAACAACTATTCTGCGGAGCATATTTGGAGATCACTATGAGGCTAGTTGCCTGTGTAGAGCACATCAAACAACCCCATATGCTCACCAGTATCAAGAGCTGACAAACGAATTTATAAATTGCTAGAGAGTGTTGATATAATTCTCTCAGAACACAACAACTGAACCCTCCATTGTCAGATCCTATATGGCTGGCTCGAGTCAGTCAAATCTGATTAAGATTTTGCACTGGGGAAGCACTATCAAAGTATTCTTCTTGTGAAGACTGGCTTTATTTAGAGAATGATGGCGATTGAGAAAACGCATCCAGTCTATCAGGAATCAAGGGGGAAGTTAACGTGGAATTGTAAGTTTACTTTCTCGCACAAAAATGTTTGCATTACAGGAACGAGTTCCACAACGACTTTCATAGCTGGACTAGAGAAAAGTGATCGTAAAATCCTTTGAAAGAAAAGGGAGCTGAAGTACAGTTGGAAGCTACTGATTTGCAATGAAAAGTAGTGTCCAAAGTGGTGTCAATCTTGTCAATCTGGTGTTATATGGCGGAGGATTTCGTGGGACGAAATCAGTTTGCTCGTCGCGTGATAGCAACGCTGGTAACTATTAATTTGTGCGGAATATACAAAAATGGTGTCAAAACAGATGAGCTTTCCTTACCACATTAATTTAGGTGATCACGTTCAAGAATAAATCTCATGATTAGGACCCGCGAAATGTAAAATGCCACTACAACAGTGGTTGGGATCAAATCAAAGTCTGATACTTTCAGACGAACCTCGACGACACACTCAGACAACTGGAATGGTGCGTGCCTCCAGTGGTTTAGCCACGAACTAAATTCCCCTAAACATGCGTCAAGCAGAAGAGAGTCTGCCAATATGATGCATCTTTGTCGTTGGTGTGCCATCAGCTTACCCTTTTTTTGGTAAACTTTGCAATACAACGGTGCGCTCTGCGCTGGTATGTAGGACACACAACTGCCCAATGTGAGTGGCTGCTAACAGTATTTGAGTGTCTGACCGAGCTATCTTCTTCAACGCTTCTTCCTACTCAAACATCAAAACATGCCGATGGTCAATGCAGTCCAGTTAATATTCACTTACACTACAGTGCTACAGGCTGTATTATCCAATGCGCTGCCAATCTGCTACTCACTAGTGAGCAAAACCATGGCCAATGGAACTACTTTCCCGTATACACATGCTAGAGCAGCAGTTCCTATCGACTGGGACATTGAGAACGTCAAGTGACAGACAGGGGTATTTACACGAAGCGGGTACTACACTTGACGCTGGTTATTCCACGTCAAAATATCAATAAGTTAGCATCGTTGAACATCCAGCGAAGGGTAAGCCAGATACTTTTGAAAGAATTTAAAGGCCCCTGATATGAGCTACCAACAAGCTTTCTATGACACAGTAAAGAATTCGCCCAGCACTGTCACTTACCTGGTTCAACTTTGTACAGCATTACAACACTTGAACCGTTTATGGAGTCAGCGCTGCTTTCTGGAGATACATGAGCGGTGACACGCAGGTTGGCTACACGACCGGGCATATGACGGGCCAGAGTGGTCAACTCGTGGAAATGCGTGGCAAACAAACTGAAACAACCCAACTGTGGTCCGGCTAGATGGGAAGCAACCGCCCAAGCCAAACCGAAGCCATCAAAGGTAGACGTTCCGCGGCCCAGTTCGTCGATAATAACCAAGGAATTCGGGGTGGCTGCCTAACGTGTTCAAAAACAAAATGAAAAGAAAAAGGCCTGATGGAGGTTAATGTTGTTTAGTCTAAGCCATACTGTCTAACGGAAGAAAGACGCAACAGCACACACCAGCTGGGTTGAATACATTCATTTGGTTATGGTCGAGCGAAACACACATTAGTGTGCGTTGGAACCGTCTAACGGTCCAACAAGTCACAGTCTTAACTGCTTCGAAATCTCCAGTACTGATTATCTACAAAAATTGGCCAGTGGCGACCGACGATTCCAATATTAGGAGTGAATTATATCTTGGAATGACGGTATCCAAGCGCGGGCATATGCGTATGTATGCAGCCTGCACAAGTTGCAGGTGTGTGGTACAGATAACTTGAATTCACGCCACACGGACATTGGGGAGAACAACGCACGGACTATACATGCACAGTAGGAATAATTGTTGGAAAGATTGGTGTATGTTGGCCCAGTTCAGTTTGCCGGTGAGTAGTATGACTGCTTTTTTAAGAATGTATTTCGGGAGCCGAGCCCCTCAAACCTCCATTTCGCCATTCTGAACACAGTCATTTTTCTTCCCCCCCTAAAGGTTATTTAAATGTTGGAAGTTGTGACATAATTTTTTCAGAAGTTAACAACTGCCCCGAAGGAATGCGACAGTGATGAATGCTGGAAGCAGAACACCAAGTTCCCTTTGCAGCTGCAATCGTAAAAATATTGCAACTTCACCGTTGATTAGTGAGACTGACAGTGAAACAAGAATCTCGGTCACAGTAATTCACGGAAAGCAAACAGTAAACGTTACGGCATTCCAAAAGGCGAACCTCTCCAACTGCGACCATTTCAAGGACACATTAGTCATCACATTCACAAGCTCCGTTCGTCTATTGCACTTTGCTCATCCGTCCATATTAGTACGTTATGAGTAACTTCCATACAACGTTCTTTAGCTAGTATGTTATGAAAATCAGAGCTGTGGGAAAGCAGTTTGTGTGAGATTCGGTTCATTTGATTGATCAGTGACATAAACAGAGAGTCTATGCTGGTGCCATAGAACATCGCCATAAGTTGGCCATCGCTGAGCCACAGATGACATTTTCGAATAAAGGATTGTATATTGTAACAAGTAATCTCCAAAGGATGATAAATGAGTCCCAACGAGCCATCTTGCAAAAGAGTTAGAAGATATGGATTGCGGGATGGTCGCAGTCCCTTGGCTTTCATCAGCAGCAAATGTAAAACGCTCTACATTTATAGGTTGGGGCAGAGAAAAAAACCCACGAAACGCTGAGTCGCACGGGTACACAGAAGGATGAGTTGGGTCGGACCACTTCCAAACCTTTTATGCGCAAAATTTCGCTTGAGGTGCCCTGATTATCAACGTCTCACAAACGAACGAGACTTTCGATACCATAACACTATCGCGGAAGCAGCACAGTGCGAAGCAATGATAAGAAAGTCACAAGAACCGAAATTTTGCGCACAAAACTTGCTGGTTCAGGGTATTACATCGTCATGGAACTCATTCTACCCGGTTCACCCTTCCTGTGTGCCTATGCGACTAAATAGTGCGTGGAGTTTACTGTGCTTCCCACCTATAACTGTAGAACATTTTGCGCTTGTGGCTGATGAGAGTGGAGAGATAATTATTCTCTGGCGCCCCACGTCTATTAGATCCTTTGACGAATGGGACTACAAATTGGTTAGGAGTTAGTCAGACTGACCAGTGCAATGAAGACAGGCAGGACGCACATAAACAGGTGTATAAGGTATACAAAAAATCAAATTTGCTCAAGAAGACTACGCTAATTATCTGCAGCTTACGGAGTGCGTGTAACGTGGTTCTAGGAATGTGGAACGTGCAAGGAAAATGGTAAATCACAACTTATGTGACATAGTTGCCAACCACACACTGCAGCAGTATAAAGATGACGGGGAATATAAAAACGCTGAACACCCAAACGCGAAGGGCTAAGTCTGTATAATACCCCAAAATAGTCATACAGCATATTCAAAGATTTGAATTGGCCAGAAAACGGAGGGGGGGTCTACGGACATGAGAGTACACATTAAATTTGTGAGAACACGCAAGGGGTGAACAACGCAGTTTCCGACTGATCATATTTGCTATACGCAGCAAATGTCAAAACCGAAAATTGGAACATCGAAATAACGCCATAAAATTGGCCCTTGATAACGTTTGTTGCGAAATAAATCATTGTGCTTTAAAAATAGGAACAAAAGTGAAAGCAAATTTCAATGGGTCCGTCAAACTTGTTTGCCAACGAAAATGCACTGTGACGCCCCAATGAATGGAATGTCTGGAGGTGTGGATATTTGTCGGCAGTTCAGAAGAGAACATAAGAATTCACAGCAGAAATGATCATTGGAGAAGCAGTCCTTGTGGAGAATCCTACTCACCCTTAGGTGCCTTACCCTCACATAAGCAAGTTGAGATGTTCATAAAAACCGAAAAAAAGTTAATGATAGAGAAGCCTAGTTTTGAGACGCGAAGTAATGAAATCGCCCGAAGTTCCTCTATGATGGAAAACCTTGCAGTAAAATACAGTCTATGCAGCGGCTCACAAGTATCCAGTTAAAGTCATTGGTTTTCGCGATGCACAAGAATGCCTTCATCTTGATTGCAAATTACGCGCATGATGGTGCACAAGAATTAGGGTTTGCTGACGGACAAACGTTCATCTTGATTGCAAATTACGCGCATGATAGTGCACATGAATTAGGGTTTGCTGACGGACAAACCTGGTCCGAAAATCGACTGGCTGGTTTGTGGACCGACTATGGGATCTCATCCAGTACACATACCTGAGAACCACAACGATCATGCGCTGTATGATTTTCGTTTAGAATGAATTCCATCAACAGGTAACAGTGACAATTCGTGGGGCGTTGACATTGATTACGGCGAGTGTCACAATCAAGAAGATGAGGGAAGAACCAAAACTTTAGAATGGTCAAACAGATTACCACTTCAGAAAGACAGAAAAAATGTTGGCAAATGTAGAGACTTTCTACAGAATATTCAATAGCTCGTACAAAAACGTCCCTTGTATGACGATTGCATCAATTAAACGTTCGTTTAGATTTCAAACAGCTGAGTTTAAAGAAAATCTTTCCGTCCGCGAAGCCAATGGTTTCACTAAAGTGTTTCATCCGTATTGTGCGGTGGAAAAAAGGCCCACTTTGATGAATGAACTATCTTTCGATGCGATTGGTACAAAACTGTCGGCCATAATTCCAAACATTTTTCTGCGAGCAGAATGTCACTTTTTCAGTTAATTCATCCTTAGATCAAGTAATATGCATTGCTCAATCTGTTCCCCACTATACTAGAACAGAACATGGACATTTGTAGGTGTTAAACACAATTCTGCATGAAAAGAAAAGACAACATCACAGATTCTAAAATAAAAGAATGGGATCAGTAGAGATTTGCTAGTAACTTGAATGAAAGCACAATGATTTCGGACACATTCAATTTGATAAGTATACACATCTGGGCCTAGCCAGGAATACCAAAGAATAGCTCCATAAGCGCATTTAGATGGTTGTAAAACTAGACAAACACAATCCATGCCAAATCATTTCGTTTGAAGGTAAGATGTTTTCGCCCCTACTCACTCGTAAGACTGAAGAAGTTTCCAGCATTTCCGCCATAAAAGTTGACACCCCTCGAATCTGACAATCGGCTGCTCCCACGCGTGCCATCACTGCATCCACAGGAAATAGTTCAGCAAACGAACAGGGCACAAAACTGCCAATTTGAGCCATCGCAGTGATTACACCGACCTAGCAGAGACACAGACAATCAATATCGGTGGATGAAATGATCAGCATCGAACAGGAGAAAAACAAGAATGCATCACACACCACAAGTAAATATTAACAAGGGCTGGACAGGCGAGGCAAGTAAACATTAATGAATGGTTCTCCAGAGTTAGGAACGTCGCTAAACCGGATATAAAATAAGCATTAATCTGCGAGGAACGCCAATTATCGGGAAACGGAAGATCAGAATGACAAATGTCCACCAAAAGAAAGCCTACATGATTCGGAAAAAAGAAACGTGGAAATGGAATCCAGCCACACACTTGCGGAGTAGCACAGCAGGCGATTTAAGCATCTGCTTATGGACCAGGATAAAAATTCTCAGATTGTGAAGCGATGCGACGAATGAGAAAAGGAACTATTTAGAGAATGTGAAGTGTTGTTGCGGCTATCCGATAATTAGTTGAGCTGGATTCGGCGTGCACGACGACCACGAATCCAACATGTGCTGTTTTAAGACCACCAATGCGGCTTGTTAAATGGCGACTGCCACTAACCGGTGAGAAGCATCTTTGATATGGGAAGAACATAGTTTGCATCAACCGAAGGGACTGCACCGGAATCCTCGTTATCACCCGTATGTATACAAACCAACTGTGTCCAATACGGTGCCGGACTAAGCTCAAACGGAATTCACTTGATCGAAAAATTTTGCGAACAAGTCCGCTTGAGTAGAGTTCCAGGGAGATCATGTGCCTACCGCGATCCCTGTACGGCACTGCGAAGCGCAAGTCACAGAGGGCTGCATGTAACCAGTTGAAAAGAACCTCGGACAGAAGAAGGTCTACCAATTTGCACTTTAGGGACACCTGTGCTCAGCACGAAAATAAAGAAGACTATCTGCCTAACTAGAAAGTATGGGGCAGCGAGTCAAGAGAGCAAGCAGACTGACATATATTACGGAAGGACGACAAAAATGTTTGGCAATTAAAAAAAATGAATATATGGACTGTCCAGGTGGTTTGGTTCACCAATAAGAAAAGAAAAGGGAGTTCACAGTAGTTCGGGTGATAATGGAGGATCTCTTACAGCTTATGATCATGTTTCTGTGACAGGGAACGCTATCCGCGTGAACCAGAGGTCGGGTACATTTGAGCGTTTACCTACGATCCCTTTGCATGTTCATATGGAGGGAATCCGAAAAAATGACATTTCAATTTGAAATGTTTCAATCCGTACATACATAAATTGATGGGCATGCAAAAACGTCATCTTTTCGCGATTACTAGTGAAAATATCGTGTATCCTGAGATATGCCTATTTTTACCCTTGTTTTGAACTCAGCTACAACCAGTTTTCTCTAGAAAGTCCACTATACGAGCTACAACTCAGCAATGTTGGGGAATTAGGAGGAAAACAGGTCTGACCTCATTTTCCAGACCAGGCAAGTAAAAGAATCACGCGAATAACAATGAAAAGCCAACGACCTCATTCCTGCTTCGATCGTTGGCACGCATTGTGTGGAAACTACCAACCGTACGTTCGCAATCCCAACCAGCTGTTTGAGGGCACTCCAACCGCACTCTATTCTGGCGAACGAAATCCCAAGCGACCGACTGACAAAGATTAAGTGTTGACAAGACAGCTGGAGCAGCGTGACTTTGTGCTAGGACAGTTAGTAGACCAAATGCTACGGACCGGGGAACATTAGCAAGGAAACAGCTGTGTTCTGGTGCAAGTGTCAAACCGCACATGGACACAGCGGGGGATGGATGGAAGCAAATGTCGCGGAAACAATGGGAAACAGCGCAGTGTGGAGTGGCATAACGCAAAACTTACACTTCGGATGTAAGTGGATTTTCCACCCATGTTCGGGCCCGTAATTACCAAGAAAATTTGTTTACCTGTGAATGGGAAAGTAAAAAATGGCAGCGTGAGGAAAGCGACAGCAAAAGTCAGTCATCAGGTGAACGGTGTAATCCGTTTGTGATTTGGGATAGTGTCACACAGCACATAATTATTCATGGTCGCCAACAATCACGAGACAAGACTTAGTGAAGGGTAATCGAGATTTTCAGGTTCGCCTAAGTTAATTACTTCCAGACAGGAAGTAACCTGGGGATACTGTAAAAGCAGATGAGGATAAAGGGGATTGAAGATTGCCCACAGAAGCTCATGATGAAAAAGCGTGGCACAAAATCGCCCACAGAGGAGCAACATTAACTACACACGTTCCGTTCTCCAATCACTGTGCCTGAGTAGACTGAGAAGCTCATTCGACATCAGTGACGATGTTTTGCGGTATTCGCACGAAAGCAGAAAGTAGCAGCCAACATACGTGTTAGAATGAACCAAGCTATGTGTACACCGACTCCATATGAAAGCCATACAATGCTGATACAAACCGTATATATAGAAATTAATGGTGGTAGAATCTAGGTCTCGTAACATTTAACCACTCAAAATGTTGTTCATAGATGTAGATTAATTTATTCAACATCAATTTTTAATTCTGAGGATCTTCGGAAGCCTGATAAGGCGATTGAAGCGAATTCAGCACCTTATTGCGTATCATGCTCAAAATCATTGCTGATACAAGTTTGTAAAGAAAAAACAGCCAGTGAGAACTGTCTGCGCCATGAGTGTGAGATGTAAGACCGCGGCTCAACCTAAGATATGAAGGACTCATGTGCTACTGGAAGTCATTTTCTAACTGCAAATGACAGACCATTATAATAGTGGAATAAACCTTCCAGTGCCAGTGAGAAACACTATTTTCGGCCACTCGACTGAGTCTCAAGTTGGGTAAGGAATAAAGAGACCGGCAAAGAATGTTTAGGACGTGACGGCTAAACAGTACAGTTTACTCTACAAAACGCCACAAGCCACAGTCCGCATTGAAGAATACACCACATTGACATTACCTCGAGTAGAGCCAAGCAGCTATGTCAAACTAGAAAAGGATGCAACAGGTTGGCTCCAGTATAAAAACAATGAAGGGAGTGAGATAGCTTGCTTGATGTTTTGACTAAAGCTCACTCATCTAAGTACTCCAAGAAGACATGGCAGATATCAAAATACCGTAATCCTTCAGTAAGGGACACCCATACTTGGAACCAAACTGTCAATAAGCGTGGCGCCTCTTTGTGGACATACGCTTGGAACCAAACTGTCAATAAGCGTGGCGTTTCTTTGTGGACATACATTCTAACCATGATTATTCGCAAAATATAGCAAATGTATCCACTGATTTTTTTTAACTAATCCAGTAGAGGCATTTCCCTGTTCAAACGCCCATATCCGGATATTCGTGACAGGCCAATTGTGTAAAGCTAGACCACTTCCGAAAACCGATTAGTGTTGGAGGTATCTTTCGGAGCACTCCATCCACCCTTTAGAAGAAGACGTGTGCATAATGCCGCTAATAAAATTTATTTGGTCGGAGTCTTCCGTAAAGATCGACTAAGAGCTCCAACTGAATCAGTGACAGACTTTCGACAACATAATGTGTTGGTGAATACCTCACTGATTCCGCCATATAACAAGATTTGGATCTTACGAGCAAGGAAGTCGTGGCTGTAAAATCAATGTACCCTGTCTTACTTAACTCCATCGCCTTCCGCTGCAGAAATATGCCAGAAATTGCAGTGTGTATAGACACAGAGAAGTCATCTGTAAGTCTCCACATTTTGTTTTCCTCATTTAAACACATGTACTCAAACGATAGTTTTATCCTTCTCAGTCCCAATTCTTCGAGGGTTCAAAATCGCATTCCTCCAGGCCAGTTCTTTATGGGAATCCCCATTCGGGAGATAGAGGAGACACGTCTTGCTCCAGACGTAGTGACTGGCCGAGATAAGAAGAGTTGTGGCGTTCCGTATCAACTGAGTAGTTGTTCCGCATCTCAAGGAATAGTTAAATACGGACTAACTTTATGACGCTGCACATACCCCAACAAACAGACTTTAGAAATTCGGGAGGACAGTGTACAGTTTGCAGTAGAGTAGCGTTCAAGTGCGTCTTTGCTCGCACGCCTCATACACAGAACCCTATAGTTAATTTAAACCTGCGAACAAAAACGTAGTACTTTGGTTCAGTGACAATCAACCCCACAACACCGACCTGAGATAGAGCGGATGGGAAGTACGTCGTCAGAACTTTCTGCCAAAGTACAACTTTGCACAAGTGCACTGGCGAAACCAATACATGCAACCATCAGCTCTCCAATCGGGAGAAATACCTGAGAATACGTGGTAAAGAAAATCCGCAATTTAACGCGAACTTCTTCAGCCTAATGGAATTGAATTAACTGTCCCTTATCCAGTTCAGCGGGATTGCGCTAACAGGAATTCCGTGAAAACTTCAAGTCCCTACATGCATTAAAGAGTATCTTATTGAAGGGGCGCCAATGCACAGGCACAAGTATGCTTATGGCAAAGAAATTCCCGTGCGTCACCACGCACGGTTTATCAAAACAGCTACTTTGATCTACTCTATGCGGTATCTGCTAACATCGATGCTCACATTAGTAAGGATAACACACTTTTGAAGTAACCACACCTAATTGGATGCAATGCGGTGTTTAGATGTCAGCTGCAAATCGAACCTTACACGTAGCCGATGAATGCCAGTGAAATCGTCTTTGTAACACGTGGCGAATAGTCAGAGTAACATAAGGCGGAGAAAAACTGCGAGAAACATACCGCGTTCCAGATGAACATCATTTGGAATCACAGATGCGGTATCCTGTAATTCCAAGCACGGATGACGCATTTCTTTGAACACCATTCTACCGCTCTCCCGAGGCAATAGTCTTGGACGAACATACTGTCCCCCAGTAGCTGAACACGCAGTCACGGCCAAGCTGACAATTACATCCAGAAGAGCGGTACATGCGTTGAGTTCATGTATGGGTTCCAGATAACCAGCTGGAACAAAAGCATCAAAGCAGAGAAGTAGCGAGAAAGAAGTTAAACAGAATGAGATATTCTCCCAGTAAACAAAACAAGCAGCACTTTATTTGTCCATCCTCCGCGGATTCGAGAGGAATCAGTCGACAACTGCCAACGATCCAGACGAATTACGACGGTTTGGGAAGGGCTAAATAGCTCAGTTCCTTGGAGTGGGCCGAAAGATTGATTGAGATAGCATTACAGAGTAGCAGATTTCCACCACAAAAACGTTGGAGTAGTAAACCTGATTAAGTCAGCTCTCCAGAGAAGATGAATATTAAAAAAACAAGAATCTGTGCACTATCCAAGTTTGTGCCAAAATCAGCGCCCGTTTATTTTAGTGCATTTAGAAATTCATTGGAGAATCATCATTTTTCAGACAGGAATAAAATTACACTCATTTGCAAACCACGGGTTTACAGCAACCTATGAGTGGCGTCCCAATGGGAGAATGAAATCAGTTCTGATTTCCTCGGGCACACGGATCAGATTTACATAATTTTGAAACCCAGTATAGTCTGAAGTTCATTGCCATGACCGGCTAACAAATAACCGTACGGGCAAAGTGAGATTCAAACACATATAAGCACGAGAAAGAAAGCTAACCTGTGATTCGTAACACCTCATCCACAATGGTCTGCTGAGCAGCCGCATACTCCTGCTTCATTTCGAGGTGGCTAGTGTTCAGCTGAGACATGGAAGAGTTGCGAAAACGAACGCCACCTTTTTGTGCGTCGAGAACTTCAAACGATTTGAAATCCCTGAGCGTTTTTTCTTCCTGGGTTTAGAACGGGAGTGACAGATAAATAGAATTCAGCAGTTGGCTGTGCCAAACAGAGCTCAAGTTGCCGACCGACACGCGAGCACCAAACAGTTTAGTCGTAGTGCAGCTATGTATCTAACTGAAACCCGCCCAGTTAACCAGCGGCACCTATCGTGGCTCAGAGAACCGAATAGCCCGGGTAAGGCAGCTTCACAACCGTGGATAATCAGGTCATAAACAAAGTCAATAAAACCTGATCGTCACACAGGTAAGTAGCGCAGACACCGAGCCGCTTCAATCAGCTTAGTATCTTTGCGATGGGTAGACCACCCCATGGCGATTCAACCGGTGAATAACGCGTGTGGCGCGCCAGTATTGTGTACTTCAGTAACTGACTTTTTGCTGCCTTCGCGCTGAACTAAGAATTTGAATCCTTTGTTCGGATGGATAACGTACCAACCCACCGGTCACGTCCGATCCGGTCACCGAACAGTTGTGCGGTAACTTGTAACACACGGACAAAACGAAACACGAAGAAAGCAGTGATGGCGCACACGGCTAGAAATCAGTTCGCTCACATAAAAATAAAGTGGGCAATTGGATTCAGCTACGTAGGTTATTAGCGTTATGAGGCACAGGAACTTTCCTTTTAAAAAAGCGTCTCGAGAAAATTACAAACACGTACCTGGAAGTGCTCCAATAACTATTTAACAGCTCGATATTCTGAGAGTCTTCAGCTCACTGTCAGGATTCGAACACCCCTGAGGATGCCTATGTGGATATCGAGTCATCCTTAAATATCTCTCTGGAAACTAGGGTTTCTACCACGTCATTTGACAAATTTATCAGAATATCTTGGCGTATAAACGGTGCAGTTGGGAAAAACAAACGGTGTTGAACAGATGGAGAGGTAGGTTTTGATATCGAACAGTTTGTTCATGAAGTAGTGATGCTTGTAGTGATCAGAAAATCGCATCACTTTATGGACTTCTTACAAATGGTTTTTGGTTCCAACAAAGATATTCTTGATAGAAAGTCACCAGTTCTTTCTATTTCTTTACTCTAAACTCAACAAGGAGCCCCAGACTGGATGACTAGTCATCCGACACCATCCGCCGCTTCTCAATTACCGTTGTTTGATCCCGCCAGTACTCCATTTCTCGTGTTCCTTATTAATTTCACGATAAGTTGATGAAACAGATATCTCTCCAGTGTTGGCAGCGCAGTAGCTAAGCGGCGGAGTTACTGACCAGAAGGTCTGTGGTTTGAATCCAACGTCGGCATCCAGAATGCACCAGTCTGGGCTTGGGAAGACGGGCAGTAATTTCGGCCCTCGTGCTTCCTTCGGGTAGCATGACAGCTGGGCACTGAAACAATGCTACAGCCGAGCGATTATATTAGCATTATTTATTTATATAATCTTGGTACAAGGTTCCACAAAGCTACGTTTGTATGGTAGTACCACACGATTAAAGAACTGCGGAAAGACGGTTCTATGTAGAAAAATTCAATGCAAACCAAACAAGTTTCCATGTACAATGAACCTTTACTGGACCGGTTGCCGTGGGATTTGGAAATGCGGTCACATTAATCAATTAATACACCACATGAAGATTACGTGGGAAATGACTTACTTTGAGAGTGACACGCATGAAATAACCCAGCTGTTCGTTGCTATCCAGTTTGACGGACTTGCCAGGTTCCAAGTTAAGTTTACGAGCCGACTGCACATAGATGACAGAGTAAGGGATGAATGTAGTAAGAAGAGTCTCAAGTAAACCCGTATAAGGTGTAAACTATGAGCTATCTACAGGAGGAAGTGGTCGATTGGAATAGCATAAGAAATACGCTGATGGGACATGAAGTTAACTCGACTTACTCTTCTAAACTCATCTTCAATCGATTCTTCAAGCTTGTCCAACTTGGACTTCAGCTCTAATTCGGAGACAAGGGAAGAGCAGGTCGTCCAAAATGTGAGTAAAAGGTCAACACAGACGATCAAGTGTACGGGTTTGGCACATGGTACATGGTACATGGACTGAGTGTCCACACATTCAAAATCACTACCACTAAACTCCATTTAGTTTTTATTTATTTTATTTTATTTTTATTATTATTATTATTTCGGGCTAAAAGTGCCAGAATGAAACACTCACTGAGAAGAGGTTCTACCCAGCGCCGTACAGTGAACTAAAAGATATTAACGAAAACGGACACAGTAAGTGGGTGTAACAGTAGGCTTACGTCGACAACGACACGAGCTACAACGCAAGACGTAGTGTTCAACGTGGATTACGGGGCATGGGCCACTAATGAAGTATGCAGGTGATGTCACCACAGTATCTCGGACTGTTCAGAATTGTGCGGATTCGACTAGAACTGATTCAATTTAAGTAAACTCAGCATAGATAAAATTCTGAATATCAACAGATGAAGTGAACCTGTGCATGAGAGACAAGGGCAAGTGTAGGGAATCGAATGATCTCAAAAAACATTTAGTATGGAAGCAAGCCAGGGAAACGGTGCATCTACGGTTAGCTTTTTTCAAGCGCCTCTCTTCAAATGGCTATAACCACCAAAATAGTCTACACAAGAAGCCTAAAGATTCGGTATCACAGTACTGTAACTAATTATTTAAGCTGTCGTGAATCTTTCGAAGCAGTGAGGAGTCCAGAAAAAGATGACGGACTCAAATAGGGATTGTCTTGTACAGACTAAGATAGCAATATGGCATTCATAACACTGAATGAGAGAGATAACTACCTACCTCCAAGCTCATCATCAAAATCAGACCGGATAATGTATTCATTACGTCGTTGTATCATTTCCAGATCAATTGTTGACTGAACCATTTCTTGAAATTTGGAGAAATTTTCCGCAGCAACCTGGAATTCACACAAGAGATTTCCAATGTCAGGGCGAAACAGGAGTAATCTCCTGTGCAAACAACTATTAGGCTATTACGCTACTCGAGCAAACTAAGGAGTTATCAAACACTCATTCGACACACACAACTTTGCAAAAGAAACTTCAAAAAATGGGTGAACACTATACACAACGTTGTAGAAGCAAAACATTTGAACGAAGATTTTAGGTTTAGGGGAGCGATATTACGGATTGTTACGAGCAGAAAAGCCTATCCGTGCTGTTCCAAAGGTAACAGAGGCGAAAATAATTAGACAAGGGTCATAAGAGAAATTCGACCGAACTACCAAAAACGATCACCGCAGGGGTTGGTCAGTGTGAAGTGGCATGCAGTAAAGGGATTGGTGTGTATGGTATCCGATACGGACCTGCTTGTGATCAGCGGCTGGACACAGTTGTGATAACAGCAGTGGTTTGGACTGGGCTGAGACAGCGTGTGAGGTCGGTGGGTAAGACTACAGAGGCCTTTAAGTCAAAGCTGATAAAATGGTTTGCGACAGGCTTCCGCATATTAGTTCACTGATCTTCTTAGGTCGGATCTATAGCGATGCCAAAGAGTTGCACGCAGGACCACATGATGTTCTGCGGGCATCGACTGTGCTTGTCGAACAACGTTCAGGCATAGAATGGACCGACAGATGTCGGTGACTAGTAATATATATACTTATCGAATCGTACTACTTGTTGTTGAAGTTCGATACATTTAATACGTATTGATGTGGCTGATGAGTGAGTAACCCTGTTTGTCACTATTACGCAGCTGTCCAAAGCAATGATCATAACTGGGCTACGTTTGAGTACACACATTGAGTGTGTGGTCTATCTTCAGGTATTTCATGCGTCGTAATCAGATGGGCAGTAGAAAACTGAGGATTCGTGAGGTGGATGTGCAAACACTAGGTGATCTACGGGAGATGCCTACAACAGAGACAGAAAAAAACACCGACCATTTGACAGATACAACTGACTATCAGGAATACAGATCCATGATTCACAAACGGAAGTTGTTTTGCTCTTACAAACATTTCCTTCGAGCCTAACCGTCCTTCTCAACAATGCAAATCTGTTCGTCTCAGGTATTAATACCATTTTAGGGGCTTCAGTAATCCACTTTTCAGATTCCAATTTTTTCGCATTCCGATATAATGTCGAAAACGAACATGTTAGCTGTAAATTGGAATGCCACAAGAAAAATCTGTCACGAACCTAGTAGGTGAGCAAGCTATCAAGTGTCTTTCGCCTGAAATCTCCAAAGGTGGATCGCCTTTGGAGATCGCATGGATCGCATTAAAAGCACTTCACTGAAAAGTCGAAAGTGAGAAAAGTAGTAAAGTGAATAGTTAGACAAAAATGGTGTATTTGGTGTGCTCACAGGAAAGATATTTCTCACCTTAGGTGCATAAAGTCAATGATAATTTAGATGTAAAGGTGGCAAGTACAAAACAGATTACTATGGGGTTTTCCCATCAATATAGTGATAATGACGATAGAGTTCTCGAAAAAATAGCAAGTGTGAGGTGACTAAGATTTCACTCCATTTGGGAATTCACCGAACGGCAGAACTCTCTGGAATTTCCAGGTGACTGATAACCAAAAGAAGCTGTGGTTCTCCTTCAGAAAAAGAAGCTGAGTGGTGCTGGGAGGGTTCCATCTTTCACGAAGCTCGCGCAGCAATCAGTCTGAGAAATTTGAAGCACTGACAAAGGATAAGGATTGACTGTCTGAGCAATAGAGGTGCTGAACTGTACAAGGCCGCGAAAATCTCTTAGAACGTTCTCCTGCAACTGCTTACGTATTGAATGGTGGAAACAAGGCTGAGCCACCATCTGTGCAGAAGTTACCAAAGATTATGAAGCACAGTGGACTGCGATATTCCTGCAGCTGGCTTGTGCTCCGGCGGAAGTCAGGCACGACTGAGTTTGCATGAAAGACGATCCATTGTGATGAATGGCGTTATGAAGTTCAACCTACATTGTAACCACACCGAATAACCCACAGCCGTAGACCATGCAATCGACACCCACAAACTAGTTGTTGAAAACGACCGATACTTAATGGGCTCAGAAGCAAAGCACTCACCTGAAGCGGTTCTATCAGGCACTTTTGAACAGCTAGCGAAGTCTGACCACCACACTGGCGGAGCAAACTGATAGCGTTCTGTAGGCGAGCAACGGCTTGGTAGATTCGATACACGTCCTGAAGTCACACAAAACATAGTATTAATTTGGCAGTCAGTCTACGCAGGTTCACTTGTCACTAGAAGAGACATAAAACGTTGGGTTGAGTAGGGAACGTAGATAAATAGAGATTGACACATGCTTTCCTATCAGTCACTCACCAAATACATAACCGACGTAACAGGGAACATCAGGCAAACAAAACATACATCGGGTTGTTGTGCTTTGCAAGATTCACCTATTGAATCCCGAACACAAATCAGCCGATCACATGCTCCGGAATGGTGGCTCCAAAATTTTCGGACGAGATAACACCAAAATTTACACGTTATAACTTTACTAACACACGTTTTATTCCACAGTAAGATTCTGAAGTTCAAATTAACCAGGAAGCTTGTTCTTACATTCAGCTGACGAAAAAGAGTGGCGAGATGAAACACAGGAAGATGGGGTACATGAGCTCATAATCCAAGCAAGTTACATTGGGCTGGGTCTGGGGAACGTTAGTTCAAATAACCTCATTCGTGATAGTCGACTGTCATTTACTCTTCTTCCACTAACATCAGGGCGAATTCCAAATAAATGTACGAATCCGTCCAAGTGGATATGGCGGTAGTAAATATCTATTGCTGGAAGTAATCGTTTTAAGGAGTTTGTGAGAGGGACGCGCAATATTCTCGATTACTCGCGAAAAAGTTTTTATTACCGGCGCAAAAAACGACAAACAAGCCAATGGATTTGGTTTCGGATCAGCTGAAGCGGTAATGCATACATGTTTGTCACACCCAACAAAATCGAGACCCTCTTCAGTACGGACGACGCATGAGTCTGAAAATTTGTGCGTGTTGTGAAGAAACAGTGTAGCCGCAAAACAATAACTATAGTGAATGCACAGTTAGTCACACGCTTGCTAATGGTTCATTGAACCAAAGGATTCCCCCACATAAATGCGCAAACGCAAACACATTAGAGGGGGAAATGACACCAGTCCTTCACAGAATCTGATCAGAAAAAGTGGGACGGTGCTGAAATCCTAATCAGCTCAAGGAGGGTAGAGTAAAGATCAGTGAATTAGAACAAATTGAACCAACAGGATGTGGTGAGCGGATACATACCACGTAAGTCGAAACAACCAAGTACGTACAACAGAAAGACTTCAACAACAGCTTCCAGCATCTCGTCAACTATGGTTACCTCAAAAATGGTACGAAATAATTTGCGAAAATTGGTGTTCCGTTTTTTTCCGAAGACATACTAGAGATCCCGTCGTTAACGAAAGCCAATGAGATATTTCCCTGGGGATGCGCGGGAGCAAGCGGACTAAGCACCGGCGAAGGGAAACACGGCAACCAAGTCCCGTGATTACCACAGCTTCGATTAGCCTAGCTTGATTAAGGTAAACTCGTGTCAGCAATAAGAACGGATATACTGATAGACAGATTTCTGATACAACGAGCGTCTCTTTGTTTCATGCACAGAGCAGTGGCCCGCGTTCAGCGTCGCAGATACCTTATTTTACCAACGGAAGTAGCTTTTGTAAGTCATTCAGTGAGACGCGGAGGAGAATTTGTTCGTTTATTAAAACACCCAGACCTCATTATGTTGAGGTATTTGGAGTACAATTGGTTTGTAACTACAAATATCCTCTTTCTAGACATAGCAGTATAGGAGTGTTGTTGAAAGAGAATAGTTGTAATGTATGTTACCTTGCTTAATGGGGTTCTGCCCATGAGGACTTCCCTTTTTTCTGTCCGGAGAAACTGACGTCACCCTTACCTCCAGAGTATCACTGCGTCAGGGAGTTTCCGCAGCACGTACAGTATCTATCTGGAGAACAATACATGCACCTCTGGGACCTGATTCTGGATTATTGTGGTAGTGTTGTGGGAAACAGGAACTTTAGAACACAATTTACCACAGGGGAACACGTTTCGCTTAGCTGGTTTTGTTCAAGGACACAAGCAGCCTATCACCTCACTTTAGTACAAGATTACCCCGGAATTCCAGCAGAAGTTAATGCTGCGGAGCATCTCAACAAGACGTCGCTGGACTGGATGTCTGGAGGATTATCCTTTCATACTTAAGTGAAAACAGACACGAATGAACATGGTTTAAGGAAATGTGGGCTACTAGTAATCGGGACAGATCAAAACAACGTGCAGAAACACGGAGTTGGAGTGGAGTTAGTTGCAGAACATTCAGTCTCGAGCATAAATGAGAGTGCCGAATAACTAAGTCATGTGAACGGGTCTCCCATTCGATGACAGCGAAAAGCCTCGGATGGCGGAGTTTTTCTTGATCCGACGACATTTTTCTCACGGTCGATTTCAAAGACAGGAAAAGGTCACCTCTAAAGCTATACGGCGTGAGCATAAAAGACCTGATTAATCGGAAGCAGTGGCAGAGGACGATTGATGGGGAATGAAAAAGCATCTTATTGTCTCACACAAAACTACATGAAAGTGAGAAGCATAAAGTGATGTGTTTTGAGTTTGACTGGGGGGGTCTACGCTCCAGAAGGTTCCAATCAAAACCTGTGGACAAACTTCATCCAGACAAATTGCTCTGCCTACGCAGAGCAATGGTTCACACATCGAGCCGTTACACGCGAAGAAATAGCAAAGTATCCAACCCGAAAATCCTAACAGTTTTGGCAAACCCACACCATAAACTGAGAGTATACAAGCCGCTTTTTAAAACTAAACCACGCGAAAAATTCCTCCGTACAAAACTCCGATAGCTTAGTTGAACACAGAAACTATCGAGTTTTTACAATGCCAGCATGTGTTCAGGTGAAATGATGTAAATGTGTGGCGACAGTAATATCCATCATCGTACAATGCAGTCTGACGGTTTCACAGTGTTATCAGTGATGACAGGAAAGCGACAGGCAAAACGAAACGAGCTGACGACAAAAGGTAGAAGTGCGACCAGAATCACGCACAACTGATGCCGACGTACGAAACAGAAGTTAAATGAAACAGCACAAAAGCCAGACCAACCAATCGGTCATGATCAGTTCATCGTCGTTAAACGTAACAAATTGAAAGCAACAAACCCCGGCACGGCATCCTTCCTCTCAAACATTCATGCACACAAGACAGCGGACAAACCATTGCACGTATGGGGGGCGTGGGGAAAATTTGAAATGCCTGAAAAGTCCTTGCTTTCAATATGCTCATGCACATACATATTCACATACAGACGTAATCGGGTAAACAGTTCAAATGGAGCGAAAATGAACACCAATCAGGCCTACGCATAGAGCTCCACTACACAAAAATAACCCTTGTGAATGTGGTATTTAAAAACGGGGCTAGAGTGATTCAACTGAGTTCGGACGAGTCAACTGACAAAACTAGACTGGCATAATGGGAACCGCGCTCATCCAAATCTGTCTAATACTGGCACCGTTATGTATGCACTGCAATCGAGCGACGCCGGTCAATCTCGAGGATTGGATGCGGGACGCGGACAAACTGAGCATCGGTAGCAGTGCCCCATACAGTGAGTCACTCAGTGTGTGTGTAATTGCAGGTTTTCGAAACATCACTACTACAATTTGCAATGTTGCATCAAGAGGTAAGAAACCTAGCTGGCTTAGCTATTTAGAGGAAGATGAGTGGATAGAACATGACGAGCATTATGAAACAGTCTAGTTGAGTTCGTTTTTGGAAAGCACCCTAAGGAACAAATCATGGCACAGCTCCTCTATTCCTAACCTCCGTGTGAGCTAACTGTGTCCTGAGGCGATGATTTTCAACCCACTTTAGGGAAAAGGAACTAGAAATAAACGTAGTAATAAACGTAAAAACTACAATCCATGCTATCCGTGACGTCAAGAATAGACGCATCAAATCCAAAGTGTTTTGCTCTGCTGAAAGCAATTTTGGTTTTTGCTTCCTATGGAGTGTGAACACATATCTGGCCGTTCACTACTTCACTGAGTCTTTTGAATCAGACAGTCTGTACCTTAAAATTACCGGGCTCGACGTTATTATTATTATTTTATCATGGTTGGTGGTTCCAATCTAGATTACCACGCGTCGTGCCGTCTAGCTGAACTTTTTTTTACTTGGGATCATGCCGTGTCACGACACCCAACAGATGCAACGTATCCGCATGCGATGCCGATTGCCGAAATTACATCTAATTACCTTCCGAAGAATGGAATGAGTTGGACTTCGATATCTCTAACACTTATACAAGCTCCGCTGTTGAGCTGAATCGGCAGACCTTGCGTGCATCCACAATCCTGAATGTTCCGTCGTCTGCCGGGAGCCCCTTTCATCGAAACAGCCTTACTATCTACGCCAAACATATAGTTGGTGCGCTTAATGCTCGCTACTTCATTTCAGAGCATCCTGAAGGACACAGTAACGCAGCTTTTACGCTTGTTATTGTCAGTTGTTTCATCTTGTTTCAAATCATATTGGTCACACAGCTAGTTAACGGTTAAATGGTAAGGTGAAGTTAGGTGGTAGGACTGGAAAGCGTACAGGAGACTGAGTTGGGACGACCATTGAGGCATATCATGGACGGCATATCAAGAACCATGATTAAAATGTACAGATCATCAGACGTGACAATATGGCGACAGGCTTTCATTTAAGCAGGCAAGGAAAAGAAACCGGCCAGATATATGCTCAACCCCCCTTATAAAAGAGCCAGTTCTACGGACATTCTTCGGCAAACAATGTATCTTGGTGACGATCTCCTCAACCCGTTCCATTCACCACATCACAGTCAACATATATCTTGTATATATGAGATCGGAGCACCTACTTTTACGCATAATGGTGAGAGTCGCTGTCTGTTGGTACTAATCCTAAGGAGTCCCAGAAATAGTACTTCATGAAGATGTGAATTAATGAAATCAAGTGAGACTTTTGAGAAGTACTATTTGACGAAGCAACTTATCGCACCGTCATACTATCGAAATGAAGCTATCGTAGTAAGTTATGGGTGGCAGACAATGATCATGTGGATGTGTGGGTGTGCGTTTGATTTTACACTGTGGTGTGCCTCGTTCGCTGCGATGACTGCAGGCTAAAATCTCGGGAGCATCCACACACGCACAGATTTTGTCCTAAGCGGTGAGTTTTGGTGTGGTCGAGTGTGCTGAGGCCGTGCCCCATCGGCGAGCTGTATGCAGAGCATGAGGATGTTGCCTGAAAGCCGGATGGCGAGTGGAATAAGTGATAAAGAGAGCTAAGACAGAATTCATTTTTGGGGGCGCCTGCAGGTGTTAGAAAAAGACACGTTCATTACAGTTTCCCGATCACTGACTGAAACAACCTGGAGTGTATCACAACCAGTGCCAGCATGCATAAAACGTCGATTTTTTGGAGGTTCCAGTCCAAATACAATGGTGAGAAACAGAGTTCTGATGGTCCAGCGTTGGCGAAATAAATTTGGAATCATTAGTTACTTCTCCTCCAGGTTCTAAAGGACCGGTGGAACGAAGTAATTGGCACTCCCAATCATAACATGCAGCCTCTGTCATTTTCAGTGAGGATGTGCTACCGCAAAAGTGGTTAAGCCAAACAGATGGAAAAAGTTACGTGTTTAAGTTTATTAGTTGTCGAGAAAATCGGCCTCCTCAGGGTCATTTGGTTTCATTTGAAGCTTCAATCAGCAGTGGACAGATACATGTATGTATGGTTGTAGATTGTAACATCAGTTAGTATCATGCCTTGTTACAGGCAGGTGAATAATACCAACTCAGTGCTCCCATCAAACGTACCTAGGAGTTCATGCCTATGTTTCATATCCATGAGGAGGAACTCAAACGAAACCGTCAACAGCGTACCGGGAATAAGAATTTCGAGGTGAACACTGAAAATGTTTCCCTCCTCCGGAGAGAACACCAATCGGAACAAATCATCTATAGTTTGTCCATCGAAGCTACTGTTCGAAGCTTGAAGAGGACTCGTCTTAGATCAAACGACGGACTATCAATTGAGTCACGCTGAATATGGAAAATTCTTCATAAGAAATGTGAAGATCATCAAATCCACAGCTAGAATTTCCTGTAGTCATAAATTTGTGGGTTTAACAGAGGAAGCTTAACTGAATGCACACCTGTAACCAAAGGGAGAAAATTGTTCGGAATCTTGGGAAACTTCATGGGACATTGGAAAAACATCGCTTGATAAGCGCTTAGAGTTTACATCATTGCAGAGTATCGGTTTGAGTCCCGTGAGGAAACTCCACCGATAGACGAATGATAGAGAAAGTAAGAATAGTGGGATGACAAAAGCTTAACTCTCAAAATAAAACGGCTTCCATCTGTCCCATCAAAAAGCCATTCCAAAGAGAGCCAGCAGTGACGTGGTATGGCTCAGGCGTCTGGTCGCTACTACGATTGGGGAAAAAACATCCGTTTATGCATGGCAGTATGGAGTATTGCAACGTACTCAACTAGCCTGTTCTTCGACCAACTTGGTGGTTGTAATTGTAGCGCATTTCAATAGAGTTGACTCTTCTAACGTGTGGGTGTTTTGTGATCGAATGCGATATGGCGCGTGGTTTACTTCCCGCACAGGGTGGAGTGTTGAACAAGAGCTTTATTGCCCAGAGGCTCCCAAGTGAATGTGAAGAGCTCCTATCCGGCAACAGTCAAGCACACTTATGCCTTAATGGAAAAACGCACAAACTATTAGACAGCTTGCGAGATGTGGGATAGCCGAGAATCGTTGCAAAGACGATTAATTGTCCCATTTGACAGTTGTTTATGTTCAACAATGTTAGTCATAACGTTAGGATATCCACAAACAGCTGTTTTGTAGTGAAGTATAGGCAACTCAGTTTACACAAACAGCTCGAGTTGTAGGACTGTCATGATGCATCAACAAGTGGTTACAAGAATAACAGAATATTCCTGCGTAGCATTCCAATAACAACTTGTTCCAAACAGGAAACGGTGTATTTTGCGTATTTTTGGACATATTGACAAAGCAGTCCGACCAACAAACTCAGTTATGCATCCGGTGGCTGGATAAAGCAGAACTGCTTTGGAAACGACACCAAACACGGTGATCATGACATTAAAAAATCTTTGGAATAAAAATGAGGCAAACGTTTGCCCCGTTGATTGACACCTGGTTATAAAGTGATGTTTGGAAGCACAAATAGACAACCGTGTTCGGCAAACGGGTGCGAAAGTTCCTGGTGGCAAGGGCATTTTGTTGAGTTCGTTAAAAATCAAGGGAGAAGAAACAAACTGGAAACGAGCAATGAGAGGAATCAATCGAGCCTTTCTGCAAGAGGTGATTGCGAAGAATTGAATGCTTCAACAACCGCACGTACAAAGTAAGACATACGCGGGGAAATGGCTGGTTTGAGAAACAACTGCTAAAAACAGGCGACCTCACTTCACTCGACAATACTACAGCACAACAGCAACTCAAAATATCTATCGGACAAAACCAATCGGCCCAGATGCTACAGAACGGTACTCTACACAAAGAACTGAAAATGGCATTCCTGTTGCTAGCTTATGTAAGTCCGCCTAGTTATTCCCGGTGTTTAAACATACCCGAAAAACTTTTCTCCATTTTTGTGAAGTGCCCCTGTTAACGTGTGTAGTTCATAGTATTGTGATCAACCGTTAACAAGCACGTTGGATGCTATCGAAAGTTAGTTCCGGATTTATTACATTTTAATGGATTATGTAGGAAGTGAACACGGCTAGTACATATGAAGCAGTACAACCCCGGAGGGACCGTTGCAGCTTGTGATTCTTATTGAAACAACGGTCATAATGGCTTCCGAGTCCATGATGCAATGACTAATTACCTCAAACCGATTTTTCCTAATTCACGTAACCACTGGTAACAAGGTAAATCCATATTGTCTTATGTGACAAGAGATGGAGACAGAGCGAGATGATTGCTTGGCGTTTTCCAGCTTTTGCATATATGTCAACTGGTCTTTTCAGGAGAATAGCAGAAACACTGCGTTACAGCTCGGTTTACTACCCGGAAAACGATGAAAATACGTTACTACTCCTCCGTTAGTAGTGCGTAATTACCCTATTTCTTAGTGCATGCCTAATAAGATGCAAGCTTGACTGGGACGAGTGCATCAAGCAGCTCTCAAAAAACAAACACTCAGTCTGTTTTTCTTTTTTTAAAACGAAACAGGACTGCTCAAACGGCCATGGACGTTACCCTATCCACTAACATGTTGCTACAACAACCTACCCTGCTGCAAGAAACAGCGAGATGGATTACTGCAAAAAAGGGAGGACGCTTATGAAGAAGGCAAACAAATGGACTATTACCACACAAATACGTGGTGAATCCGGTGACGCATGACCTTGAAAACTGTTCGCTTTCAGAACGTGTATAAACAGTATCGTTGTGTTTTCAAAGGAAATAAATATAGACTATCAAAGTGAACTGTTCACCATAACACAGTGATCCAACTTGTTCTTTATGGTCAGGATAAAGTTGTCTTAATTTCTCACCAGGTCAGAAGAGGCGATTCATTCACACTGGAGGGTGCATGGCGTGTGACGGAAGTGAATAGGTAAAATTCCCTCGAAATCCAAGTTCGCGTCATGATTACCAAGTAGCAAGTTGTAGGAAAGGCACATATTGATGTGATGTTACTTCAGATGAGATCAACCACATACGGCACAGGATGCCCGAAATTTTGCTGGACTGCCGGTAAATGAGTATGATTCTTAAGATATGCGCAAAATAGGCAATTACTGCGGCACAGGCTTACGCGCCTACGGATTAAAATACGCTGTGCTTGACGGTGACAAGACTGAAAAACTAGACACTGTAAGAGTACTTAAATCGTTTTGGAAAGCTACCTCAACGAAAGGGTCACCTTTATTCCATACAGCACCAAATAGCCAAGTCACAAAGTACCATAATTTATCAGTTGATCTGTTCCAGTTTACAAGTCGTATAAACCATGAGTCAATAGCAATAATGATTCGGACCTACGGGTAAACACTGAATGGCGGGGGTATGCTTTCGTCTATATTTTTATAATGCTTGTATATGGGAGTCATAATAAGTCGTGTGTTCGTGGCGGTCTTCTGACCGCCCACTACGGACAACCACACAACTCATTCGTATCACATTCGTAGGCGGATTTGGACCGAAGTGGTTTGTTAAAACTCCCCACTGATTGCGTCCCAGGCAGGTTGGGCACACAGTATGGTGAAACTGATCCCCCAACACAAGAGACCAATGAGGTGCAGGCCACGTTGCAACCACCAATTCTGCCAACCCTGGGAATCAAAACTACTGGTCGTGAGTTTGTTTGATGAGGTGAGCAATTCGCTTCGAAACTGAAACTGAAAAGCAAAACGCTGCGAACTGTTGCTGACACCATTATTGTGGTACACAGTAGTGCCCCACAAAAAGTGGAAAGCTTCGCTCTAAGGAAGAGTTCTTCCATTCTGCAAACGAGTCATTACAGTGAAATTCTAGGATAAGAAGAAAGTCCACCACAACAGCCAAAATAGTTTGTCCAGGTTTTAAGAGGAAAGCCTTAAAAAACTGGAAGTGCAAGTACGAAAGGCACTGAGTAGTAATCCCTAATTTCCTAATTAAACAAGTGTGGAAACGGTTAAAAGAAGCAGGTTGAGCGATGACTGTTTCGCTCATCCATCCCACATTACAAAATTTGTTGTGTTATAAGTGTGTGACCAATATCACCCAGCTCCACTAAAATTATCGCACCGGATGAAATCGGCACTGGACAGCCTAGTAATCATGTTGCAACCGTAATACAACCGTGGCTGGTGTACTCCGTCCTGACTGGACTAAGTGCCTGTATAGTGTCTGCAGGAACATGTAGATAAGAATTACCGAGTCTCGTATTCTGAGGAATTGTTCATAATCATGCCCTCTAGCCGGCACAACTATCCAACAGGACAAACTCCGGATTGTAAAGGTTATATTATGTCAGCCTATTTAGCGATTGGCCGAAATGTTATAGTTCATTCGCCTTGTAATCAAGTTCGGCTCCACACTTGCCTCGGTCATACAGAGGAAACAGTAAATCTGCGAACATTAGAACGCGTGACTTTCGACGTGTAATTGAGATTTCACTTCATATGATATTTGTATATCGAAAGTTCAGAAAAACGCCAAACTGATCGTAGTATGAGTAGATTTTGTAATTTGCATTTAAGACTTCGTCTTGTCAGTGAAGCCAACCTATGCTGAAAAGACGAGAAGCACTCAACAGCTATTTCATCTTTAGTTGGGGTCATCGACAGTAGGTGTGTAACGAAACTCAGGGAGTTTCGAAACCACGACCCTCCGGACACTTAACCATTCGACACGGAGCGGCTGAACAGTAGTGATTAGTTATCATTTAGATAGAATATAGCGTAACTCAGCCTTCAAATGCTAAACCTTCAAATTTTCGAAAAGCATAAATTTTGCTTCATAAAACAACTTTGTGGTGCCTAAAGCAACTTTCCCTTGAAATAGAGGACCAATGTATGCAATATAACGTACACTTATCTGACACAGAGTGTATGACAATAACAGGCGAAGAAAGTGTAGGCCAAGCGTTGTCAACACCTTGACAAAGAGTCGGCTGTAAACAACTTGCCTGTAGCCCACACCCTTGTTTACGCTGAAGTTTCCGACCAATTCGTTGAAAGTCAGGCATACGGCGCAAAAAGTCATCGTGTAAGGATTGGCGAACTCCAGTCTCTTCAACCAATGCCTCGACCATATCTAAACGTTCATCTAAATCATATAGGAACAAAGAAGGTAAGCCATATAAGTCGCACTGTGTATGGTTTATTGATCAAATTCCCTGTAGGCTGCTCGAAAATCTCATAAGATCGCTTGAGCTACATTGTTAAACTTCGTCTCGACATACGAAAAAAATAAACTAATGACCTCTCAAGAAACAGTAGAGATGCAGTTGCAAAAGATTCAAGAACCCAGTGAAATAGTTTATCACGTCACGGCGAAAAACGAAGAGACAAACACCGTGTATAATCCTAACAGTTAGTTAAAAGACCAGTAGGAGCCACCGTGTAATGAAAGAAACATCTTACAGGAGTAGTCGAAGGTCCGCTAAACAGAATACTCGCAGTTGCTGCCTATGCGCTTAAATGAGAAACAGAGAAGACGCAACTCCTGATTGGTATCGCGAAGTGCACTGAACAGCGCAGCGCTGTTCTTGTTATTCGGCCCAATTGTGTCAAGCAAAAGTGACGCATTCGTGAAGAAATTTGGCCACAAAAGAGGGGAAAATATCCTGACGTGCGGTGCGAACCAGTCCTACAATTCATGTAAATTATTCGTTATGATAAGAATGCGGAGCAGATGGCCCCAAAGTTATGGAAAGGTTTCAAGCATTTCACTTGCGAGTAACGGATAACGGGATATGCATTCGAGAAAATCGGAATCCGACTGGAGTACGACTGAAGCAAACAAGTGAGCACGCAGAAAAAGATAAAAATATATATTTTCTTGACGGAACTGCAGCGTCTATTTATGGAAAAAGTGTATCATTCTACGGTTACAATGTTACTGTGGTGCCACAGGACTGGTCGTTGTCTATTTCGACAATTAAAAAACCATGTTAGCAAACCATGAAGCAAAGCAAAATCATTACACTGATGGCACATTTTTAATAGTCGTCAAGATCAAAGCTTGAACAAGTCAGTGATTACCACAGTGCTTCCGGATGAACTCGTCTTGCATCACACGATTATCACAAGGACGCGAAGCTACATGAGCGTGCAGACCCTAATGTCAGAACACCCTCTGTAAAAATACAATCGGGGAGATTTTAACACTCTGAAGTCAAAATAGGGAAGATATATCCTCATCAATTCACCTTTCGACATACGATGCATGCCTCTTGTTGCTTCAGGATCAACAACCCAACACGGAAGTATGGAGTTGTGAAGCACGTAAGGTTCCCACACAATAGGTGCAACAGAAAAGAATGAAATGAAACAGATAACAACTGGCTGCAGTGTTTACTTGAAACTAGAAGTAGTTCGCACAATCAATCAGTCAACTTAGTTCAATATGAACGATGAAACTAGCTGCGTAATGTACTTCCCCTATTATCTTTTACACACACTGTGTAGAATGGATTCATTCGGCAACCACTTCATTTAAACTGATCCGGGGATTGAGATGCTTCGAAAATGAAGAAAATTGAAAACACTACCTACTGATTTTGTTGATGTCAGTTAGCGGTTGTCGTAACCATTGCGCAAGCAGACGTTGTCCTTGCTGTGTTCGGCAGTTATTCAGCACACCGTAAACACTTTGGTAACGATTCTCTGAAAATGATAAAGATAGGCTGGCATAAAAATTGTAGAATAGGATCTCTGTACTAACACACAAAAAATCACGCAAGTATACCACGCGAGGTCTACAACGCATATTTGGACCACCTAGTTCACTGCTAGTTGTGAAGATGTGTCATCGTGTATTGAGGCTCACCATATAGATATTCGAAAACAGGACCATTAGAGAGGTCGATTTCCCACGACGACCTAACTGTTCAAGCCATCCTAATAAACCAAGCTGAGAAAAGTCAAGGGAGAGAGGCAACCCCATCAGGATACCGACCCAGTCATTATTAAAACCACTCAGGTCACCTAGTTCGTACATTCCATGACTGTTTGACGAGCAAAGTCATCACAAACCATCCACAAGTGAAACAGCTACCTTGTGGCAGAGCTGTCAAATAGGTTCCAACGGTGGCTGTTTCCTCCTTGAATGGTAAGGGGCACCTACGTAATTGCGCCGTTTAAGGGCTGGCGTCCCACTATCAGAGCATAAATCTCATAGTTTTCTTTGCCATGGCAATATATGTCTCATACTGACGATCCTTCGCTAAACGCGGCTAATATGAATCTCTGAAAGCTGTCGACTAAACGTACGAACCAACGCCCCCTTACTATTTATCTCATCGTCGATCACGACGGCCGAAACAAATGAAGCTGCTCGTGGAAAAAATAAGTTAAGGTTAACCGAATTCCGCTTAACTGCGTGCACCGGTATTGGAACAGATCAAATAACCAACGGGCCGAAAATTCTGGTGGGGAATCCGAAGTCGAGAACAATCATGTGTCAGGATCTTAAACGGTGGCCCTCGGATTGGGGATAGCTAGGACGTGGCAAAATAGAGCCAGTGTGTAAACATAGAGAGTTCCGGTGACATCATCAGTGGAGGATAGGGTGGGTCACTTATTCTACGGATATTTCGTGTGTATGGATTAAAAGTCAACCTGAAACTCACTGTCATCGGGGCCAGGGAGTAAATGCAACGCACGGGTCGCCGCACTATCCAGTCGAACGAAATTGTCCAAACTGAAAGGTTCCAAGGAGAAAACCCCGGCATTGGAGTCATCCGATTTAAGCTGAAAAGTTCAAAGGGACTGCATCATAGCAACTTGGTTGCGGATTTAGCAACACGAATCGAATCATCTGATGAGCATAAACAGAGAATCGGTTATTTTTTTAGTGTTACTACTGTGAGTGCCTGCTCCGAATCATTTACATCGCTGCACTGTTTGATCGAAAAAACAAGTTAGGAACTAATTATTCTTGTTGTAATTCTACGCAAACTACAAAACCGGAATTCCGGCAGTATCCAAACACGGAACTTCACAAAGACAGGTCCAAGGGTGATGGAGAAGTTGGGTTTCATCGATGAAACACGGCTAGAGAGCCACCAACTTATCCCAGAAAACTTATGCTACTGGCAACAGTTAGTAGCACGAAACAAAAAGAGTATCAAGCACACCAACTGAACTGACTCACGACTCACAACAACAGGAAACTTACATCTAAGTATTTGATGATGGCTCCAAGGCAGGCCAACCCTTGCTTGTGCTCGAAAGCTGTGGAAATAGAACGAAATTACAAGTGCGATGCGCTGGCATGAGAAGGAATGAGAACAACCGAACGAATAGGCGTCTTGTTCCCCCTGACCCTATTATCCCTTCGGTAATGGTCCATATTCCTACAGGCTATAATGGTTAGCAATATACCGATGTATAAAATGGTAAAACAGCCATAGTGCAACGCTGTACAGAGATCAGCCTAGAATTTGGTGGGTACAGTCGGTACGATCAAAACACGACCGAGGAATTTCACTGCGGTTCAAATCACCATTGTGGTTCCAGCAAGGAATTTGCGAAAATCATTTCCCCAAAAGTTGATGAGACAGGAGGATGACTGAATCACAAAACATTGTTGTTTGTAAAGGATGAAGAGCGAACAATGTCTAGAAAAGACTCTAAGATCAAACTTCAGGAACAGAGCGGTACAACAAAACCTCAGGGCAAAGTCGGAATTGTGGGCTAACAGACCACT
Source organism: Clonorchis sinensis (assembly GCA_003604175.2). NCBI lineage: Eukaryota > Metazoa > Platyhelminthes > Trematoda > Opisthorchiida > Opisthorchiidae > Clonorchis > Clonorchis sinensis. The sequence continues at coordinate 68,616,172 of CM030370.1, read as the reverse complement.
GCTCTCGGATGGCGACTAAACAGGCCAGGAGGCAACAAATGCTGAGAATGGCGGCGGAAGCGAAAGGAAAGCAAACCACCAAATAGCACATAGCTAGCTGAGAAGGTGCAATGATCGATTCAGGAAGAAAGTCCTTCAGCAATTCATGAGGGAGAATGATACGTCTGCAGAAACTGGACAAGCCGGGAAACTTCTATCCCAATTCCCTCCCCGAGGCATCGGTTCATCAGGAAAAGCTTGTAACAAACGCGCAGTTATTGGTTTTTTCGCGGTTTCGAATCCAGACGTACGTAAAATACCATGTGTGGCAGCTGGGTGTGATACAGTATTCCGCACTAAACACTAAGTACTAAACACACTTAGGATGAGCAAATAGGTATAAATGATGTGTTTGGCGAGGTGTATTCAGTTATGTGTAAAAGCATGATAAAAGTCCTGTTTTCGAAAGTAATCGTATCATTAATTATAAACGTGTCAAAAGTATAATCTGCAAAAAGATACCTTTATTGTCCTGACTGATTCCTGTGGTCTGGATACCCCTGGGACGGCGAAGCAAGTAGTTTAAGTCCTGCGTCACATCTTGAAGTGCGAAATTGCCTGAATGAAAGCAAAAGTGGTGTCTCAATAAAGCATGTCCATTTCAAAGCTCTGCTTGAAATTGCGTAACAAAGCGCCGTATTGTCGGTTACCGGTGGTCATAATGGTCTTCCAGGATACGTTTACGGCTGTCGAATAAAAGAACTGGGATAAAAACAACAACACTAGTTGAATTCATCAGCCACCTGAAACAAAGATGATGTTACCAGAAGGCTCGAGCGGTTTTGATAGGTAGTCTGTTAAGGTTCCTATCAACCTCACATGCAGTACCACCGCAAGAAATATAATGTAAGTTGGTTAGCGAATCCCAGAAGCCACCCGATACAAAGACATAAGCAATGAGGTAATGGTTCTTCTGGAAAGTACTCTAGAAGGAATTACTTTGATCCCCCTGGAAACATCGCTACCCTCCTTCGTGACGTTTGGTACATTTATGAACATCCAGTAACAGAACATCAAAGGCAGACATCATTTGTTTAGCGAGCGAACTGCGAAAGTTGGTACATTGCCTCACCGACATCAGGAACGCACCTGTAATTTCCATCGTGATTTCCATTTCAGATCGTAGGATTACCCGATACCCGACAAAGGTCTAGAGGATGACTCTTAACGCAGTCGTGAGGAGTTTTGAAAGACAACGCATCCTTCAGTGTGAACAAAACCACACGGACTTACGCAAAAAACGGAGGCACGTACTTTAGCAGGTCATCGGGGTGCTCACACTGGCCTACTGGCTGAAAGTAAACAAGTGAAATGAGAGAAGTGTGTTTTGTTTTTCATCACCGCCTGTCAGCACGATCTCCCATGGACGATATCATCAACAATACGGTCAATGAGACACCGCCAGGTTCCCACCGCCTCCTTACCTGTGGCTCTCTTTCGTAACGGAGACCTGCGATGTTGTAGTGGAACGCAAGGGAAATGGCGGAGAAAGATGGCACCCAGATGATAAACAAGAACTGGTGTAATCGCCAATTGTTATACGATGAGCTCAGGATAGGTTAGTGGTTAAGGCGCGAACTTACTGACTGGAAAGTTCGTGGTTCGAACCCAGTCACGGAAGCTGGATTGCTCCTGTTTAGGCTTGGGCAACCTGATATTATCTGTCCCATTCGTCCTTTCTAGTAGCGTGGCAGCTAGGCACCGAGAGTTACAGGTGACGGAATGACGGTGTTACCGCCGAGCGATGGCCCACAACAGACTAATGGTCTTTTGTTCGAACAATTAAAAGACAGCGATACTATGAAGTTCGTACGTAAGGATGGGAATGGGATTATCTAGCAGTATTCTAACAAGGTATTGCTGTACTTTGTAGGTGTCCTTCACAGGTGTCCCTAATGCGTGAATACGGCCTTGCTGGCACCCAACAAAATGTGACCTGGCTGTTGCTCTGTTCGCCGATCTTGGCAGTGGGATTGCAAACGTTCCATCATCCATCGACGCGATATCTTCAACGTACTGACGATGTGCGCACTGACAATATCATTTCGATTAATGGTGAAACGTCTACAATCCGACTACCAAGCTCGGCAAACAGACCAACAACAAAGCAGCTATGATATTCCATTCAACTATGATAAATTGGGAGGAAACTGTCAGAGTCCATGAACACAAACCTGCTACTAGAAAACATAATCGACCCTTGCTCAGCACTGTATGCGGAGACTGGGAAGGAAATGAATTCAAGTGGAACCATGTAAGCGTACAGGGCAAGCAACAACAAAGAAAACGCGGATTTATGGAGGCGTGATGGCTCAATAAACACACGCACCAAGATCGATGTTGTCTATTCGCCTCTGAGAACGAAGGTAATCCGCAGCTATCAAACCCTAAGCCAAACAAGGAATCGAAAGAACCAATAGAGCTGGAATAAAAAGATGTCTACATTAAAGCCCCCATCACGAATCACCGAATCCGAGAACCGAACAGGCCGAAGTAATAGAAGCTCCGCGGGGAGAAGATATGTGCATCAGCCAACCATGCCCATGAAAATAGACCCCAAGCTGGGAATGGGTAAGTCAGGATGAAGACAGAAAACCACTATTTATGAAAAGCATGCCATCAACCAATAATACAACAGGAAGGTGAACAAGACCGCAACACAGACCAATCAAACTCCAAGTGAGACGATTATCAATGGTCAATCAGGTTATAGCTGCTCTTCGCAAACTATATATGCACAAATACAAAGAGGGGAACTACCCACCCAAAGGCGCACTGATGACGTCATCTCTAATTGTATGACACGTCTGCAAGTCAATTGCCAAGATCGGCGAACAGAGAATCAACCACTTGATCAACTACTACTGAATGTACCCGAACTACCAATATTCCAACACATCAAGAACTATCTATATTCCGCAACAACGTTAAGTTGTAGTCTGACCTACGGCAATCAATGGTACTTACATAGGTTACTGAGTTCACTTAACTGACTACACGCGTGAAAACAGAAAACTCACTCTTTTCCACTTCCGTAGCAAGGAAGCCGGCTCGTTGGAAAATCAGGTTTAGATGTTCTGTCACAGTGGGATCCATGCCTTTTGTCTTGGAAGCCCCATTGGATGCACCCAATAAACCAACTGGAATAAGGCATTCACGAGATTCCAACTGCACGAGAGCAGTCTCCAGGTTAGCCAGGTGGATAGAATCGACAAATTCGCCAACAACAAAACGTCTGCTCTCTTTGTCACAGAAGGCCAGAGAGACAACCTTTGTCAGATTAGACAGCAGAAATTGTGTAAGCTCTGGTGCACCAGGTGGTCAGAATAACGAACGAAATGCTCGGAAATTTTGCGCACAGGTTGTACATCCATAAGTTCGCTTGCAACGCGATGCAACAGGTTTCAAATTGCATGGTTTTGTTCACTTGGTACATACATTGCACAATTTAGCCACTAAGTTGCACCTAAATTTTTCACCTCAAAAATGTCTCTGGAATGACTCATTACAAAAGATAAAAACCTCCCAATTCTACTACGCATGGAAATGTGAGTGAATCGCATCATTCTTATTGCAGCAGTGCACAGCGACCTGTCCCTTTTGTGAAATAGAGCTGGTCTGAAAAAAGATTATCTTCAGAGAACTTATCTACATACACAAAAGCCTGAGCTTTATGGAAGATGAAAACACGGAACTTTAACATAGCGCCACGGAGCGTAAAATAGGTGCCAGTTGAGATTCAACGCACTTATGTTCGATTTCCACTCAGTTTCCACTCTCTGGAAATTACATAACAGAAGGTTTTTAAGCGTAAACTGAGAGAAACGACCAATCCGTTATTGTGACGGCTTCTGGCTACAAGTCTCTTTCCGGCGATTACAGGCAACCTTTCCTAGAAAACGCACCAGATTCAAACCATTATCGAATACGTTTGAAGTTCACATTGTCGAACGAGCAGCTTTTCGATTTGTAGCACTTGACAATGCCTTACATCTACAGCAGCCTTCTTGTTGCTTGTTTTTTCCTTGGATGTTGCCCGGATGTTTTTGAGGAGGAGTTCCTCCATACAATCGCTGAACCATGATGTTAGCCTACAGAGTAGGCAACGGTAGAGTAAGGCATCCGTTCAGATTCTCACTCTGGGATAATACAGAAAGGGTCATGATTCATGAGGGTGAGATAAACAGTCACTAAATCAAGAGTGACAATCAGTTGGTAAATGGCTTGTTGATTTGATTGTGTATGGTTTAGTGAAACAGAAGAATACGAACCATTATATGGAGGATACGGACATGCAAGTGTTCAATGAGCTGTTAGTGTTGTATCGATCTGAGTCAAGAAAAACAAAACGCCCGTGACATACGAGTTGTACACGAAGGCAAATGTACTGAAATACTTTTATCGCTTCGTCATTCCTTCGAAGGAGGACCAGTATCGTAAAAGCATAGAAACCCCGAGTGTTCCCGAGATTAGTACCAGTCAAGAAGTGGTTAGAGCGCGAATTTACTGACCGGATTTCGAACCCGACCTCTGCCTCTCGACTTACCCTGTCTAGGCTTGAGCAACCTGTCAGTATCCTAGCCCTCATGCTTCCTCCGGGTGGCATGACAGCTAGGCACCGGAAGGGTGTTACAGCTGAACGACAAGAAGTTTCATAGGAACGTAGAGCATCATATCGGTTTAGAATTAAACATATGATAGCTCTATGCTTTGGACTGACGCCACGATCCTGCCGATATATCTGAACATGGTTCAAAAATATCAACTCGGGACGGATTCGGCCATCACGTCGGTAGTAGTACAGTGGAAAATACCCTTTACATCTCAACTTACCAGCTGGTCATCGGTCCACTTAAGGAAGATCGAAGTTATCCCTGTGAATTCCACAGCCGATTGACATTCCAGTAGAATGTCTTCTAATTGGTGTAGATTTCCCGGGGATGCCTAAATTGTGAATAGCTATCATCACATAATGGGATTCATATACCGTCAGTTTCAATGTCCACTCGTTATCCCGGCCAGATTTGGTGGCTGCTGTGTAAATTTCCACCCGATATTGCCTTTTCAGTAGAAAGTGACGCAGAAAGTCAGTATTAGACTTTTTAACGGTTATGTATGCTAAGCTAGCGTGTCCTGCTGAAAAATAAATTCAGGGTCCTGGTAAGTTGCGAACTTACCTGTATGATAGTGTTTGACAAGAGATACATTGTTGAAATACTCTCGAGCCACCAACATAGCATCAGTATCATGTAAAGTGTATACTTCCTGAAGAAAACATAAGCGCTAACAAGCGTGAACCTTACTCCACGTTCAAAGCAACGAAGTGTGGTGTGAGGCTTCTTGTAACAGGAGGTGAAGGGTAAACGGAAAAGAAGACTTACTGGACCAAGAGATCGCCAAAACAGGTAAAAGTTGTCACCTGCTTTTTTAATAGGAACAGAAATATGGAGAACAAACCTGAATTCATCTTTGGTTGAAAGTCTGAAAAGGGAAACAGAGTATAACTAATAGGTGGTTTGAGAAGCTAATTTCCTCATCCTACCAAATGCGCAGATGTATAAGCATGGCATCCCGAGCGTAAGATGCAACTACTTTCAGGCGCGCAATCACCAACAGTACCAGAGGTCTAATTCGAGATATTCACCCAGATATGCGATTAACAAAACGTAATCGTAAGCCTCAGCAACTTGAGGTATACGACAAGCATAGAATATCAAGCAATCAGCGCCACAGAAGAAAAAGAAAAATCACTGCTTCGTTTCAGAAGGGCTTGATAAACAAACGGTATTTTTATATACCTAAGTGAGTCTCTCGCAAAACCAAAATGATTTGCAAATTAGTGTGTTTCTCGAAAGTGGTATTTTTATTTGGGCAAAGTTTCACTTTTGACACAAAAGATTCACCAGGCCAAGTGAACAGGTCACCAAGTTGGCCAGGTTGTAAGGCATACGGTGAACCAATCACTAAGTTCTCTTCAGGCTATCACACTAGGTCAGTGTTGAGTGTCAATTAACGGCTCTTGCCGGCTAGTGTGATTGCCGAAATCTTGAACTGATGGTTTGGAGGAGTTCCGACTGGCTCTTCTCCCTTAATCTTCCACTTCAGGGTACTTCAACAGATGATTCACCTCGGGTGCCACTGGTAGATTTTCCTTGGTCTTCGTGGGCTTGTGAGTGCTGCGACAATTTAGTTGGGGGGGGGGTGAGGTCAAGTGGAATTCAGATGATGACCACTCCTGATGAACGCACACCAACACGTGTCAGCTCGACTGATCTAAAACCGTTCTCCACATGCTTGCCAGTTCCACGCCTTCTACTCTGTTAACACTGGGATGCATGGCGATTTTTACCGCCTCGGTCATCAATCTCTGTGCCGTGGACCGTAGTCCTCGCCCAAAACCTCAACATTTTCTAGATCTATTTTGTGCCCCGGGTCCAGTGCATGTTCTGCAATAGCCGAGTATTTCAGTGACGTTCGATCTTCACCTTGATGTTCATCCGCGTTTCTCGGCGGTCTGTTTATTTTTCTGCAGTGCTCTCCGGTTCTGATGTGGAGTTCCCTGGCCGTCTGTCCTATATAGACCTTAATGCAGTCGTTACACTTGCTTTTGTAGACACAGTCCCTGGTTCTGTTTGCGGAGAGACGATCTTTCAACTGCACCAGTGCAGAGCGTAGTGTTCCCCTCTGGAAACCTACTCTTATGTTGGCCGTGTTTAGAATCCGATGTCCCTGGTTTATATGGAATAACAGCCGTCCCAAGCCATTCCCATTTGGGTTTCGCTACCAGTACCAACACCATTCGCAACTGACGCGTAATGAAACTAGCCCGATATCCACCACCCTGAAGTTCGCTCTCTACTTCAATTTGGGCCGCTGTCCGATCAACTTCCAGTGTCAGTTGGCTTCTCGTACACTGTGGTCTCTAGTTTCCCCCATACGTTATGTGCTATGCAGTCTAAGAATGCCAGTGTACCCGAGGTTGACTCTATCTCCATATTAAATTTGATGTATGGACTCAGTTCATTCAGATAGTTGTAAAAATCACTAAACTTGTTTCGTTTCATCACGACGAAAGTAGCATCCACATAACGCCAGAATACCTTGGGTGGATATGGGAATTCGCCTAGAGCTTTCTGTTCAAATTCTTCCATAAATCTGTTTGCCAAAACCGGGGATATTGGAGATCCGACCTTGTTCTTGGGTGTAAACCACGGAGTCGAAAACAATGTGGGTGAGATTCAGGCATACTTTTATGCCTTCCACTATTTCATCCACTGTGAGCTGTGTCCGTTCTGAAAGGTTAGTGTCTGCTAGTAGCAGTCGCTTCGCTATTTCTAAAGAGTCCTCTTTTGGCACATTTGTAAATAAAGAATTGACATCGAAACTTACAAGGATGTCATCTGGTTCAACGGTGACCCCCGCCACTTTGCTAGCAAAGTCATACGAATTCTTAATGTAAGTACTAGATTTCCCTGTGAGGGGTTTTAAAATACCGGCCAATGATCTGGCCAGCTCATGCGGTGGGGAACCTATGCCGTCTACTATCGGCCTCAGCAGGACGTCTGGTTTATGGATTTGTGGAAGGCCATAAGGCGGTGGTTAGGTTGCACTTTTGGGGTGCAGTCGATACCTTGCCCTAAGTGGTTTATCATGGACCGCAAATATTGGCAAACTTCAGCTTTACTCCTACCAGTGGCACCCGAGATGAATCATCTATTGAAGTACCCTGAAGTGGAAGATCAAGGAAGAAGAGCCAATCGGAACTCCTCCAAACCACCAATTCAAGACTTTGGCAACCACGTGCGGTCATCAGGAGGAGTAGTCATCATCTGAATTCCACTTGACCTCACCCCAACTAAATTGTCGCAGCAATCACAAGCCCACGAAGACCAAGGAAAATCTAACAGTGGCATCCGAGGTGAATCATCAATTGAAGCACCTTGAAGTGCAAGATTAGGGAACAAGAGCCCATCGGAACGAATTTGAAACTCCTCCAACCCGTCAATTCAAGATTTTGGCAACCACAATAGCCGACAAGAGCCATTAATTGACACTCAACACTGACTTAGTATGACAACCTGAAGAGTACTTACTGACTGGTTCCCCGTCTGCCTTATAACCTGGCCAACTTGGTGACCTGTTCACTTGGCCTGATGAAGCTTTTGTGTCCAATCGAAACGTTGCCCAAATAAAAGCTACCGTTTGTTTACCAAGTCCTTTTGAAACGATGACTTCTCAATCGGTTCCAAATTTTTTTCCAATTGACTGAAAAACCACTGCTCCCTTATTGTAATTCATTTCTTAGAAAGGACAAACCGACACACGACTACTTCCATGATGGATTTTCTGAAAGTCATTTGAGCGTTGAGGATCAACAGAGTTCTGAGCAGAGTTTTTGGAGTGATGCCCAGGGTCTTCAACTGAGAAACATGAAACCGCATCAAAATAGTCCCGTAAGGAACAACCCCAGAGACAGGCACATTGACTGAACCAGCACTGCTGACTGATTCAACACTGATTCATGCAAAAGGCAAATGACTTCTGATATTGACAATGTTGCGGAATGTAGGTACCTGAGGTGCGCTGCTTGGTTGTTGGTCCGTTCGCAATCCAGCTGCCAAGCTCAAAGAACGGAGCAACCAAGAGTTTTGGTCTATCCATTGGTGAGCAAATTCATGAGATGTGTTTGCACCTGGCTTTTCACCGAGTCTGGGTGTGTGGTCTTTCTAAATGGGAGACCACTCTGGAGTGGATATCTAACTAGATTTCCAAATCTTGACTATTTCTAATTTGACCTTTTGGAGAACCTACGGATTTGCGCCAACGTCATTGTTACAGTCACTTTAGCTATCCGCTTGATCTTAGCCTCCTCGATGCCACGAAGGTCAGCGTCAGTGTCGTGTATTTTTGCTCAATCCCTGGGTTGAAACCCTTAAGGCTCAATCTAATGAAAAGTGGACAGAACGGCACAGTTGAACGTGGAAAGAATGACAAGCACATTTTCACAAATAATGTACTCATAAAACGCTGTACAAAATATTGCAGTCAGTTTCAGTAAAATTAGCTCCCCAGTGACAGAAAGCACATCAAAGCTCATCAGCGGCCCGTCTGGAGGCATGGGATTTATCGAAAAGTTTACGGACTCCAACTACAAGGTTCAGCATGTCTTGGAAAAACAAGTCATCCTTGTTTTCTGGAAGGGCTAGGTACGCAGCATACTCTTGTTCGAGTTCTTGGAATAACGAGTACAACTCCGGTTGCACCTTGTCGCAAAATGGGTGCAAATGAAGCGTGGCAGAGAGCAGTTCCTGACGTGGTCCATGAGTGGAAACAGTGCTTACACGATCAGCAGAAACTCCCCTGGGCATATCATGCAACAAGGAATGATAGAGCCGATCACACCATCCGGAACGTGCCAGGGCGGATTCAAATTCGGTTCTAAAAGGATGGCACATTGTTAAAAAGAGGCTCATGATAAGGTGGTGCAGTGAAAAATGTGTGAAAAATGTGAAAAAGCGTGTATCATCGCCACTGTCCGCCAAACCGTCAAAATAACAAGGTTATACTGGGAAATTGATGACTAAGCGCAGATGTGGAAAGCAGAAGCATCTTTTGTTCCTACAAAGGGGCTTTCGTGATAAATTTCGACTACCCAAGAGTAGTACGCATAAGCGACTCTAAAATACCAACAAAAGTAACCGTATCCAATACGCACGGGATTGCCTAGGTCGCTTTTATGACCTCGCGTGTTTGTGTGTACGTGCCTCAGTCCCTGATTTGGCGTCGACTTCGCCACAACGTGAAGCATGTGAAAACTGTCACTAGGTTACGTCCTTATGCTCCTTCATCCTGTGTACCGACATCATGTTGCAGTCGTCAAATGATAGCTAACAATAAGTTGGGGGAATCCTGCATGTAATTCGCGTTGTGGCGTTATAACCAGAGGCATTCGCCTACCCTTATATTTCACACGTTTCGCTCCCGGACCGAAAGGGATGACAATCCAGCAGGGTAAATTCAGCATGTATCTATTCTGTTTGAATGGCAGAATACAAATACTAACAAGGATATGTCAAATAGCTGACTCTCAGATGAACAGTTCTGGGTATAAGCATAGCAGATAATGTGAATCCTCATTATACAGACTGTATAGTCAATGTAACCACCGAATCATTTTCAACGACTTTTGCAGTATCTTGGTGAATATCTTCATTGCTTGATTTCTGATTGCTCTGGTTTAAGTTCCGCAAAAGAGGAATTAGATTTCATTAGTCCCCGTACCGGAGGCTTGCATAAATAGGTATGAGTGAAGTGCTGACTGAAAACAGCTGACAATATGGGCTCCCGTCAAAGTGCAGTTCATTTAATCGTGTTTGTGTCAATAAAGCATATGGTCTTTTTCGGCAGTTTTTTGGCATCTCGCTACTCAATTGAACGATTCGGGTGAAAGCACAAAGTTGTATCTTGCTGTGGAACACAGTTCAAACTCTGATTTGCCACTTGGGAGCTGTGTGCGTTAAAACAGATTATGTGTGCCAACTGAAGCACGCTATGCTACATTGTTAAACTAGTGTTATTGTGTTACTGCATAGCCAGGCGACTTTTGAGATAGTTACATCGGATCTGCGATCCTAATGTGCCTAATAGCTTCAGTTCTGAAGCACGTTGTAAGACCTGCGCAGCTAAGGATCTCACAGGGCGGTTGTAGCTATCGGAGTACACGCAGTTCGTATTCAGTGGGCAGTAGGAACAGAAGGATGAGGGCAGTAGATGCTGCATGGAGAACTGCTTCTATGAACAGATGAATTAAGCAGAACGTACAGTCAGTAATAGCACAATCGACAGGAGCAGAAAAAGGGACAGTGAGCCAGCAGGGCTTTCTGAAAGCAATAGTGAGTAAGCACAAAAGGATATACAAACGAACGGATACGGGTAATCATGCAGTGTAAATAGTTCCTATATAGACATAACGACGCAAAGACAGTCAGTATATATTGACTATAACTACTATACTTATTCAGAATCAATCAGCAAAGTCAAGTCAACTTTCAGCCACACTCAATTGAATCAAGAACAGGTAGAAACGACCTGGAAGCCAATTTTGAATCACGTTGTCCTTGCTTAAATGATTCCACGAAACTGCAAAAGTTGCGTCAAACCATTACCTATTTGAAACAATGAGACGGAAACCCACGAACAGAATAATTATTCACGTGTGTACGTACTGAGCTCCTGATGGTTTAGTGGATAAGACCTGAGCTCGAAAAGCGGTCCTTGGCTGAGGAGGTGCAGAGTTCCCTATATACTAAACAATCAACTCATACTATTCTGCCCGTATTACACACATGTTAGCTTCATCATTTGTTAAGTAACAGCCAAGTTAACACAGTTCTCTCTCGCTATGACGTCAGCTTCTAGAAACAAGAGCAACGTCATAACCAAATGAACGCTCCTGAGGAAATCGGAGGGAAGGCATTTTAACTGGTTGCGAATTAACTGATGGCAACAGCGCCTGTAATCGTTACGTTTGCTCACAATGCTCAATGTGGTGGCAGGTTCGTCATAACCTAGAGTAATGGCTTTGAACCACATATCGTTTCCACCGCTTCCAAAGTTATCGTTCAGCTATAGTACTCTTTCTGTGTCTAGCTACCATGCCAGCCAAAGGAACCACGAGGGCAGGGATCCTGGCAGATTGCTTCGACAGGAGCCATCGAGATGCCGGGGTTGGATTCGAACCGAGAGCCTTCCGGTCAGTATGCTTACGCCTTAACCACTGAGCCATCTTGGCCCGGATTCCAAAAGCAACTGCACATTGTTAAAACACCGTGTGCTTTTTAAGTGAATCCTGCGCAAATCCAGGTTCGCAGTGCTGTTCATTTTGCTCGTTTTGAACCGGTTGTCATGAGAAAAGGCTGTGTCAATTTCGTATAAATTATCTTCAGGAGCTTCGGAGTGACAGAGGTTACTGATTCCCTAGGATCACTCGTAGAATCCGTTCGACAGATGAAAGGCAACAGAAAAATTAACTATGTAAGCAGTATTGCTTCGTTATAAAGCGTACTGACACAAGCGGGGGATATGAAGGACCCAGGTCGAATGGAATGATGCGTGACGAGAAGCAAGAGATCGGTAAACAGATGGTACCGGTACTTAAAACAAAACTTGATGCCGGGATCCGAGTGTCGCACGGATTGTGTCGCTAGCAGACTCTACGCTTAATGGAACATCGCAGTAGTTCCTGATTTGGGCATGCACCTAAAAGCTTCGAGATTTCTAAACCTCCTTGCGTTCTCTTGGGTCTTCAAAGTTAAGAGTTCGAGTTTGTTGATAGGTGGTCTTATCAGCTGACTGCACTGAGAGATGAAGTGAGTGAACAACTCATGAATACACGTGTGATAGCCAGAGACTTACGCGATATTTGACATTGGAATTGTATTTCAATGGAACTAAAGGACCGGGTTCACATTGTGACGGAAGTCTTGTTTCATGGCAGAGACCCGACCACTCTACTTCGATGGCTTTCATAAACTACAGTCATGTACGAGCGGCATAGCTATGCTCATTGGATGCAGCCTATTCGCAATGAAGTGGTCCGCAAGCGAGTGCTTGATTACAAATTAGAATCGCTATAGCAACAGATGAAGATTACCAGTCTGAGGCGGTTGGGTCATTAATTCTTCAAGGGTTTAGGCCAGTTAAGCAATACTGCTAACTGATAGCGTATATTGCTATCCGTGTTGCTGATGATGTGCCGCCAGGTAACCATGGAGAGAAGTAGGAAGCGCGACAAAAGACCATGAAAGGCTCGATGGTCGCTGTCACTATCTGGGGAAAACAGATTAGCACTTAACCCGTCGCCCGGATGCTCACATCAGTATAACGGAAACGAAACGCATGAACACACATTGTCGTTATAAGCTATTACCAGGCCTGGAGATACATCATTCTGCATCAGATAAGCTAACGGGACGCTACCCTTAAGAGAGGAGTCTTCCGAAGATAATACAAACCACACAATGGGCGGGCACACGGTGTTTGTTCAGTTATGTTAAAAATGGTCAGGATCGACAGAAACATCAGATGAGAACACTGGCGTTTCACTACCGTACAACCATGTCAAGTTATTTCAATAAAACCTTATAATAGGAAGAAAGAGATAGGGCATCCACGGGGATCTAGGGCTAGCCTAAAACAAATATCCGAGGTGCCTACACCTCCAACACTCAGAGAGATAGACAACATGAACACCACTGGTATCGGTTAGGCTGCATATCGTCAAATGTCACCGACCAAACACAGGGAGAGTCACGTGGACCCCATCCTGGAAGGCGAACAGCGCCACCGACACATGAGCTTGCCGTAAAATCCCACATTCCCTTCTGTCACGTTACGTTCTGTCCACCATCAGATTTCCACCATTCCGAATTAAGCACAGAAAGCAGCGCTTGTTTCAGGTGGTAAATCGGCATCCGTAACACATGACCGAACCACCATAGCTTATAGTACTTCACAAAAACCAACCATCTGACCACGTTCCAAATCCGCTGGTTCCAGCAGATTTTACCCATAGTTCTGAGACATCGGTGGTCAAACACCTGAAGATGTCTCATATCCTCATTTCGAAGGGACCAAGTCTCGCAACCGTACAACACTACACTTCGCACTGTATTCTGATGCATGCACTCATTCAGACCCAATGAGATGCCTTTTTGATGCCAAGAGTTGCGTATATTGGCAAGAGCAATTATGCGTTGACTTCGTCTGCCACACTACCGTTAGAATTAACGCAACTTCTGAGATATGGTTCCACGAATTCGAGTGTCACTCGTTGAAATCGTAAAGTTATGTTCAAAGACTGCACCCCTTGCATCATAACTTTGCACAATGTGAGCGCGAAGCACAGCTTTTATGCTACTGCTTGAACTACCTGCTTCCTCTCAAAAACTGAGAACAATGTTGTCTGCATTTTCCAGATCGATAAGGTTCTCGACTGGAGGAATATAAACACGGGGATTTCGGAGACCTTCCAGTGCTCGCCTCATCACCTCATCAATGACGAAAGCAAACAAAAGTGGAGAGAGCGTACACCCTTGTATGAAAGCTTTTGGAGGGCCCCCACACACACTCACTAGCCTGCAAGCACGTGAATATAAACAGCGCATGATATACATGAACTTCTGAAGTAGAGATTGTGGCATAAGCGTGTTGAAAAGAACTAACTGGTCAACAGAATCAAGCGCAGTAAAGGAACATCAACATTGGGCGTCTATACACATACCACTGCTCTAACACTTGATGGACTACAAAGATGCGGTCCAAACAGCCCCCTTCCAAGCTAGAGTGCTGGTTTCAGACAGTACTTTCGAGTAAGAGTCAACATTAGAAGACGTCTTGTCCGAAAGAGATTTCAGCAGGTGATTCCGGTAGACTTGTTCTTGTCTAGGCCAGGGCGTGCTGGCGGTATTCCGGCCCACGACAGCCATGAATTGCACACTTAACAACAGTCAGCCACAGGTGGACGACTGGGCAAGATTAAGCGATCCCTACCTTGAAAATCCAGTCGCAAATGATAAACGTCGAAACACTGGCTCAGCGACAAGGAAATACCTGAGCAAATGGTATGTTCGCACGCAGACATCTTTGGGAACGATGATTACCAGGAAGTTTGCCGGGCATCGGCAGTAGTCCCACACGATACTCTTGGAGCCAGCAGGAGTCCGTCACAATAAACTAGAAGTGGGTACGTGACGAGTCGCACAACAAGTTTCCGTAAAAAAATGTTACCACCATCGAAGATGGCAACATTAGCGTTGACACTGATGCTGCAGTGCGGCTTTTATATGAACGAAGACGTTTTTGAGGAAAGGAAAATTGCCTCCTTTCAATAGGTGGTTCGCAGTCAAAAAGAGGTTTATACGATGACGGCTGTACCACAAAAATGACAACATGGTACTTAGTTTCATTCGAAAATACGAGTTATGGATAGGAGTTGAGCATAATTGATCAGTAATTGCCCAACTCTCTAATGAAAAATAACACCAAAAAAGGCAGCAAAACAACCATGAAGAGTAGTTCGTTGTGGTAGAACTGGCAGGCAAACAAATGAAAAACCATTCTGAGGAAATGTATGTAAAAAAAAGCTCACTCGGAATACAATTTCACCAGTCGTTTGCTATTTTGTTCTGACGGTAAAGAAGCCCCTTGTTTTGCGTTAGTCTGTACGGAGGGAAAATAGATGAAGATATTGAAACAACTGTTCAGTAAAGCAAGACAGTAGTGAATACCGCTGTCACGTTATCTGGATACCCTGAAGTGGAAACGACCATGTTTTCACGAAGAAGCGGCTACCAGATTAAAACTAGAATAAATGTAAAAAAAGACAACCTAACAGCAAACTCCGTTGAATTTGGAATCACGAATTGGTAACTCTATGCTACTGGCAGACTGCATGACGAATAAGGTCGAAGGGAAACTAGAGACCACAGTATACGAGAAGTCAACCGACAATGGGGCAGTTTTGAACTACTTGTCTGCCCCTCCAAAGTCGGTATTCCCCAGTATTACTTCATCAGTGTTTAGTAGTATAAGGGCTATGTGCGCAGAAGAAGCTGATCCGACAGCGGCCCAAATTGAAGTGGAGAGCAAACTTCGGGGTAGTGGATATCCGGCTAGTTTCATTACGCGTCAATTGCGAAGGGTGTTGGTACTGGTAGCGAAACCCAAATGGGAATGGTTTGGGACGGTTGTTATTCCATATAAACCAGGGACATCGGATTCTAAACACGGCCAACATAATAGTGGCTTTTCAGAGGGAAACACTGCGCTCTGCACTGGTGTAGTTGAAGGATCGCATCCCGGCAAACAGACAAAATTAATGTAACGACTGCACTAAGGTCTGTATGGGACAGACGGCCAGGGAACTTCACATCAAAATCGGAGAGCATAGGGGAAAAATAAACAGGACACCGAGAAACGCGGATGAATAGCAAGCGTCACTAAAATACTCGGCAATTGCGGAACACGCACTGGACACGGACACAAAATAGATTTAGAAAATGTTGAGGTTTTGAGGCGAGGACTACGGTCCACGTCAGAGACCGACAGCCGAGGCGGTAGAAATCGCCAAGCATTCCAGTGTGAAACTGGCAAGCGTTTGGATAACGGTCTTGGATCAGCCGAGATGACACGTGTTGGTGTGCGATTATTAGAAGAAGGAGTAGTCGCGATCTGAATTCCACTTAACCGTACCCACATTCCCTCCCCCCAACTAAACTGTCACAAGCCCACACCAACGAAATCTACCAGTGGTACCCAAGGTGAATCATCTATTGAAGCACCCTGAAGTGGAAGATTGAAGAACAAAAACCGATCATAACTAATTTGAAACTCCTCCAAACCATCAATGCAAGAGTTTAGCAACCAGACTGACCGACAACAGCCGTTAATTGAACCTCAACACCGATCCAGTGTGCTAATCTGAAAAGATCTTACTGACTAGTTCTCCGTCTGCCTTAACACCTGGCCAACTTGGTGGCCTGCTCACTTGGACTGATGAAGCTTTTGTGTCAAAAGCGAAACGCTGTCCATTTGAAAACTATCGATTGTTTACCAAGCCCCTCTGAAAGAAAAACAGTCGACTCTTCAAAGTGCGCCCGAGCCTCCACAAAACTTATATTTTGCTTGAACACTAAATTTTACGTAAGTGGTGAAATAGATTCACCTGCCAATTAACTTGGTCTTAGCGGGACAAACCTGATTTTCAGTTGAATGTTGTACCAACTGAAACATGAGGCGTTCACTGTGCATTGTTGAAGAATATAAAACAAGAGAGATTCAACTTAGGTTCAGCTCAGCCTAGGGTTAATATCGACTGTTTCGTCTCCCCTTTCCAAGAAATTCCGTAGAACAGTCGGTAGACATACTTCTGGGCAACGTTTCGCTTTTGACACAAAAGCCTGGCCAGGCAAAATGTCTACGCTTTACACTCCATCTTCAGCAAACAGTCCATCCAAATTGATTCCATCCGAATCGCCTATTGAACGAAACCAGGAAGTCTTAGTTGCCGCAATTGATAGAGTATACGAATCAATTCAAATCCCAAACCTTTCAGCTACAACACCCTTTCAGTGCCTAGCTATCACGCAATCCGAAGGAAGCACGAGAGCTAAAAAAAACTACTAGGATGGGTTCGAACTACAGACCTTCGGATTACTAAGTCCTTCCCACAGTCACTGGACTATCCGAATAAACACCGATAATGGTCCGCTGCGAATCAGGTAGCTACCAGTAAATAGGTCGGGCCACAATTCAATTCAATGGTCAAACAAGTATCAAATCACAAAGACTTATCCAACCGTGGTACGGTTTTCGTGCATGGCTGAGATGCAGCCCGAAGAAAGTATGAGAGCTCAGATAATGCAGCGTCCCCGAATCTAGAGCGAAGTTGTGGATTAAACCACAACTAAGAATCCACAACGTAACCGCTGAGCTATCTCGAGGTTTGCACATCGCCTGTGGTTGTAATGTTGCGAAACATTCAATTTCCCTTCTTTAGAACCCAGAGGGTGCCGAAGAGCTCATTTTGGGTTCCTTCCATGGTCAGGAGTTCGCAACGACAGGCCACTCATCATCTGACATTTGAGGATGAAATGTTCTTTCTTCAAATATCTAACGGGAGAGGAGGGCCAGATGTCTTGAGCTCAAGCGAAACGCGGAGTTCCCCCTCTAAAGGAGTAGTTTATGCGGGGGGGGGAAGAGCTCGAAATAGTTCAGTGGTTAAGGTTTGTGGCCAGGCATCTCGACTGTTCCTGTCTAAACTTGGGTAGCCTGAAATATCTCAGTCCCAGTACTTATTTCGGGTAGTGTGGCTGCTAGGAGCCGAAAGGTTGCGACAGCTGAACTATTATTATTTCATTAGTAGTTTATACAACATCCACTGCTCTCTCACTTGAGCGACTGTCCAGTGGGCACGTTAGTGGTGATTCATCGCAATGCTCCGCTTCAAAGTGACGCACTGATGGCGCCAAGTCTGTAACTGAACTGCCTGGCTCAGCGAACAGACCAATAGCCAACAAGTATTTCGAATAATGTAGGTTCCTATGGAGGCCGACATATGAACATCAGAGGCGGTTGTTTACAGGGATCCTTGAGCTCGAAATGGCTCAGTGGTTAAGGAGGAGACTCTCCGGTTTGCTTCAGTGTTCGCATATTGAACGTTGTTATAAAAACAGGGGAACAACATCCGAAAAGTGAACGCCAAGCGGCAGTATGAACGCTTGCACGCTATTCGTAATTTCATTATGTGTGAGACTGATATGTCCAAGTTGGGATCCACAGAAAAATTATGGTGAAATGAGGTTGGAAGAGTGTTAAGAGATAATGCTGAAGAATGATGGGCTTCAGCATTGGCCCATTTTTGCTTACCAGCCCCCCTGTACGCACCAAGTACGGTGAACCAACTGATGACAGCATGTGACGGCTGACGTGGAATGGAATTAGTACTATCTCTAAGATTCGTCATTGTAAGTGGACTGAGATATTGTAATGGCACACATATGCAGACAGGAAGACGACTATGGCACCATACTACAACCTCACTAAAAAGCCTGACCACAACGCAGCAGCACTTGGTGTGAGATTACCAGTGGTCCGAATTCTAAGAAACAGGTCACTGCATGTTTTCCAACCTCTGCTCGGAAGGCCAGGAGACTGTGTTCGTTCGGCCTCTACCCATGACCAACTTGGTACGAGACTGAGAATGCACTGGTACAACATCCTAGCATGACTGCATGCGTCACAAAGGTGCACCAACCGTCACAACACGGAAATGCTGTCTGCCGGTGGCATAATACACATTAAGGTTGGAGTCTTTTGCCCCTAGTTGCGAACGTTCCCCTTCACTCACACACTCACCCAAAAGCTTGTTGAAGCCTAGTCTACATCACTATTTTAGTCTACTAAACAACTCAGTGACGCCTTCATAAGCAGACTCCGCCCAGTCGAGTGACAAGCATGAAGGGTGTTTAATGGCCCTTGTGAAAAATACCATTTTTTATTCACTCAGTCGAAAGATGAAGTAAAAGCGAGGCCAGTGATTATGACAAATGGACTGTAGTGAATCCAACCAACGTCCTTGGATGATGAACTGAAGAAAAACAATTTGAAACGACTAACCCTTTCCAAAACCAAGTCCGAGACGAAGAGATGAAGTTGAATACGTATGCGTGACATTTTGTTTCGCAATATCTCCCCGTCCACCTTGTAATCATACAGCGTTGCCAACAAGTCGAAGCCAGCCTGTAATGGTTGTACGGCAGGGTCCATAGAAAAGAAATACTTCTGAGCAGACGGAAAGTCTCGCAGCAAAGCACCTAGCGTAGTTAGAGCACTCGCCATCAGGGTGACAGATTCATCTGGAGGATATGCAGAAGTTGTACAGTTTCTCAGTTTGAGGCAGAGCAGGTCCAACAGCCCGGATTGTAGTGCGGCAACCTTAACATCGGAGTTCCTAGATCAACGAGTGGGACAAACAAAATGAAGTGTGACGAGAAACCGCAGTATCAAATTTTAATTCATATTCGGTAAATCATCGCCGCTGCTACTCAAATGGAGGGACTGAAGCAGACACAATCCCGGTGATACTCTTAGACAGTTCGGTCAGTGCAGAAGGATAACATTCGATACGGATTTTCTACAGCTTTATGGGTTGCGATACAAAGTACGTTATTCAAGACAGTCAAAAGCATTAGTAATTTCTCCCAAAAAATATTGTGCTAATGACGATAAGCATTCACATCGTATGCTTCGGAGTCAAACTCTATGCGTGCAAACTCCTAGGTAGACGCAAGACCGTAACAAAAACGGTAAAAATAACCTCGGGTAGCATACCAAAAGGCACTAGCCTAGAAGATGGACAATCAAGGTCCTCTCAGGTGTTAGCTAGGACAGAGCGCACAAGCATAATCCGTCGTGTACCAACATGCTCGATTATTAAATGCTACATATAAGCAAATGAAATCCCTTTAGGAATAACTAGCCGCCGGAGTGACAAAGATAAAAGCGTAACACCACATTTAGCATATGAGTTTATATGGAAGACGCCAAAAGGTACATCGTCTATTGAGGAATCTGCAGTCTTCTTAAGAGACCTGCCTAGCTAGGAACAGCTGTGCGGCAGAGCTATCTAGGTTATTTAAAATCGTTTGCATTTCGGAAGGGTCTGAACCAAGGAGAGCAATATCGTCCGCATACTCAATGTCTGCGAGGAAACGTTCCGGGAGCATTTCGACTCCCGAGCTTTCAGAGGCAGGCAGAGAAATTTCAAGCAGCATGTCAGTAACAAAGTTCAAGAGGAAAGGGGAAAGAGGATAGCCTTGTCTTACATCACCGGACGTGGTGAACTTGGGCGAGAGCTTCCCGTATATTCGTACGCGCCCACAAGAGTTCGCATACAGTGCCCCAATAAGGGAGAGAAATTTGAAGGGGACACGTTTGATCGCCAGACACTGCCAAAGTTGCCGACGATCGACAGAATCAAAAGCAGCTTTCAAATCCAGAAAAACGACTAACGTGAGACGTCTGAAGTGCCGCTGTTCAAGAATTTGTCTCAAGGTGAAGATACGGTCGATGCATCCTCGACCGGGGCGAAACCCAGCTTGATTCTCACGAATCTGTCTCTTGCGATAATCTGAATCAGCATAAAAACATCCTTTAACTGTAGCAAGTAAACTTCATTAGGATTTAAGCATACACAACAAACGGACGATCCTAAACCCCATGCTCACGAGTTGATTTGATTACGAATCCGCAAATCGAGGAAACGGAAACCGAAGGCAAAAAAATTCGGTATTTATGAAAAGTTAAGTACACTAGTCAGTAGAGCCATGAAATTATAGTGTGTATATCCCTGCTGACTGATCCAAAGTACCGTTCACTAGATGCAGATTTATGGACTGTCACAACGTAATCAAGTCGTGTGCCCACAAAGAGTTTTTAATCAGAGCGCCCCATTTCCTGTGTAATCACCCTCACTCAAAGTGGAGAGTAACATACCCGCGAATCGACGTGCAACTCGTTAGGTCACTGCCTTATCCTTGGACACACATCGAACGGTAAGACGGTAAGAGGCCTTTCAACAGTAATATTTTGTGACTTGTTCAGTAGAACCGAGACATTCTTGGCCTATTAGTGGAAATGAATCACGTACCATTATTTGTAAGTCAGAGTGTATGGTTCTGAGAGAACGAAGTGTTATAGCCTCGAGTCTACAATGAACCAGTAAATCAGATTGAACTAACCGCACAGAAAGTAAAGTCCTCTAGAACCAATTATTCGAATATACCTACCGTCAGAATACAACAACCTACAGAGCGTTTCGGCCTCAAAATGGCAAAATCAAGGACACCATCACAATTGAAGACAAAGTTATCATAGTCGTGTAATCATGGTTGCGTTAAATTATCTGAGTCTAATTTTGTTCTTCATTCCACGACATCGAAAAATGACAGGGAATTGAAACTGTATGTCGGGTGACAACCACGGAAAGCACAACGAAACTTGTACAAAGACATAGCTCCGAAATTCTGATTTCTTCGCTCATTTTGTAGCCAATTAAATGAAATAAAAGAAAGTTCAATCTGTGTTATGTAGACTGCGGATTGCTACATCCATAAGCGACAATAGACGCCTCAGACCAAGTGGGTGAGACGGAAAATTACCGCACCTACTGGATAGACCACAGTGCATTGTAGCGGCGACGCAAGCACGCTTTGTATACAGCTAAAAGGATTACCTGCACCGAAATCACAAACGGCATGCTCATCCGAGAAACCAGAATACACACATAGAAGGCCCTCACTCGAAAACCAGACTGACGACATTGGCCCTGAATCAACTCACCCTTGAATAGCAGCACTCATCGTGGAGAACACTTGCTTTTGAATGGTAATATTTGGATGTGCGATAAATCTCCTCAGTAAGGTGAAACCCTCGTTCTCGGAGAACAATCGGCCATTATCAACCTGATCAAAATTTAGTAACATGAGGAGAGATCGTACCTGGTGCAACAAGTATGATAAGTCCTCCAAAAGGAATGGAAGCCGTTCATCGGAAATATCGGACACATTAAGCGAACCCATTATTTCCATCAAGAGTTCGAAGTCCGTCTTCACTTCAGCGTTGATCTTTTGAAAATCAGCCTTCAATTCATCGTAAGATCGGAACTTGGATTTGATGCGTTGAATGTGAGACTACGGTACAACATAACAGACATGGTAATACAAACCTCGTCTAGCTCCTCCTCGATGTGGGGTAATAAAAATGGGTTGGGATCAGATTTTCTAGAAGCAGAATGGTTCCCTGCTACGTCAGAAAGGCTTGCATTATCTGCTTTGCTGATCACTGATAGCATGTTTTCACTTGTATGCTCTTCCGGGTCCATTAACTTCGCTTCGGTAACACCTGTCTTGAGATCATGCCGAATATGCAGAGAGGGAGGCAGTTGCTGTCCTGGTTGAACGACTTGCCACTCATGTGTGGGAATGAAAATCGTGTCATTTAAGGTAGCTGGATGTAGAAATATGTAGTGTTCGAGAGAGTTGAAAACTTACCGTCTTCTCCGTGAGAGGAAATGCACATGACCAACAAAACAACAAATAAGTACATTATTTCAGCCTGAAAAACATCGGACTCATATCAATACTCCGTTAGAAAACCTCTACAAATAAGTGATACGACACAAACGCAGTACAACGCCGAAAGGTCTAAATAATATATAATAAATCGTTTCACCAAGGAACTAGCCCAGAATTTAAATACATCACATCACCTCTAGTTACCGATGGCGAGGCTCGACCACTATCTGCCGCTCTTTTTAGAATACTAGCGTGGATTCCGACGATCCATCTGTACATTGTTGAATTTCATTGGGCCTTTCAGGTCTACGCAAATGAAAACACCTCGCTTAGCCATTGAGAAGCTGGTAGACCCAGAAACCAAACGAAACTTTCAGGACCGGTTATTCGGATGCCTACCGGATGATCCGATGTCAGATATCGATGAGCACCTGAAAAGTACATTCTGAGTGCTAATAAAAACCGGAATCTCTGTTTGAGGTATAACCCAGCAAACCTCATCCAAACATAGGATATCTGATAGGATCATGTCTCTGATAGAGGTCCAGAGAGATTTCCCCTGGACGCACCCGACGCATCATCTGACGCCAGGTAAAGCTCAGTATCCGTGCAGACCGAGAAGCTTGGTGGTCTCCAAAAAGACGAAATGGAAGATGCGAAAAATGATGGAAAAGTTCGCACGCTGTTCCACTTGGTTCGTCCGACTGGTCCCCCGATGCCTCTTGTCAGCGAAATTATCAGGAACCAAAATGGCTCAGATATCCAGCGAAGGAGAACGTTTTGGCTGTCATGCACAGTAATTAGAACAGTTCAACTGACCACCTATTACCTCAAATACTGAATCCTGGCCTTCGACAGAAACGCTGACTGTGAATGTGGAGCCCCGCTTAACCTCAGAAGTGTCCAACTGTATATCTTTACTCAAGCGCCATCGTGCTGCTAGTCCTGACGACTTCCCATCTGCTCAACCTGTGGCCTTATCAGCCGGTGCCTATATATTGGTCCATCTGAGAAAGACCGCCTCAGACAACTGGGGTGAATGGATAATAGTGCCTACCTTCAAAAAGTGCACTCGTAGTGAATGTGTCAGTTTGACTCCTGTTGTAGCAAGGCTTCTGGTGTCAATGATTCTTCGTCGTCTTAAGGTGACACGCGAGTTCATAACCCGTGAGCAGCGAGCGGGACTTCGACCGGATAGAGGCTGTCTTGACCACACCTTCACACTCCGTCAGGTGTTAGAGCAACGCCACGTATACAGACGACCCACAACCTAGGTGTTCCTTGACTTAAAGGGTACGTTAGATTCCGTCGATTGGTCATTGCTGTCAACCAAACTTGCTCAATAGGGTATGCCCCAGAAGTTTGTGAACATAGTTCTACCCGTATATTGACATACTTCTGGGCGTGTAAGAGTGCATGGTGAGCTCTCCAACAGGTCCTCTGCAAAAGGTGTTGTCCGACAAGGATGTCCAATCTTTTTGTCCTTGTTCAACTTCACCGTCGATGGAATAATGAGGCGGTCTTCAATTTTTTGTTGAAGAGAACCTAGTCGATTATGCAGACTACAATGTCCTCAACTATGCTGATCAGGGCGGAGCACAAATCCTGTTGAATAAACTGGCCACCATCACATCTTTTGACATGCGCCTTGATCCTTCAAAGTCACGCTTCAGAACTTGCACTTTCTGAACATACCCCTTAGAGCTCAAGAACCATTGGAGGTTGTGCAGAATTTTACATAACTTGGTAATCGTATTAGCTCTGACAGAAATGTGTCCGATAAAGTCAGTACACGAATCTAAAGGCACCAATCACATTCATTCCATATCTGAATGCGCGTAAATAGACCGGATTTCTTTAAAGAGATGTCTTTGCGCTGCACGAAGAAGCAGGGTCGGGTAGCGGATTCGGAGCCGCGGCACACAACAAATCCTTCAGTTGTCTGCAGATCATTGCCTGTTCCTGGTCACCATGAGGTGTCAATAAGTGTTCACAACGAGTTAATTGGCCGTCAGTCGCCGATGGAGGACTCCAACGAAAGATTGTCAGTCCTGCTGTAACTTGACTCCGATTATGCCATTTTGCGACCTTATCCTGTTGGGATAGCTTGTCAAGTACTGCTGAAAATTACGCGCCTGTCTTCTTGGCCTCGGGTCCCGTCTTTTTAGTTTTCTGGACAGCGGGCCCCGAGGCATTCTTGTCCTAAAAGCCAGAAACACCAACAATAGCCACGTAGGTCCTTAAAAGGCTCGCCTGCCCGGGTTGGCTCGGGGCGTTGGAACCATGTGGTTGTTAGTTGGATAAAGCTGGCCCTGTTCGGGTCGGTGAATTATCAGCTGAGCGAAACCCATTCATCTGAGAAGACCCGGAGAATATGTGAAAGTTTTGGCCTGATAAGGGCGCCATTCAGTAGCAGGAGATAGGAGACACAGAATCTAAGTAAAATAATTAGGTCACGGTCGTAACAGTCCTTGTGTTCATGTCGATATGCATCGTGTAGTATACGGTGTCTGCCAGTTTGATGTATTAGTATTAGTGACATACAACCTTGCTTACTGGGCTCCGGCTATGAAGTTTCTCTCTGTCTTCCCTCCACAGAAATTGCTGTGAACTCCCTACCTTCGGGGAATCACTGTCCCCTGGTGCTTCCATGGCGCAAAGCGCGGTGATGTAGCTGCAGCGGTCATCATGAGCCTATGAGACAGCTGCAACTTCTCTTGCATTTGTGTTATATAGCGCATGAACCGGGTGACTTCCGCGTATCCGGCACTACGTCAATCCAAACCGGCCTACTGTCAATCAGAATTTGACACGTGCGACGAAGACAGCGATCCACCCAACCCTAAAACTCCACGTCTGTCCCGTACACGGTCGCACACCTGTTGCCGTATGCTGATTGGTGGAAATTTACCTCCAAGGTCGCCGGACACTTCTTCAGTGGGAACTGCTGTACCTGAATGAATAGCGCAGTTAGCGTCTTGCGGTCTGGACCAGGCTACCGGTGTCTTAAGGCCCTAGGAGCCCTATGCTAGGATGGTATAAAAACCGGTGCGAAGCTACAAATAGTCATTCCTCTCTTGTTCCGCATGCGGTCCGGGTGTCTACGACATGCTAAACGCGACCAGTACGGCATCAACCACGGCACGGCCGGTGCCTATTATGCCGAAGCCAAGTACATCCTACAGTGGATTGTTTTCAGGCAAGCCGGTTTTGTAATATAATACCTTGTAGGTTCACAGAATGTATCGTCGGATGAGCGCAACATAACCAGACAGATGTTCGAGTATTTTCCCGGTCGTGACTGTGGTTCCTTTGCGAACTTCAAGTCCAAACTGTGAGAATTCCGGTGGAGAGAGGGGGCATGTTGTGCCCAACGACACATTTTATCGGCGGCGAAATATGAACAGAGTGTGGGTCAAGTGCTCGCACCATCCGTCTGTTATGCTTTCATGGTATGCAGATGCGTGTATGCGCATTCACACTGGAACGGCATGTTTATTATCACCTGCTTACCCATTCAATTAACTTATGTTTAGGTACGCTGACTTAGGCTGCAGGTCCTTCCTGCGTGTAGTTCACCGTGACGGTCATTCCGTGCTCGTCAGTTTCACCATGCAGCATTCGCATGATCTGCGCAGGTCCGACTGGAAAGTGTATGCTGCGGCATCTGAATGCCTAACAGGAATAGTTTCTGGTTTATTGAGACTTTTTGGGTCTTCCATGGAAATCCGTGACAATGTCCGGGAAAACTATGGAATAGAGTTAACCGGTGATGATGTGCGGGACCTACGCAATAAGCCGCGCCGCTCGGATAATCTTGTTTATGATCTGCAGGGTCTCCGAGAGGCCTTGCACCCATTTGGACCCACGGATGGGTCTGTTTGCGATTATGGAAATTTGAATATTTTGTCGTTTACTTCTGTATGCCCGAATGGTTTGTTTGCGAAGTACGGTGATGTTATACAGGCGGATTCGACATACCAGTGTAACCAAGGTGCTTACAACCTGTGACATGTCGTAGTCACCAATTGCAACAGTGTTTGGCGTAATGTGTTTTACTCTTTTATCCGAAATAAGTCACAGGAATGCTAAGATATTGTTGTGGAACATTTTGTTAATATGATGTCTCCCGATGGTGCTGCGAGAACGATTGTGGTAGATAAGAATAAGTCACAATTATGTAGCCTTAGGGCAACCATGCCTAAGACAGTTATTTTCTTGTTCTTTTTATGTGTTTAAAAGTTTAAAAGCTAGGACTAATAAGCTTAGGGAAGTGACTCATTCGGATAAAGAATTTTTGTTGGACTAGCCCAAGATAATGGTGCACTTAGGGGAGTGATCGAGTTTGAGTCCTCTTCCGTTTTACGAAGACAAGATGTCTGGGCTAGATAAGACTTTTGACCTGCAGAATGATGATCATTACACGCAGTGTATATAAGTGCGTGATCACAAATTGCGAAACGCCGCGAAGTATGGCACCGTGAGAGTGTGCCGTAAGATGGAGCCAATGACGACACATAGTGAGACTGATGTCTTCGATGTCTGCAATGCATCTGAGAGCACCTGCGAGGGGTCGATGATAGACTGGGTGCAATGCGACCATTGACACGTGTGATTGACTTGCAGTTGTATTGCAAGCTTGCTTGACAAGCCTATGTGTTTTTGCCCTATGTGCGATTAGCATAACCGGATTTTGGAGTGAGTTCCTAGGTGACTGCGCTCAGAGCGGCGAAGGTGAGTTTTGTTCGGTAATCAAGTTCATGTTTGTTAACCGCCGCATCTCATTGGATGGGTGGGTGGTGGGCGGGGTTCCTCTGCCGTAAAACCCATCACCTAGTCAACGTAGTGCGGCGGTGGCAACTAGTGTGCGTCTTTGATGCAGGCTGGATGAACGGGGCCCTGGTCACTCACATTAGGTTGACTGTACCTAATTCTTTTTTCATTTATTTTCCAGGTAAGAATGCGGAACACGTTTTTGCTGATTCTGTAACCTGCTAGCATCGGTCGTAATTAAAGCATATTTCCTGACAACGCAAGCGTCATGGCAACCAAGGCATCTGGGCCTTGCGTTGAAGACAAGCTTGGGCATGTGAGAAAAGGGAGCGTATTTCTCCATTTTCGTATATACCATCAGAGGAGTCCGGATAAGTAGTACTCCCAGGTCAAAATAACATCGCTTCTAGCAGTAGTTAGCGCAGCAATGTATGCAGGAGCATGTGACCGAGACAGTTACTACGCTTCTTGGTTTCTCCGCTTCAAGTGTGTTACTCGTAAATTGAAACTTCGCTACACACTCATCAAAAATAAACTTTATTCATGTTGGGCTCTATTCGAAGGTTTTAGGATGCAGGTGCACCGTAAACTTGGGATACAACCTCTATACAACCCGTCGGTTGTTACTTAATTGGCATATAGAACCTCCAATGAGCGTAAGCTATCCTTGTGAAGTCGTTACACACGTAAAAAGCACGCCATGGAAGAAAGAGGGGACGGTGATTGCCTGAAGGCAGTCTATATGGACGAAAACAGGGAAGAATGCTTGCAAGCCGAAACTGAGTTAGTGATAATGTTTATTCCCAACTAGTGGGTAGCATACCTTCAGGCAGGTTCATAATGTTGCAGTCAACATACGAGAATGACTTGTGAGGTTTGTGGGTACTGTTTTTTTCGCGGAAAAGAGATGGTACCGCGTACAGTGGGCAGTATCCGTAGTAGAGTTGGTCATGCCTGAGGCGGCACAGGTAGGGAACCAAGATTACAGGGACTGTTAATTTTTTATGAGGGGAATACCAGATGAGACAAGATGAGATCGTCAAGATTTGAAAGTGGCGGGCAAAAACAATACAAGGGTGTGCATAGCAAGAATCTTCCTGCCTGGTACGTGATAAAAAACTTCAACCTGCAGAAAATGTGGAGCCAAAATAACGGACCTGGAGAGGCAGCGGAACTGACACGATCTGACCGACCAAGTTGAACTAAAGCATAAACCGTTGCTGAGGCTTCGTGGACTCGGACCTTTGGGCGTATGACCAGGGTCACGAAAAAGCTTAAGTGGGGGTCGTGAAGTGTGGGAATTTGCAGTACGGATAAATGGTGGTAGGAAACTCAGAACTACAGTGTGCGGTGAAACTGGAGAGACTCATTAGTGTTGCTGCTGCAGAAGGGTCAGGTGTAAAAGTTCCTTGGGAGATGGAGTTTACGCAAACGCACAAGAAGGAAAGCGAACTGCACCTAAAATATCTGACTTGGTGAGGAGTACAAATTAAAAGACACCGGGATATTCAGATCCAGCGGAAGGTTCAGCAGATAGGAATGAACACCTCCCGGAGGCGGCTGGGGCCAGATGAAGACTGATTGTGGTTGTACATTCCACGCCAACAATAGTGGCATAAATAAACAAGCATACCCAAAAATTGCTCTCATTCTTCGTGGTTTGCAAATGTTTGATAAGTCTCCCTCTATGTCCACACAAAAATTTGCAATAAAGAGTGCAATACCGGAAATGGAAAATAGGTGACCTTCTTTAACATAGCCGTAGTCACCATCGTTGATCCGTTGGCCGCGAAAGGTGCACTGCTAGTTCCGTTATTATAAACCAGAGTAAGGACGGTCAAAGATAATGCAAGTTCCTGTATCTGCCGAACAAAATTTGCATGACGCACGGCCAACGGGATGTGCACTTAGGGTAATACAAAATTACGTATGCAAATCGTTTCTATCGAACGACTAACTGCATCATGGGCATTGACCGACGCTGAGTGAAAACAGTAAACACACCAGCAATAACTGTACTGCTTACTTTGGGCTTTTCTAATTACTCACTTTTTGTTAGCGATATCAAACACAAAGATCATCGTCCTTACGATTAGAGACAACATGGACGATTCGATTTGTCACAAGCAGGCTACGTTAAACCACTAAGAATTCCACATCGTCCGCCTTCATTACATTTGGAAATATGTTAACAATGTGAATTTTTGTCAGCTGCAACCCCATTATGATCTTATGCTGCGTACAAGAGGAATAATCATAAACTGCCAATCCGCCATGCTCCCATTCTTTAATGTTTCTGCCATATAGATTCCAGTCAATCAGAATAGGGATGACGCCTCAAGACGCGTGATCGTTAATAAATGAACACCCCTGGGTTGGAAAAACGGTAACCACGTTTCTTGCGGTGTCATCCTCATTCTGACTGAGAGAAATATCAATGACCTGACCGTTCAAAAACGGGGACCTTGCTGAGTGTAGTTTTATGATTGATCCTCTCGCAGGAAATCATTCTGGGGCAGTAATTAGTAAGAAGTTGAATGTGGAACTGATCTCCTGGTTTAGTTGTTTCAGATGCTTTCTTATTTTTAGTAGTTTGGCATAGTCTGATTTTTACGTGTGTCATCGTCCATCTTGGCCGTAACTAGCGGTAGTGGGTGATTTGATGGTGAGTAATCGGTGTAATCTGGCTAAAAAAAAGTGAGTATTCGAATACCATAACGTCGGCGGTTATTGTTACAGTTTTAGCTGGTTTCAGTCCCCGTTAATAAATGGTAGATGTACCGTCCGTTAAATAATAAGCGCCAAGCGGATACGTGTAAGTTGTTCGGCTGCCCAAGATATACACTTAAAAAATTTCGCAACATGCCAATCGGTTTCATCAGATACAGGAATCCGTATTTTTGAGTGGTCCGTTTTATAAATGACCGCCCTAACTCTGATCAATATCGACGAAATTATCAGTGCGTGTTTCGCGGCAAGCGGATGGACGATATTGTCACCTGTCATATCGGAAACATTCGTCCATTCGTCATTTCTGTATGAGCAGATGAATCAACCCTTGAAAACAAAGTCATGTAAGGAGAATAACGGTCGTGCACCATTCATTGAAATACGACGTGTATGGGGCGTATATACTGGCGTATGTCAATGGCTCGCTTCCTGAGTAAGATGCCAGTAGGACCTATAAATGTCTAATACTTTAGCCACATCTACTGAGCTTCTCTGTCTTACAGTTTTCGCCAGCTAGTTCATCACAGCCCACTTTGACAAGTTAGAATTACGAGCAGCCTGGGACCAACCTCGCCTTTACTGTTATCAAAATTGAAAGGAAGCACCAGAGGAGCCTAGTCAGCGCGCATGTTCTATGTGAACGTAATTGTAAACATATGCTTCGTCAATCCCCCAATAGCGCCTACCCTCTGTTGGTCTGGAAACACTAGATCTGTCCAGATCGCCAGAACCAGGCTGCTGTTCGTTGCTCATTATCTGCGTCTCTAGTAGCCGCAGACGAAGTATGGTAAACTGACCAATTTCATGGAGCAAACAGCATGTAGTAGTGTTTGGACAAACGTGCAAAGGCGAAAGAGGTTATTTTCGGTGAAAGCAAAGCCCATTGGAGAATTACGCCACCCTTCATGCACCTAAGCAGGCTTGTCTCCAATACAAGGCCTGGATGCCTTGTTTGCCGTGGCGTTTGCGTGGTCGGGAAATGTGAAGTCAGTGATTCGGAAATGTGTTATGGTCGATAGCAGTTGCAACAAAAATACAGATACCTGGAATCTGAAAACGGCCGTACCTAAAGGGAAGAAAGGCTGGAGAATAATTAGTAATGGTCGGCAAAAAATATCAAACAGAGAACAGTTCGCCAAGCGGGCGAAAAAGACTCCCTCTGATTTCCACGGCCTCAATACGTTGCGGATGGAATGGATTTTATGACAGAAAAACACCAAGCATCTACTTATCCAGAAAGACCTCAGAGTTAATACATGGAGACTTAGGAGTCTTGCGTACTTTTCTTCCAGTTATGCATCCATTTTGATAACAACATAAACATAGGTGGGTAAAAAGTTCGCCTCATCCAACTTCTACTGAAGGTACATATTAGCTTATTTGACCCGGTCTGTTATTGCAGTTCACTAGTAGCTGGTATGTTTCTGAGCCTGCTTCGTCTAGGTACCCAAGTAGGGCATCAGATGCTCAGTGAAAGGGAACCAGTTCTCCCGGTTACGACCTCTGATACTGGTGCCATACATTTCTAATTCGCTCACGTCCCTAAAGTGCACTGTTCGTTCTGATGAGCCGAAAAACTTCTTTTCCCGAGAGGGTATCTTCCATAATCTTGTTATTTCTGACCATTAAACTTTGTAACCCGTAAAAAGAACAAAATATGAAAGCAGCATTGGGCATTACCGCCTTCAGGTCACTTACTTACAACCTACGGCAATCGCTCTTGCCACGATCATCAGTAACCCCATTCGCACAAAATGTTGAGCAGATTCATGAATACATTCTTGTGACTCACTACAGATAAAAAAGTAAAACACATTCTGTACAGTACCATTAAAATCGGTGACTGCCACATTCCACAAGTGGTAGCCATCTTTGTCACAATGATAAGTTAAATAAGGTAGAAAACATCACCGTACTTGACAAGTAATCCGCACAGCCGCACTGAAGTAAGCAACAAAATATTTAAAATGCCACTGGCGCAAACAGGCACTGCCCTGGAAACAAATGCGTGCAAAGCTTCCCAGATACCCTGCAGATCAAAACCATGATTATCCAACGGGCGCAGCTTGTCGTGCAAGACCCGAAAACCATCATCTGTCAAGTCATGGATCTCGTGGATGACTTGAAACACCACAACTAACCAAAAGCCTTATGATCTGGTTTCTCATCTAGGTGACGGTTAGTAGCCTATACTTGTCGGTCAAACCATGGAAGGCCGTACGGATTATGCATGTTAAACTAACTGTTTAGAGACGACCGCCCCTGTGAAACACCCGAACTAATGACCAGTAGTCAAGATTGGCGTAACTGCACACACTGGCATTGTGTGATCATGCAAACCCATTGCGCAAATACTCTACCTTCCTGTTTTGAAGAGCGATGTTGGCGACATTTCCCCAAACTTTTCCCCTAACCATCAAGACGGACTTGACAACTCGCACCAAACCGACCACGACACCTTTTGCTTTGTTTCATCGGTGCTGTTCGCGTGTCCATATTAGTAAACACCTGAGCCACTGTTGGTTCGGCACTTTCAGTAAAAACTTACCGCTACCTCCTAAACGTCTCGCTTACCACCTTCATTGCTGCAAAGGGAGAGTAACCAAAGACAACCTAGGTTCAATGGGTCCTGCAATCTTGAGCACTACAAAATCTGTTAAGACATCATCACAAGAGGTGAACTCAAGATGCTTGCCCTTTCTTTTCGGTTGTGAGCCCACGTCTGTGGCCAAAATCGATGACCCATTAAAATGAGCCCAGGAGTCTTTGCTTCATATATTTATGCAATGTTATTGCACTTGGTGTACCGACGCAACCCATTTTACCGGCATCACTCACCTGGATATTAACCGTATAACATAATGTGCTATTTTTTAGATGGTTGTGTACCTTCGGGTTTAGTGTTGTTCCTGTAATGCGCCGCAATGAATATAAACAGTCCCGCAATCATTGTAAAATCTTCCACTATCTACTCTCACTGGTTGTGCAACCATTCGACGAAATTGAAGTTGAAGCGCCTTGATATCAATGCTTGCGTTTGACGTCACCCGAGGATAGCATATTGTCTCTGAAGGAGGTTCTCAAAACTCCTGCGGCAATTTTGAGCCCAGAGAGGTTCAAACCGAAACGCAATATAAGTTTCCAATTGGTCCGGACTGTCACCAATGCGGAAGAAAAATACGTGTTCGTGAAGTTATTTTCACGGTAAGTTTCGAATGTAGTTTTGACGATTCTTATGTAAGACAACTCATAATATTACCGGCGAGCCTTGAGCATTGCAAGACTAGGGCCCAATTACTACTTATTCGCCATGCACCGCTTGTTGACTTGAAGCTCATAGCAGTGCCTCGGTGACTGGTGACTATTCCTCTTAGGCTCACTTTCTTTCCTGGGCTATGGTTCTGCCCAACTCAAGTAATAACTATCAGACAAACTAGTCCGTCACCTCAGAAGTTCATCCTCGTCAGTCCTTATACGTTTGATTTCTCCAACCCGCTACCTCGCAGCGAGCATATACCGGCTTTCACTAGAGCTATGGCACTTTTATTTTCATGTTAGCTAACTCAGCCATTGCTTGGTCCCCAGTCAACTAAGTATATATCCATCCCTATCCTATCTCATATAATCACTTTTTGTCCCCGTCCTAATAGCGGTAGACGTCTAGTCTTTCTCTGATGTCTCCCCAAATTCATCACGCCTTGCTAATCTCATCCCGTTCCCTCGTCTTCCCAAGCTTTGAACTCCGGCAATATCAGGAATGAAAGACCGGTTGGCTGTTATCCACGCTCAGAGAATGGCACATCCCAGCCCAATGACCTTAATTGTAACGTCCGTTACGGGGCTGTCCGAAAACCGAAGTATGTCAGGCCAATGATGGCACGGCGCTGCCATACCCAGTTTGATAACACGCCCGCAACTGCTCCCTTTCAACTCTCAACTGTGCTCTTCCGCTCACTCGTTCCGTTAACTTCAACTAAGAATAATGCTCCTCACCTGGCATCAGCTGCCTTCACGGTATGTTCATTTCAAACTTTTAAACCTGTTGTTCGAATGTAGTCATTTTGGTGGATATAAAGTCTGTGTTCCTCACAAAAATGAACAATTTTCTATGCAGTTTGCGTTCCGGCTCGTGTGTTGCCACCATCTCACTTTTCTCATGGAACTATTATGCCCGACTCCACAACAGCGACACCAGTGAGTCTCTGCAGTTTTACTGTACACCAGCTTTCTGATATTCCTGTTC
Source organism: Clonorchis sinensis (assembly GCA_003604175.2). Classification (NCBI taxonomy): domain Eukaryota; kingdom Metazoa; phylum Platyhelminthes; class Trematoda; order Opisthorchiida; family Opisthorchiidae; genus Clonorchis; species Clonorchis sinensis. The sequence goes on along the minus strand of CM030370.1, from coordinate 68,581,753 downwards.
CCATTTACTCGCTTTGCTAGTCCCTCCACTTCATCATCACCACCCCCCCTTTTTGTGACCCTGGCCATGATCCCAACAGTCCAAGGCCACGAGTTTTCGGCGGTTGTTTCAGGCTTCAGTTCAATTTGACCGGCTGGATGACGCCCACTCTGTTGCTTCACTAGATCTGATTTTCTGGTTTCTCATTTTCCGCAGTTTACACTTCTCTTGTCATATGTCAGGCAGCAAGCCTCTTGTTTTGCCCCTACTCGTTTTGTTTTCCCCCGCCACCTTCACCTCCTAACGATCTGATATTACTGGATGTTCTCTCCAACAAAGAACTCCCCTGCTCTTGCCGGTTTAATGGTGACCACGTCTACATTGGATAAAGACCACCGCCTATGTCGTTGTCCCTTTCCCAAAACCCCCGTACCCACAGTCCCCGCCAGTCATGCCTTTGTTCTGACTGTAACCTTATGATCATGCCTGATGGTATGCCTCCCGCAGGTTGAGAATAAACATTATTATTATTATTAGTGTTTGTACGCATGGAGGTTATTGCAGTCTTCTGCTAAAACCAATGTTTACTCGATACCTCTGGTAAGCCAAACTTCGGCAGTTCCAGGTCCAAAGCTGATCGGTAGATGGATCAGTTCGTTGGTTTGCGCAACAGCTATGACGATCTGTTTGACAGAGCCATTTCGTTGAATCAACATGGGCCTTCTAGTAGGAGCTTCATAGAAATTTCGTAATGGTATTTTCAAAATATACAGGGAATCGCTTGTTGAACTGCAGATTTGCTTTTGCAATTACCGCTGGTAGTGAAGGCTTGCGGAATGTACCACCAAAATGCCATTGATATGTAACTGCACATCAGCATGTCATCTGCACTTTGACAAATACAAAAACATCAGTCCACGATTCTAAAAAGAAAAATTTAAATAGTAGAAAGACAGGTGACTCTCAGTGGGGTCGTTACATGCGCCTGCGCAGCCTTAAAGGGGGCGTTTTACGGTGCATACTTGCTTGTGCTGAGCAGATGTATCAAGACAGGATGTCCTTCAAAATGCACAGGCAAATGGGCACGCACCAACGGCTGTAGGATTTTTTAGCAGTAAACCCACCGTTAGAAAGTACCAATGGCGCCCATCTATGCTTTATGGACGTTCCCGGCGAATTTCTATATGTCGGAGAAACTGATATGATATTGTGGCCTTTGGTGGCAGTTTTTGAGGAAGAAAGAACCGGACAGCAGGGTGCTTTAAACCCGCCGCACAACCGCAGACATGCGGTACATTAGCACTAACGATACCGTAGCAGTAGGATGGGACTCAAGACTTCCCCAGTAGAATATCGGTGGCTCTCCATAAAAGGGAGTACGGGCTGACCACTGAAATATTATAGGGCCATTTGCTTTCCGATGCTCAACAAAAGGGTGGTCTTTGGCTCTTTCAGCGCGTACCATGAACAACCAGTTTGATTCAGTGAATGAAGCATCATACTGCAAAGCTATGGAGTCCACATCTGGCTTGGAGGAAAACAATGACTAATACCCATAATCCTGTATTGGCTTAAATCGAAAAGGTGTCTAACGGTGATTCATCCACTTCAATTTCTATCGTAGGGATAAATGTCATCAACCTGTTTATATGAGGAAATATATAGCAGTCTCACTTGCAGCTTGGCAATGGACGGTATTACCCTCGCTTTGGGCTGTCAGCGTTTTATAAGCGGGTTTTGATGAATTATCGCATTTTAACTGCATCACCGATGATCACTCATAGGTATGACCGGAGTAAGCAGTGCAGTCTTTAGACGAAACTTTTTCGTTTGCCTGTATTCCAAACAATGGAACAAGCCCCTCTCCCATATTCGTACTAAATCACCTCATGTAGGCTTTTGAAAGACCCTCGATTCTTATTTTATATTGAAGGAGCCAAGCGTCTTTTCGTGCCGCAGGTTACATTAAGCACTTTCTTCGAAAAAAGCCCTAAGCCCTTCTTATTTGCGCCCTTACCCTAACTGTCCTATCAATTGGTCCTAGCACACTAGTATACTCATGTCTTGAACCCCCTAGCGTTAATCCACAAATGAAACAACTAACCTCCCAACTGTTCTTGCCCATAACTCACCATTATATCTATGTCTTTTGCAGACGTACACGTCCTGGGACTGCATTTGCACCTTCTCTCTAAGCGTAGTTTTGTTCCAGAGGGTGCCTAGCGCCTGCCATCGTAACTGTTTTCTCGCCCGTATCCACTGATTTCGTTGTATTTCCTGACCTCTGGCCTTAAGCTTCTGTGCCCGGCCAGATTATTCCTAGTTTGTTCAAGCCCGTTCTCATTTCTGAATACTCTGTCAGCTCCCTTTAATGCCTTTTGCTATGTTTTGACTAGATTCGACTAATCTTAGCCAAACCGAAGCCTCCTCACTGTTCAGAACCATTCCGTTTTCTCTGATCACGCGCAGTGTACGCAGATCAAATAATGGGTCTAAAGATTCTCAATCAATGCAGTACCTGTTTAGTTCCACAGCCCTTCCCATTTACACACACTTAATAAGGTAAATCGCCTCCAATTGGCGTGGTAAGTTACACGAGTGTTTCGTCTTGGTTTAGCCATATTACACAGGCCCCGAACATCTTCATTTTACTCCTATTAAATGAAAGGTAGCTACTGTCTCATTTACTTCCGAGACTCGCCTCTTTTAATGGTTGTTTGCTGTTGGCTTGTCCGAAATGACCGAGCCAGCTTCTTCCCGACAGGATAAAATGCCTGGTGCCTGGAGTTACTTATGATTGCAGAAACCGCAATTATGACTGCTTGGTGGCACGTCACCCTGCAGATCTGGTAGCATGCGCGAGAGACGGAAATGTTGTGTGGTGGATGGGTACGCCCTGTAAGGAGGGTCGCTCTGTTACTTTGCACCATGGTCCGTTTGTCCACTCACCATCCCTCCAGTAGTACAGGTGCATCGCCTATCGCCTATCGCCGGTGCTTTTGAGCCCGGCCTTTAATTTGGGGAACTCATAAAAGACCACCGCTGCTGTTTGACTGCAGCTGGATTAGACCTGTCTCGGTTGGCACTCGTCTGACAACACCAAGAAATACAAGCGAGTGACAGCTGTCGTCTCATTTGACTAAAAATATGCACGGGGCAGTCTTAAAGTACCGCGTGGGGCTCACAGCAGACATTCACTTGCAAAGAGTTGCCACCTTGGTTTTAATTATGCTGCACCACCCCAAGTTCACTTCATCATCCAGACATAACACACCCACTCTTCCTTCTTGTTCTCTGAAGCGATCATTCACACATAAAATGTAAATTCCTTATTAGTTCCTGAATACCAGTTCAGCTCATGTCAGCCGGCTTCACGTTTGAAACAGCGTACCTCATGCTCATTTTTCTAATTTTTTGGGGTTCCCGCAACTACAGTGACTTTTCGCGTAATAAACATGTCTCGTTGGTTGCGCCTTCCTACCCATTGTGTTGTTACCTGCAGCGTTGAGGTTGCAACGACACAATCATCCCTCAGTAGGCGTTTTCCTTACAAGTTGGGAAATAAGCCTATTATTCTTATCCTAGTACTTACGGGGTACATTATTACCAGTCGGTCTTTTGCATACGTGCTTCAACTCTAAATGATGGGGTTATATATTGGACATTGATGACATCAATAAATATAAGAGTGGCCTAAGTACACCCCTCGTTTGTCACAGATTCACGGATTGATACATAGGATCGAGGCTTTCGCCCAAGCTTCCGGGTGGTTTTGTCCTTGTCGTTCAGCGGCTGTCGTTCACCTGAAAGCCACAAGTGAAAAAAATGGTGTAGCACTGCTCTTTAAGTTCTCAACGCGGGGCAGTATGCTTGTTAGAGCGAGGACTCGCGTAAATAAGTGTCTAATAGTGTTTTGAACTGAGTTCTAGAGGAAGCGTGGACAACCGTCTGAGGAAGATGGTCTTTGTGCAGTACATTTAGTTGACTGGTGAAATTCAATTGAGTTACTCGATGACACATACACTTTATGTAAAAGCAAAAAAACGCGTGTGAGCACTATCCGAATTCAATGGATCTGGATGCGGTTAAGGCGCAAGGTCATATATCTGCCACGACTTTCTCGTCCCAATCCTTCAAATGGCCACAGCTTTCGTGTTCACACGTACCTGCATCGGATTACACTGCTCTTGCAGCATTCTATTCACCTACGGTTGCACTAGTGTCCGTCCTCACTGCGCATCATGGCCTGCACCATGCAAAAGAGAACCAGAACAACACTCACTGTTCGTCCTGCAAGGTTGCCAGTTCGTACGGACTCAAGGACTCACGGAATAATACACAGGATCAAGGCTTTCGCCCAAGCTTCCCGGGTGGGTTTTGTCCTTGTCGTTCAGCGGCTGTCGTTCACCTGAAAGCCACAAGTGAAAAAAATGGTGTAGCACTGCTCTTTAAGTTCTCAACGCGAGGCAGTGTGTTTGCCAGCGCGAGGACCCACGTAAATAAGTGTCTAATAGTGTCTTAAACTCAGTTCTAGGAGCGACAACCGTCTGAGGAAGGCTATTCCACGCAGCAACTACCCGAAATGAGAAAAAGTTTGCCTAATGAAGGTGTGCTCTCTGAGCTTAAAAATCTTCTTACCATGTCCCCGCCGTGTGTTTGCTGGGTCAACGCTGAAAAACCTGTTGGCCAAGCCTTGTTCAAACAGGGTGCAAATAGGAAGCTCGAAAAACGAGTAGCCGTCTATTGAGTCTTCGCGTCAGAGACATCTGGTGTGAGCCAGGTCTCTGTGAGTGCAATAGTGGACGGCTGTTAAAGACGAACTGACTGTTTAATGTCGCAGTTTGTTGAAGAGGCTAAGGCAGTTTGTGGACAGGCACTTCAACACCACCTCTGCTGCCCCCGAAGGTGAGGAGCCAAGAGTTGTGTAACTAGGGAGGTTAGCAGACTTAATAGCTTTACGTCGGGTTTGAGTAGAGGGCTCCGAAGGGACCTCTGAGGCATACTTGTCTGCTCCCTCGATTGGTGGTTTCGTGGGTTGCTTTTCATTTGCAGGGTTTTTCGCCCTGTGGGCGCCCGGTTTGCGCGGGACTATTGCCTTTGGTGGACGAAGTTTTTCCCCGTGGGCGAAACTTTCGACCACTGCTACTTGTAGCCCTTTCATTGACGTCTTTTGGACGACCAGATTTGCTGTTGCTCAAGAGCAAGCTTGCGTCTGTTTGGTTTCTTGGGCATGTTGGCGCGGTTTCAGTGGAAAGGTGTCTGTGAGGCTTTGAGCGCTGGGTGGCAGCATCGATTAGTTCTTTTGGTGATGCTCCCATAAGGCTGGTTTTCGCAGAGGACTGCACCTTGAAGCCAGCCAGCAGTTTTTTAATTTGGCGAATCGTATATGGCTTGTTTGGCTGCAGTCGCCTTCCTTTCGCGGTTGTGTGGACATCCGTGTTACCCGCGATCAGCGTGGCCAACTGGGTGTATGAGGGACCGTCCGGTTCGCCGTGGTCAGGATTGTGGCTTCGACTGTCAAGGCCCTTGGCGCCAACCGTGTTCACAATCAAAGAGGCCACTTTAGGCGGAGTGGAGCTGGAGATTGGCAGTTTCACAGCCTCAGCGATTGTACGGTTCTCGCAGCATTCCCCGATGTCGAAGTCAGCGCATGTGGTTGGTTTGCCGGTAGGCTTCGCCACTTGACTCCGCTCGTCTGACCCAATCCAGCTCAGTTGTGACCTGGGTGTGGAGTTCACCGTTGCGCCTTTGTCGTCTGTTACGGAAAGAAGCGCTGATAGCTCTACGTACTTTGGGCGCTCCGTCCACGTGAGGCTTGCCTCCTCCAGAGCATCGCTCTATAGAATTCGAGGGGTCCGCGGTGGTTGAGTAGAAACTGCTGTCCGGAGTCGCGGTCGTTTGCCTCGGCGTGCTTTCAGGAGCACAAGGGGCTATAACTACAATCGGTTTGGCCTTAAGTTTGGGATCGGCCGAATTGGCGCCATCCGGAAGCTTTTTCCGCATCTCTTCCCTAGAACTGCTGTGGCCTGGCTTCCGCGCGTCTAGAGGGCGATCCTCAGATAGACGCCTGATCGTTGGATTTGCCTTTTGGACGCTGACAGCCCGACCCAAAATCTTCTGTACGGCCGACGGCGAGGAAAGGTTAACGAGAAGCACAAGTGTTCGCTTGCTTCCCTTCTGGCGTAACCAGTCTGCGTGAAGCGATTCGTGGTCAGGCTTTGAGAGGACACTGCCAAGGAGCGATTTTGCCTGCTTTGTTGGTGTGATTTTTCTAGAGAATGACCCTTAGGCTGAACAATTTTCCAACAAATAGGTAGTTAGATCTGTCCACTAGAGACGCCGTGGCGGTCTTTTTTGCCGCATCGGAGAGATAGATGACCTTTTTCGCTGCCAGCGCACCAGGGGTGGATAGTGCAAGGTACTCGTTCAGAGAGGAAAGTTCTTTATCAACTTTCGTCCAGATCGCTGCGTTTTTTGTGTTTGCGTTCGTCAGAGCTTTGGAGCGAAGCTCCAGTTTCGCCGCGAGTACATCGATTACGGAAGAGCACTTACACTGGACTGTGTGACTCGGTAGTGAAGACTTAGTTTTGCTTTTCATGGCTTTTTTCTTAGTTTGGGGATGCATAGCACCCTTGATGTAGAGGCAACTGGCGCATACAAATGGGTCAGGAGAGTTAGCCAGCTGGATTACCTGGTTGTCCCGTAAACCCGTGCATTTAAAATGCCACCAGGTTTTGCAGGTGTGGCATTGCATACCGCGTCTCACGTTCGACAGACAGCCAGTTCGCCCACATATGTTGTGGACCAACGATGAATGCAGAGAGCAGCCTGTATTGACTAGTAACATGATTGCGACTGGATGCTGAATGGGAACTGCGTGCAAAGTGACAAGTTATCATGTAAATGTCATGTTAGTGTAAGAAAATTCAACAAATAACACGTATAAACTCTGTAAATAGTTTGAACAGTGAGAGAATTCTTTCACGAACTAGCACAAGGGAAAAACGAAACCAATTTCGAACGTACCGCGCATGACAGTAGATTGCCTGCGGATTGTAGCAAGCTACTGCACAGTAAAGTTCAAAAGTAAAACAGTTGCGTGTGTGCTAACTTTTGTGAAATAATACCGACACCGTGTATTCGGACGTAGGATGTAGCTATCCCTTCACCCACATACTTGGCTGCTAAGCTCACAGTCGCCCATTGGATCACGAGACTCGTCTTTTTTCTACACTCACAAACCAAGTCACACACCGCTGACTCAGCTGACACTGACTGTCTCTACCGGCTAGTAAACGTAGCAACAAGTCATGTGCTGACACCCACGTACACGCAAACGCACCTACATATAGGAAAGCCGAGCAAAGTCAAGACACATAGACTCGTGCGCGCGCAGGGAGCAAGAAGTTCCTTTCCACTTTCCACAGGCCCACGGACAAGCATGAAGCATGTGTAGCAGCTATACCGGAAAGAAAACACGTTACCGCCGTCTGAGCTTTTACCGGGGGACTCTCACAAACGATAAGTTCCCCTTCTGTCTCGCTCCACAATCCGCATTGTATTTATTTTTATACGTGTTGCAATCTACCACTGTCAAACATAGTGAAGACTGTTATTGGTGCATAGATACTTTCTGAATTGTATCATGGCTCTCATCACCTGTGCACTAATAAGAATTACTGTTCGAACAGACCATGTCTCGCCTTCACTTTTGCGGAAGACCAAGGAACTTCAGGTGTGGATTGCCTTTTGGCAGGATCAATGGTAAATGTGAAATCATGAAAGTGCTACTCTAACGTGGGTGTGTACTGCGAAAACCCGTCCGTAATTACAACGGTGGCTCAGCACGTGCTGTTGAAAATGTAACACGTCAGCCGACAGGATACAACTAGCTAATGACGCCGAGACCTTTGATACTTGGCCAGTGTCCAAAACCTGAATGTTCAGAAAGTTTCGCAGGTTGCTTTTCCCGGGATCACCAGTCTAGCGACCATTGCTCTCGGCCTAACTCTACAGGCAAAAACCAAACCTAAGTTAGCTCCCTTTTTTCTTCAAGTCACGGTATGACTTAAGCGCCTACCTAATCTAAATATGCTGTGTTACTGGCCTGGTTGTTTTTCTTTTCCGCAGCCAACTTATACGTCGTCCTAGTCAAGTCCCTACTCCGGATTACTCTATCAGCTCTGTCTGGTGACTGGTGCCCTCAGCCTAACTCTAACTGATAAGAACCAAACTAAAGTCAGCTTTTTTCCTCATTATCAGAGCGCATTCTGCACTTATATATATCCGTCTGATGATCTACCCCACTATCACTCTCACACACAACATCGCGGTAAGTCTCTGCTTAACATGGTATCTCACATCAACGCTCAGACGCCGTTTAGCCATGGTGCACTCGCTGTGAATACCACTATTCCACTCCTACTGGCTCATTGGCAGCTGTCAGTTCACTTTTCCTCCGCGACTTGCCTCTACCAGCGTCTGTATGCGTTTATCTGCTCGAATTGACTGAGCTGTCTTTACTGGCCTTGTTTCCCCCGACCAGAAAAATTGGTAGCTGGAGTATTTTTTAATGCACAACCGCATTTATGACTACTTGGATGGTTTTCACCTTGCAGATCTGATAGCATGCACGAGGGATGAAAACCTTGTGTGGTGGATGGGTACGCCCTGCAGGGAGGGCGCCCTATGTTGCACCATGGTGCGTTCGTATACCCGCCACCCCTCCTGCAGCACGGGTGCATCGCCCATCGCCGGTGGTTCTGAGCCTGGCCTTTAAATTCAGGAAATCAAAAAAGTACCGCTGACTTCTGTGTGTTGCTGCTGGTGTTGAGGTCGCCTCGGTTGAGTTTTGTATCTGGCAACGGCATAAACCAGAGATGAAAAAAACTGGCCGCTCATCTGTAAAAACAACAAAAGATAAAAATACACCTATAATAGCCTGAAGATACTTTGCAATGCCCATGGCCTACGTCGACGAGCATAGCTGTATCTGCCTTCGTCAGAACAGAGGCTACACCGCACCAAAGCCCATTTCGTCAACCAAACAAAGACACATCTACCTGCCGCTCCCAGTGGTGGACACGAAAGTCTTCATCAACGCACCACTTACAGAGTAAAGCTGATAGCAGTGCTTCGGGAAATGGTGACTATTTCTCTTGCACATGCTTTCTCTCCTGGTACTGTCCAACCCACGTAATAAATAACAGATTAACCAGTTATCTCGGAAGTTCACTCCCGTTTGCCCTTATGCATCTGATTTCCACACCACCATTCTGCATGCTTATATCGGCCTTTACTAGATCCCTTGTAATCTAATATCGTATGTTAGCAAACCCATCTCCTGGTCGCTAGTCTATTAAGTACAAATTCATCTATATCCTATTCCATATAATCACTTGTCATCACCCTAATCGCGGCAGACGTCAATTTTTCTTTCAATGTATATTAATTCACATTATCCCATTTGATGTCTTTTCAAACTCACCATGCTTTACTAATTTCACCCACTCCCCTCATCTTCCCAAGCTTCGAACTTCGGCAATACCCGGTTTGGAGGACCTGGTTGGCTGTTACCCACTCCACCTGGCCGGTGATCTTCAACCACAGGATCCCAAAAGGACCAAAAGAACCCTGCGATTCCATATCGGCTTCGCTCCACCTTGTTTCCTCGGCCAGCCTGAAATGAATCCCGCTGCCCAAAGAACTGCACACCCCAGCCCACTCACCTTAAAATGTGACGTCCGTTACGGGGCTGTCCAAAAACTGAAGCATGTCAGGCCAATGATGGCACGGCACTGCCATACCCAGTTCGATAGCACACCCGCAACTATTCCATTCCTTCTCTCGACCGTGCCCTCTCGCCCACTCGTTCCATTAACTGCAAATACGACGAACTCCCCAATCGACCCCAGCTGACTCCATGACACATTCATTCCAACCTGCTGAACTGTTGGTTGAAATTTAACCATCTCTGTGTTACTGTGCTTCCCACCAAATCCAATAACTTTCTATACAGTTCGCGTTCCGGCTCGTGTGTTGCCACCATCTTCCTCTTCCAAAGGAACTATTATGCCCGCCTCCACAACAGCGACACCAGTGAGTCACTACAGTTTAACTGTATACCATGTTTTTGAGATCCCTGTTACCATTTACCCGCTCTGCTAGTCCCTTCATTTCATCATCCCCACTTATGCAATTGTGTGACCCTGGCCATGAGCCCAATAGTCCAAGGCCGCGAGGCCTCAGCGGTTGTTTTTGGCTTCAGTTCAATTTGATCGGCTGGATGATGCCAACTTTGCTGCTTCACCAGATCTGATGTTCTGGTTTCTGATTTTCCAAAGCTTAAATTTATCTTGTCATATTTCAGGCAGGAAGCCTCTTTTTTGCCCTCTCTTGCTTTGTTTTTGTCCCGCCACCTTCAAATCCTAACGATCTGACCTTGCTCAATGTTCCCTCTGATCAAAAAAGCTTCCCTGCTCGTGCCGGTTTAGTGACGATCCACGTTCACATTGGATACAGCTCACCGCCTATGGCGCTGTCCTCTTTTCCACCCAAAACCCCTGTACTCACAGTCCCGCCAATCATGCCTTTATTCTGTCTATAACCTTATGTTCATGCCTGACGGCATGCCCCACAAGTAGGGATAAACATTATTATTTTTATTATTATTCTGCATGCCATCACTGCAAATAAAAAGCCATGGACAAGTGGGGTGCAATTGTTGAGCCGACACCGAATACATGTGTACAACTCCTTAGCCAATCTTAATCACATCTTCATATTTCTGGCAATCCATTCGCTTGAGTCCTCTCCTATCCAATCCAATCTCTTTTCCATAGCATTTTGCTTCAAATATCCTACAGCGGAGGACCATGGGCTGAAGGATTTTTAGTCCGGTTGGGAACCGGAATCCTCAATGGGTCTGGTTGCGACAAAGCAGATAACGGTGCTGTGAGTGAATACAAACAAAGCAAAAATATCAATCGTCATTTTAAATATGCTGGTTACGCCCGATATCGCCTGTCCATGTCATCTTTAACCATGGCACTAGCAGAGGTATGGTTTAGCAAATGCTGAGTAATGTAACTCTCCAAAGTTTCATGGTCCTTACTCTATTGCCCTCCAGGAAGAAGGTTAATAAAGTGCCGCTATGCTCTGAACATTAGGAATTGAAGGCTCATCAGGGGCTTGTGTTGATCCGTTTGGTTTCGTACAGTAAACATAACATCGGTTTGATAACTACTGAGGGCAGCGGTTAAAAGAGACCAACGGCAGATCTGTGTTGTACTGAGTTTTATATGAACTTCCTAAGGATCGGTTCTACTTCAATAGATTGCAGCCTTCATCTAAAGCTCTTATATTACTTAGATTTAAATATTTTTAAATTTAATTTCTCGGTTGATTAGCTACAGTCCTTCCATTTTCTATTCCTTGGTTCCCATTTAACATTTTTGCGACCAGACACTTTCGACCAAATCTCGCTGACTGTGAGATAAGAAGGACCTCTGTACACCATCCTACACACATATTGGCATGCAGAGCCTTAGATGCACACGAAAAATTTCTCTGAAACCATAGTTCGAAAGAGGGAAACATGGACACAGTGTTTTGGCATTTGATGATGTTAATTCAATCCGCTAAGATCTTCCCATGTAACCGCAGTTTTTGTGAGTTGCTTATACCCACTCGAGGTCCAGTATGGGCGCTGAATTCATATTTAATTGGTGCCAGTTTCTTCGTATGTCTCCGTGATGACGGTGGAAATTCTTGTGAAATAGTCGGTTTCTTCGCGTGTTTACTTCTGTATTGGGTTTAGAAATAACTTCAAGACTACATGAACAATAACCACGCCCTGTGTGTCTGCGAAAGCTTAAAATGGAGCCGATATACGCGACCTGCATAGAAAAATCTTTGCAGCGGAGGTGCCAACAAACAAAGCCAAGGAATTCGTCACAGCTATTATGTTAGTTTGTTCTTTTATGATAGCCAGTGCATGATGTGCCCGATACGCAGCATAATTTTTTCTTCACCGGTATGCTGACGCCTCGATGGTGCCATTGGGGGAATCAGGGGTTAATGAGCGGAAGAGGCAGGCAGAACAATTGGGTGGCCAGTGCTTCTAAGTTCTGAAATTAATTCAACAATCTTGTTTACGCGTGTGACACGTCCGGCCGGGAAATATTGGGAATTTGAACTACGAGCATGCCATCAGACCGGGTATGATAGTCGCTGTACCGTCATCGCGACGTCTTACTTGGATTCGTGGACAGCCCAGTACAAGAAAATCTTCGAGAGTCAGTTCGGCATGCAATGGCAGTTAGAATTGCCCTGGGACTAGCATGCATCCATTGAGGGCACACGGTGGTTCAATACCGTCATTCAAACCAGTCAGTAAGACAGCCGTGTCTCTATTGGAGACCCAAAGTAGAAAAAAGTGTCAACATATCTTTTAGAAGAACTATGGAATGAGTTATACTTCGGATCAAAATAGCATGTAGCCAAAAGTGGTCATCATTTCTAACAACTTCCGCTAGCCGACACTGATTTAAAAAACAACAGTCGATATTTAGGTCAATGAGAACGACAGAATGCGAGAGGGGATGTGAGTATGATGGACCTGAAGCAGCTAAATTGTGCGCAATCAGCATAACGCGGAACGTGCAGGAAAATAGTAGCGAAGAAATAGGTGAGGTTTCTGGTAGTCCTGCGTGTTTTTACGATGAGTTGATCTCAGACTGGCGCACCTACAGCATGAAAATGGCGTAGAGGCTTTGAAAAACGAGTTGCCTCTAAGGCGTCATACTTTGCGTATTAAGTGAGTCTGTTGGCATTTTTTACACTGCTATTTGTCGATGAATTTCTGGATTATTAGCAGAATTGTCCAGGGTATATGCCACGGCAAGGGCAAGCTCAGGCCGGTGGCACAGGCTTCCGAAAAAAGTTGCTTCCATTTTAGTTTTCCCGTTCTTCCATTCCAGAAGGCGTGGGAGTGTATTTGGGGAGAGGTTATGCAGTTGAATTGAGAGGTGTCAACCGTGAAGTCTTTCGCGTCGTAGGGGATAGGAGATGCGAGACGGATGGGTGTGGTAAGGAGAGCTTTGGCTGATGCAAACATAGTAAGTTCTATGTATTTTCAGACTTCTGCGTGCGTGAGATTATACAAAGAACTTTACAAAAGCTTCCGTTTACAAAACAGTGTCCGTCAGGGCTGCCCACTCTCTCCGTTTTTATTTAAGTGCATAGATGAGGCCTCATGATTAGCGTCGCAGATAGACACGGGCCTAGCAGGTGCGACAAGTATTCGAGGGGAGTGACACCGGCTACAGTTATTATCGTGACCGGCAATAAATATCATTTTATACCATTGTTTTATCTGCGCTTTATGACGTATTCCGCCTGTGGAGCGTCATGTTCCTAATATGACTGATACCATTGTGTTGTTAGTTTAGCTGCAGTTATCTCATGACTCTGTATTATTCACATGCATGTCTGGGAAAGGGACTCATTAAGGGAAATGGCCCTCTCACTGCTAAAGGACAATTCATGCAGTTGGCTAAAACCGCTATGCTTAACTGAAAGTGAGCTCCAAAGGAAAATGTGTGACATAGTTCGCTCAATAAACTCATCTCCCTTGTTAAATCTGTTAAGTAAAGAGCAAACAAAGGTCACCGAACGATTTATCCTAGATGGACTTTGTATTGGATATTCTGCAGATGATATTTTATTCCTAAGGAACATCAAACAGCGTCAAAATATGCTAAAGTGCGATTTCGTGATTTATCTCTCGTAAACCGGTAACAAAGTGCGAATCGGTGATGGTCCGTGACCTTGAAATTCTCCTCACTTAAACAAAAATGCCATGAGAAACGTATCGCCGAAATTCACAAACGGATTAGACTAACGCCTCATAAAATGTGCACCGTCGAAAACCCTACAGTTTCGGCGAAATAATTTGGACCTGCTTCTTGCGAGCGGATACTGGGATCTATGATATAACATTTCCGCAAAAGTTGCCGCGACGTAAGCGAACCAGCGCTGAGGTTCAAACGCGCTACTGTCTACTGATGACTCCGTTCTTAGGCAGGAGTCTTTTGTTTCTGTTTCTAGTTGCGTGACAGTTGCCCTTGTTGGCTTCCTGTTGCACATTTTTGGCTGCAAACCATTCACATTCCGAGATTTGTTGATGAGCTTACAACATTGGTTCTACCTCATAACATCTCCGGGTTGTTATTCCCCCTAGCCTATTGGAGCCTCACCTGGATCATTGCTATCTTCAGTTATTCCTTTTCTTTTTTTACCTTCATTAGTTAAATTAAACTACCAAAGTACTTGGATGGGTAGAAGAGAGACACGAATGACTGTATTCACTCACCAACCGGTAGCCCCATGACTTACCTTGAGGAATCATTGCCCGGGTTTGTCCTGTAATCAACTTGAGTACAACAAGTATCACCGCTCGGGATGTCACCGTGGTGAACGCTATGAGCCCTCCTAAAAACAAGTTCATTTCTATGTAGGATCGGGTCTGAGGTTGCCGTCGTAGGACATGTCACCGGTGCCCATCCTTACCTCCATTGCTGTTCTGCCTAACTACTGTCTAGTTTTGCTACACTTACTCCCGTTCCGGTTACACCTTAGGCAACACCCTGAAAAGCACCTTTAATCCGCACTAACTTTGTGACGGACACAGACGAACAGTTCAGAGAAAAATCGGTCAGCCTATCTGATAGAGCCTACAAGTTATTTAGGAAAGCAGAACAGCCTCTCAGGATTTAGTCTACCGTACTGTTGTCATTTTTCGTTGCAATATTGTGCTCAAAGTTGCCCACGCAGCGGTGCCAAGCTCCTAACTACTCCACGATCCCTCAGACAGTTGCTTGGTGCCCTCAAGAATGCTGCATTGGTCCCTGCAGATGTAGAATCTGATTTCGTCGGAAGTCTAACACGAAGAGTATCTGGCTAACACAACGACTAACACGGGTTGGATCCTGATCGTGCCGATAGGGGGACGCCTAATCCCAACTAAGCAATACGCCACCCTGTGGTGTTCATTTAGCTCTCCGCCTCCATCACTCATGCGGATTGTGGTCCGACCCACACTTCCAGGCCCATTGTCCTTCCATCATCCTGTCCTCTGATTTTGCAACAGTTGATGCTCCCCATCCCGGTCCTTGAAAATTTAACCTGCTCCAATCAACAAACCATGTTACACGGATTTACCGGGCTGGTAGGTTCACCACATCTTCCTGGATTAGGCTTCCTTCATCTGCCCTGGGGACCCACACACAACAGTTTGTTATTCTTATCCGTCCCGCAACCTGTATTAACCCTCTGGTTTCACCCTTGGCTTCTCAGTTTAGGCAAACCAAATGAAGGTCGGCGAAACAGCGCTGAAGTGAGTATATGCACACGGAGCCAGATGTACAGTGTCTTGCAAGCTGAACAACTTGAAATCGCTGCCTTCTGTCCAGCTGGTATCACATAGTGAATTTTGGCTTACTGGAGATATACTGGCTACACCGAGAAGCGTTTGCCTCATGACTTACTGTGGCCTCGTGCAATCCGACTCAGTACTTCACCTCCAAATCAATCCACCGTACCCTCTCTCATCTCCTTCTCCGCCAGCGGAGATGATGTGTTTTCTTCCCACGTTTAATCACATGATAGTCTATCGGCTTCGCACAACCTGATATTCGGAAACGTGAACGCGCATCCGCCGAGTGGATGACCTTGACCTCTTTAGTCAGGTTTCGATGCTCTCCTTTTGAAGTAAATCTTAACCGGTTGCAAATATTAGAACACAGTCCGGATACACAATGTGCTATGCACTTTTGATCTTGTCTTCGCATGTGAACCTCGTCTGATGGATTATATCCGGGAATTCGTCTGCATTGAACACAGTAAACACGCCTATCTGTGCTGGATCCTCATGTGCTTCTACGGGATCTTTCATAAATTCAGCCGTCCTAAACATGAACGCGGAAAGCGCTTGAAGCTGAACCAGTTCACCAAGAACATTGACCCAACTCAGTCACCGTTCTGTGTTATGAACTGTAAAGAATCACACGTAACAGTAACAACATCGGACGCCTAAGCCCGCTTCACTATCTTTTTTACACTATTGACGACCCAAAGTCCTCAATTACTCAAAGAAGCTTCCAAACACAATGCCACGTCGACCGCAACTACTACCCATCATTTTCCACAAAATCGACCACCAGGTCTTACAAAAAACAGGAGGCTATAATCCTCTCCAGATCATGCAGCTTGCCCAATTTTTAAATAATAAAACAGTAATAGTAACAATGTTTATTCACGCCGCATCCGATTTCGAAGAGTGACACACCCTGCAACTCTGTTACTTCTGGCTTCTATTTAACTAAGTGGTACCGTGTAAACTTCCTACGTCCATGTTAGGGTAGATCTACATCCAGTCCACGACCCTGCAGTTTTCGAAAGTAGACAACTTCATATAAAACAAAGATCTTATAATTCACTCATTTATGTCATCCACAGCCATCCACTATTGGTTTTTTGACACGCACCACTGGTTGTTTGGAGCTGATAGCAATGACTCAGTGACTGGCAATCCACACTCTTATGTCTCTGTTCAGTTCACGTAGTAGTTTCCAAATAAGTTTTGGTCCTTGTCCGCTACTTCGGAAGCTATCAACCATCCTTTATCAGTCCACCGTCTCTCTTCACACAACTTCCATTTTGCACAACGCAGTCTAGCTCACTGCTTTACCTTCTCTGCCAACCCCTACGTTCCTGCTTGTAACCACATCGGCCGGCTTCTAACTTTCACAAAATTACGCAACTAACTTAGCCCTGGTCTTCAGCTTAGTGGTTGGCTGAAACCAAATGTAAAGCACGAAACGACCCTCTTGCCACAACCCCTAGCCTCGTGCAGCACTATATGAGGGTACAACATACGCAACATACCAAAGCCTACTTATGGTGTTTTGCTCTTTGCCTCGTACTGTAGCAAAAACCTCAGCCAGACCTTGGTTGCTTTATCAGCCAAAACAAATCCACCCTTGCGTGGGCTCATTTGGCTTGCTGCTACGTTCTCCAGATGTTTTTTCATTAGTGGACACTGTTAGCTGATATATTCCTGTGCCCTCCAGGCTCTACTGGTTTCGCCCCACCTCCGCCGCCTCCCTGGCTTGAACCGTCATCAGTAGCTGCCCCGAACACTCCATGTGGCTGGTGTCCATTCTGCCTGGTTCGCGATTCATGTTCACATGGATCTTTAACTTAACCAAAATTACGTGTGGTTCTCCGTCGGCTTGGCTCTGCCTGTGTTAATCCCCTGGCTAACCCAAATCCGGCTGCCCCCATAGATGCGCTTCCCCCGTTTTTTCACCGCAACCATCATAATCATTGCACGGCCGGCCAAATCAATCGCTGCAACAATTGGGGAACCAAGACCAAGCGCAATACCTACGCACATACGACCATCTCAGTCCCAGTGTCAAGACTTCAGGTTACCGTCTATCGTGGAGCGCTGTCGGCTTGTACCCCCACAATTTTACCTACACTGCCCGTAACGACCATCTGGTCTTATCGAGCACAAAAAATTTGCCTGCACCAATAATTCCGGTAAAATACATTTCACATTCCTTAAGATAAGCGACGCTGCTTATTTTCAACCCAACCTCCTTTTCCATGTACATAAACATCATTCTTTCCGCTTGGATTAAATCAGCTTCAGCGTCGCCAGTTTTCAGGCTCGGTTTGAGCCGCAGGACAAAGTCTCTAATCTTTTGGTTCCAGACCATCAGGCATTTTATTTAACGTATTACGGTGATGCTGGTTCCAACATCACAAAGTTTGTTTTTTATCGCACAAGCTCTTGCCTTGCCAGCGTTACGTCAAGAGCTTTCTGCCTCCGCCGATGTCCACCATGCCTAGATCGTGCCGATTTTGGCAGTGTCCCACTTGCGTTTCATCATGAATATTTTTATTTGATCGTCACAATTCTTCACGTTCATATGCACCCGAAATTAACGTATGTTATTCCGACTGTGCTGTTTTTGTCAAGTCTGAGTGTACGCCACTCAAAAGTTGTGAAAAAACATTGCTTTTATTACCTCCTCTTACACCATCCTTTTCAAGCTCTCTGGACATCCCAACGGTTTTTGCGATGCGGTTATAGCATAAAACACGAGATAGGTATTTTCTCGCCCGTAAAGCAAAAGACATTAGCTACATTTAAAACATTCCGCCCCCAATACGCCTAGCAACGCGAAAATCAGCGAAACGTCTAGCCAAAGGCCGTAGAGCTTTCCAGTTATCTCTGATGAGTAACAAAACCTGGAAAGTACCGCAAACAATTCCGTGGTAGCATGTTTATTGTCGTTTTTCTACAGGAGACTGAGAGTGAGACTGCCACAGGCACGGATGCTCCAGAAAGGCATGGGCTGCTTTTTTACTTGGCTCATGCAAAGCACTCCACAACTTCGGCTAGCGTTGTATTTCCGGGCCTCTGTCTTCAAAAGTATTTGGGCCTCCGGCAGACAGGCTGTATCTGGCCCTGTTTGTGACACCGTCCTTTTACTACGCAGCCTCCATTACCCGCAAAACCCGCCGGTCATGCTTTATTCTGACAGCAACATTATGACCGTGCCTAACGGGGTGCAACCCACTTGCTGGGACTAAGCATTATTATTATAATTGAGCCTAAACCAATAACCTAACAGTTTCTCCGATTGCCCTACTTCTTTCTATTCTTTTATGATATCTGCTAGCTTCCCCTATTATTATCGCGTTGTCTACCCCAAGAATGCACCTTCTCGTCTCAAACACCGGCTGTCAAAGCCTAAGATCCTAATACTCTGGCCCAACTAGTACCCGGTTTCTAGATTAGCCAACAACACCCATCTCGTCCTATTCCTTCCTCATTCCCCCTCTTCCCAAGCTTCAAACTTCGGTTATAGCTGCGCAGACGCCCCTTACAATTGCCTCAATCTGGCTTGTCCCCGGTCTATACTCACATGGTCCTCTTACTGATTGGAAATTTCTCGTGGTTTTGCATAGGCCTGCCTCTGTGTCAGTTTCGTCGTCTAACCCAGATCCAGCTGCCATGGAAAGGGGTATCGCCCGTCCGATTGCGGCAACCCTGACGACTGTTACGGGAGTGTCCAGCAACCGAAGTATATCAGTGCAATGACGGCATGGCTCTACCATACCCAGTCTGATGGCACTCCCGCAACTACTTTCTTCAGAATCTCGCCCGCAACCCCTCGACCACTTGAGCCTGTACTCGCAACGACAAAGAAAGAATTTTTCGCCTGGCCCCAACCGCCTCGTTCGAAACCGCTGAGCCTATCGTTCGGGGTTAACCAACCTAGTCTCCTACCGTAACTTTGGGTTTCCTGTTCTACAAGTTCGATTCCCTCTACGGTATTCGTTTGGCCCTAAGCATTGGCATTATCTCCAAAACTATCCTGAACAGCGGGCTTCTCTACCACATTGAGACCAGTGAGTCTACTCGATTTCAATTTGAACCATGCTCTTGAGACAAAACTTGCCATTTGTTTCCAGATCAAATTCTTTCGTCTTCATCCCCATTTTCGCTTTTTGTGAACCTAGCTGTTTACTCGACCGCTCAAGGTCACTCATGGCCAGCAACGGTTTTCAGTTTTAGTTTATGTCAGCTGGCGTCATCTTTGAACTAGTCATACCACATGCCCAATGTCCTCATCTTTTTCGGTTCCCATAACTGCGGTGACACTTCACATACTAAGCATGTCTCTTTGGTTTTAACTTCCCCTTCATTGTGTATTTGCCTGCCGCACTCAAGTTGTAACGACCTGATCATGTCTCAGTGGGCATGCTCCCTACAAGTTGGGAAGTAACCCTATTTTTATTACAGACGCCCGGTAATTATGTCTCATGTCCCATGACGGTTTAGGCATGACCATGTCTATTACCCACTGTTTATGATTGCCCGTTTTTCGCGCAATCCCCAGTACCCGCCAATCCCATCTTGTCGTGCTTTACCCTGACTGTAATCGTATGATCATGCCTCACGGTATGCCACCCACCAGTTGGGAGTAAACGTTATTATTATTATTACCTACTTCCACAATAATTCCGCCAGTTCTTGCTCCTAGCTCTCTGCCTACAATCCCAACAGTACCCCGAAATCTACATAAACACACCTGCGACCCCACAAACCGTGCACGCTAGGTACCTGTAAGGGTGCCCAACCCACAACCACCCTTATTCCATTTTAGTCCCTGGCAAGCTCTGCACCTTAGCTAACCGCATACTGTTTGCCCAAGCCTCCTTTTTGGTGGTGGCCGCTTCCATATCCTTTGACTCTTTCGAAGCCATTTGAAACCTTACCACCACCAGATTCAACAGCAACCCATCCTCCAGAACCTCTTTCACTGCATCTACAAACGCAGAAGGCACGTGTTCACTCCCAAAGGAGTCCATTCCTTCCCCAGATGGACTGGTTACAACATCAGCCCTGTCACTGCACAGTACCTCCTCTAGTGATCTTGCGTGTCTTACTGTAAGCCTCTTACGTAGTCTCCTATCACTCAAATTTAGCTGTCCGTACTCCCCGTCACACACCCTGCCGAACTCTCCCATCTCTCCATACGTGGACCTTCCACCAACCAGTCTATCGCACGTGACCTCAGTCAAGCTATTTCGGTCTAACCGTCACGTCTGCTAACATCTTCTGAGGCCGTTGATACGGCCTTTATAGCGGCCTGCTCACTGAAGCCTATACCCATTTTTTCACAGACCTAATGCTCATCTCGATGCGTAAAACAACCCGATGGCCCTTCACAATCCGCAATGCTATCCGAATGTTGTCCCTGCATTCGTCAAAATATTTTTCAGGTCCTTATTCTTACGAAGCTTCAAAATGTTCTATGTTTCTTATTATTTCAAAATCCTTGATTTTCACGTCTTTAGCCCATTCCATGTAGACGTCCCTTGACCTACAAGCTTTTCACTAGACATCCTACCTCCCTCTGATCTCGCTGGTAATATTTCTGCCCTTTTAATCAACGTCCGCTTTCTTTTACTTGACTTGCATAACCTTACTTGCATTAGGTACAAGGTGCCTCAATCATAGCCTGTTCAAACTCCATATGCATTGCTAAAGCTTAGTTCCCCCCTACCGCGCCTAATGACCTCATCTTGCGGGATGCACTATCCCCTATTCCGACAATCTCACCACCATGTTGGTGGCAGCCACACATAATCCAAAACCGAAATGGACATCCCTCCCAGTAACAATCCAGTAATGACCGACACTCCAGACCCTAGCTTTCTGCCTGTGGGTTATACTCAATGGCATTCCTTGAGTGTTTTATACATGCCACTCCACAGTTCGCTAGCTAGCTTAGCCGATTGTCTCCGTTTCTCGTCTATGTCGAAACTTTATCTCACTTAAAGTATCAGTGGCTGATCTCAAGCGTCCTGAGATTTTCTGGTCTCAACAAAATTCCTTTGTGTCAATGTCGCCTCCGCTAACCTCGCTCGGTGTTCAAAAAACCACACTGGCGGTCCTCATACACTTAGCATTCCTCTCGTCAAAGGGTGCCTATGGCAAAGTGTTCTTGTAAGGAGCAGACCGTATCTTCGAGTGACGCGTAATATCAGAACCTCCGGGAAGGCAAAACAAAGTCGCAGCTGAGCTTCTATAGGTACTAATAATGTAGGACATAAATTCATAAATTACACAAACCTCGACAGTAAATACTCGTCCAAAACAAATATGCCCCTTGGACTACAAAGGTAAGAACCAAAGGAGCAAGCAGGCTCACACGTGAGGCAGTCGCACGTGCATAAATTCGGCCACAACTGGCTGGATGACCTCAAGGCCAAATGAGTAAAGCGGTAAGGGCAAACAAACGCCAGTTATATACACGCATCAAACACAAAAGTGGAGCAAGGGTTACAAATAGGGACGGAATAAACGTGGGGAATTTCAAATGACAACGTAATGGACGATACAATTTTTGTTTTGGCACTGGTCCACGTTCCATCGCCTGGATTCTGCTTTCACGCAATTATTTACTACATCTACTATTCCTCATGCGCCTGGCTGTGTCTGTGTTCTGTTGCGCTTTTGGAATATCCTGGCGGCACTTTCACCTTTTCCTTCACAAGAATTGCTCGATTTTGCGTCTTGAAAACTATTTACCAGTCTTAAGACCACCTCCATAAGACCCCCCTTATAATAGAGACCCGTTGGTAAATCTAGCTTCATTTCTTATTTTTCAAAGTTCCTAAATAAATGGTGTTATTTCTACAACTTTAAGTGGGTCAAGTTTGATAACTACCTCTTTGTTTCAACCAGTTACCTTTTGGTTCAAAGATGCTTGCGCTTCACAAGCTTTGACATTTTGATGCTCCGTTTTCTACCACTTACGATTTATCAGCGATTTATGCCGGTAGATGTCCAGTGAATGGAAGCGATGTCTTGGATACCGCGATATCTTTGAGCTTACCACATAATAGGTAAAATTGTCTGTGCTTGATGCTCTGTTCTGCAACTTCTTCGTATGGAAAAATTATTAAAGTGAACGGCTTCGTAAGGTCAGCAAATATCTTAAATCAGCAAAATGGTGCTTGGCGAAGTATTTCTTAACTTTACGGAAAACAGGATTTGTTTGAAATGGGCGAATGTTGCGAGCAGTTCTGCAACTCCGAAAAGCTATGATAGCTGATGCGGCCCACAATGCACTCGTTGACGCCACATGCGGGAACATCACTCCTGCTTCCAAATTTGCAACCGCAATCCTCTTTTAATTAGACGAGTACTGAAGCCTGTGTCTTCACACCTCAACGAGCGCCGTTCAGAGGAATCATCGCGATAGCAACACTCACCATCCCATAATAATTCTTCATCGGTTGAAAGACCGTAAGGTCTTCAGTACATAAATTGTACTCGCGGTGTCACATTAAATGAATAATGCGCCAATTGTGTCATGAATTTTACATGATTTATGCCTGTAGGTGACGTTTTTGCTAGACTGCTTGGGACCACCCCGTAGAGATTCAGGTTATCCTTACTGACAGCAAAGTTTTGCACGACAAATGGCGTTAGACAAGCAGTTTTTGACACCTGGGAGCTGTCCTATGATGTCACGAATGTATTTCTTGATCTGCTGACTACAACGCTTGGTCGTAAATCGCTGATAAGCCTAGCTTTTAGTTGAAATTGCTCGAAGTCGCTGCTCATACAACATAACCGAAAGAACACAGCTCATGCGCATGACCAACATGTAGCTGAGTCTACTATTCCTAGCCACCTGGCGTGATGCAGCCCACGTCAGTCATGACGGAGAGCAAACCGTCATTTTGGGTGAGGCCCATTGTCCTTCACCACCTTCACTAGGTCGTCTGTCAAGGAAGCTTAGTTTCGGGTCGGTTGGATTTGCATACGTACCCTGCTGCTTAATGGCACCTGCGGATTTCTGGAATTCAGCGGCTGTAGTTGGTCCGTCACTCGTTTTATTTCTTTCCGTGGGCAAGTATGAAATAATCAGGTGGGAAGGGTTCCGTGTACTCCAATAAGTTGCGATCCGACTGTCGGCTTTGGCGAGCAAAGAAAGGACCTGGCAGAACGTCTATAAGTTACTTTCTACTGCTAGAGGCGGACTGGGCGTGAAATCAAGAAAAGCTGCGGACAAAGGATCCACGTCGCCCGGTCAAAGGGATGCCTGCATTTTTCAGCACAGAAATTGCAGATAAAAATGGTGGGTTCGCATCAGAAGCTGCAAGTAAGTTAACGCACATTTAACACACCCTGTTAGCTCCAACACAGTCGCAACAATGCAGTCTTGGTTGTCATATCCACAAGCGCATGAAAGGAAAGCAGTCATTCCGAGGAAAATTCTACGAAATAGCCGTTGCCTCCTAGGATTTGCCATTGGTTGCAATGAGAAGATATACGTATCTCATATTCCTGCGTTAACCAAGCAGTGTACCAAGACACACGTAGGCCATGCTTCAGACTGTCACAGATGTGCACGCGCTTTCTCAGCTGACCGCGGCGTTCTCTGGATAGTCACCCATCACACCACTACGGTGAAGCATTTCGGATCGTACGTGAACTGCCCACTTGCGGGTGATGAACGGTCAGTAAACCGTGAAGTAACAGACGGAAGGTTCATCCTGGTCGTGCAGCTCGTGGAATGACCTGCATGCTAGTCTGTCACTGTCTAGATAAGCCATATGTCTCGGCTTTGGACAAGGAACGACTGTAGACAAAATACCCGGATGTTGTATGATGCGTTAGTGCTCTGGTTGTGACGTAAGTAAGTCAATTATCAGAAGATAACAAGCACTAAGAAAGGTCTGTCTTATTAGAATGTGATGAATACAATAGTTAGGTGCATTTGATAAAAATAAATACAATGCGGAAAGTGGAATAAGGCAAAAAGTGACTTATCGTTTGAGAACACTTGTTGAGAATTCCTGAGTGAAGTTCTGGGCGCGGGACGTGTCTTCTTGCAGTATAGCTGCTACACGTGTTCCGTAGTTGTCCGTGGAGACTTGCGGCGCTCTGTGGACTTCCCGTCCTGTGCGCGCGAGTGTGTGTGTGTTGAGCCTAGCTCTATGCCTGTTTATTGTGCACAGTGTGAAGAGAGGGGTGTCCCTTCGTGTTTGATACGTGCACGAACATGAATACAGCTTGAACTGATGTGTTGAAGTTCACAAGCCTGGCGCGTTACGCAAGTGGTAGCCGCGTAAACAAAAATGGATGAGTATTTGTAGTGTACAAGTTGTCAGCTAAGGTTGCGAGTGGGACAGGAACTGTCACGTGGTTTAAGTGTTTGTGACGTGTGATCTGATGAGTGACCTCTACAGATGCACACACGCTTTTTGATACCTTTACGAATATGCAAATATCACGTCATGGCATCACGGGTGGATAATAACCAGGCAGCCCGCGTTTGTGCCGTTAATTTGTCTATGGTAGACGACCTCACTGGATGCTGTTCACTCATCCTCTCCTCGGACAAGCTAAACAGGTTGCATGTAGAAACAGAGTTCCCGCTTTTCACGGAGGCATAATTAAACGGGCGCTTACCACTCGTGCCATCCAAGGGCAGAGCTTTCATTGACATGACACGCAGTAGTATTTTCTTTAGAAGTGGTCTCCCAAATGGGCTCCTTCTGGTAGTTTCATCAATATTCACGATGTAGGAAAAACGCAGTCTACTGCGCTCCGGCGCTCCGGTTGTATTGCCCTTCCCCCGAGTTCAACAGAAACACCTGTCCGGTTTCGCGAAGTTTCGCCGGGATGGATATCATGTCCCCTTCCGGAAGGTAACCAAATTATCTGCCACTTACACAACAGGGCCGGCATACAACCAAGGCGGTAGTTGTATATGTACTGGGTAGTAGGGAAATTTCTGAATGAGCCAGCTGCAAATTACCGCAGTAAAGACGCCGGTATTCCACAACTCAGAAAATTAATGTAGGTGTCCAAGTCCGATTCGGTTAGCTGCTGGTTCGCAGACTGTCGGTCGCGCAAAAGCGGCCAGTTTATGTTAATGAACAAAATGGTAAGAAGCGATCTGGTTTGGCTACCCAATAAGTTACTTCACCAGGAGTGTGTGGCAAAGAAATAAAAATAATAACGCTAGGTTGGGTATACAATAATACAGAGGTCAGATGGAACAGACTCACTAATACTTGTTCTCTTTAAAATGGTTCGTCGTTGGCCCAGGTCAGAGGATAAACAATGATCCAATTATGGTGTTCCAGGGGTCTTCTTCTGAACAGTTCCCACGTATAATAGATTCCGAAGATGGTCTGAAATGTTTTGATACCAGAGTTAGCACATGAGACTCGCAAATGACCGCTGCAAGCGCGAGCGAAATCAGAAGAGAAGAGTCGAAGCACGTGACCGCGTTTTTATTGCGTGAAATTGTACAAGTGCGCGTTTTTGTAGTTTTTCGTATTCAAACAAAAAAACGATTATGCAATTGATGAAATACGTAGTGTTATAATGAAAGCAAAATAAAGGTACAAAACGCCACACTTGCATCAGTGCCTTCGCTATTAAAATTGGGCTATGCGGATTCGGAGGTTGCCTCCTGCATCTGTAGTACAGCATTTCAGGAGGGAGAACAACGTTCACGCATTTTCCTTGCTGAGTGTACAAATAAAAAATGGTTACCCTTCACTCATTCACCTGGTAACCGCAAATTTCTCGGAAAACATCTGAGGTCTAAATCACACCCCTCCGAGTCGTGTGAGTGCAAAATTAAAGTTCAATATACTCTAAAAATTACAGATAAAAATTAAAACGTCAGCAAAAATAAGACAGATCTTTAGCGCATTATGGTCTGAGTAATCACACAGAGAAATATTAGCAACGGTTTTGGAGAAAATTACATACGCTTGATAAGAATCAGTGTCCCCAGAAGAAACCCACCCACCGGCGAGCAATGGTGGCTAGTATGTGCAACGTCACTTCGCGAAAAGAATGCAATAGTTAATGAAAAAAGCTTATTGGGAGCAGAAAAGGTAAGAAACCTAAAGTTTTGGCTATGTCTAGAAAGGTGTATCTGAAGCTGCTTTGTTTGAATGCATGGTCAATCAAATATAGGGTTCATTGCGCGACGTACGGTTCTGACGCGGTCGATCTCTTTCGGCGTCATCCTCATTCGGACTGACTCGAAGATCAACTGCGTGCTTATTTATGCCAAGGTGCTGGCGTCGTCAGGATGTGTCGAACCAGTGGTCAAAAAAACAGCCTTATCATCAACTCCGGCCAGAGATCCTTGCGCACAACTTGCGTGAAAAACGCTAATGGCCTCCGCCGATCGATTATTATTATTATTAGTAGTGAGGTGGCTCGCTTCAGAGTGCACTCCATCACCTTGCAGGCTACCCTAGTGAGGCTAGTAGACCTGTAGCTTTTGGGCGATAAACGGCCACCAGCTTTGTAGTTCAGCGCGGCAATCGCGTCCTTCCGAGCAGAGGGAAGGCTGGCTTCGTCGAGCGACTGACGAAACACAAGTTAGAAGTGTTTTTCCAGTGTGGAAGTTGTTTCCTTCAGAACCTTTGGGTGGACCTCGTCTGGCCCCGACGGGCTGAAGGGGTTCGTCTTGTGCAAGAGTTGCTGAACATCCTCCTCCGTGAAGCGCAAGTCGCTTAGAAGCGGCTGGTGCGGAATACAGGCCTGTAGAGTGTCCTCTATAGACTCTAGATACCACTATTGGGTCACTCGTGGTTTTCTCGTTACTGTCCTTCAAGGATACGGCATTTGGCTTATTTCTTGTTTCACGTACTTGAATTGTACGTTCTTGTTTTCCAGGGCGAGGCACAGAATCGCGGCCTGTTTTTGTATGTTCAACGGTTCCGCATTCAACGAAATGTCGTCTCATCTCTGTCTCCTGCGGTTATCTTTTGGAATCATCGTTAGGACCTCGTTTCCAGGGTATGCGAATCCTTTTGAGTAGCTTTTGGTCGGTTCAACTGCACGCTGGTTTCTTTGAGGGGAACATTGTGTCAGCTTGATGAATTTTCTGGAAAGTGGTCTTTTATGTCTCCTCCACTGAAGCAAGGTTATGGAACGCGTTTTGAAGCGAGCCACCTCATTATTACTAATAATAATCGTTCGGTTATAACATCCCTTCGGTGCCTGGCTGCTACGCTACTCAAAGGAATCATGAAGGTTTTGATTCTGCTAGGTTGCGCAAGCTTAGACAGGAATGATCTAGATTCGTAGGTCGGGCTCAAATAACGGACCTTCTCGCTGTAACCACTGAGCCATGTGGAGCTCACCTCACTGCGAACAACTTGGTACATCCGTCGCAGCACGAATTTCTCCCGAGCCGTTTTTGCGTTGCTGTCATGCTAGTATTATTGGACAGCTTAGCACAAGCTAAATACGAAGGTAGCTACCAAAATTGACTTAGCATGTAACTCTCTTCCGGCATGTCCTTCGTCAGAGAAAGTCGGCTCAACAGGCGTCGGTCATTGTTCGGTTGATTCGGCGCAATCCTTACCTATTACTCACATGGACTTTCACGTGCTCTATGGAACTTACGTCAAACCGCTTCTTGAATATGCCAACCAAATTGTCTATTTGAGACATCATCATCGTCAGCTGTAAGAACCGTGTACTTGTCGTACAGTTAATGTAGCTGTCACAGTTTCGTTCACCGGTGATTTGGGGAGGTGAGGTAGGTAGCTGCGCATTGGTGGCGGGAGCTGATAAATCGGTGCGTAAATACACCACTGTCAATGGACTGTTAAGTGGGGGGGTTGGGAAGGAGCTATGCATTGAAGGCAATAGCTTGGATGCATGAGCGCCATTGAGGGCGCGATTGGGCCATGTCTGACAATGTCTCTAACCATTGATGTGGCCCGTCTCGGGGTCCCCATCCAGGAAGACGGCAGTGACCAGCGCAGCTGAGTTTGCTGGTAATGGCATACTTCGCTGCCAAGTCATTGTTTGACCGCCTCTGGCTCGTTTCCACCCTTCACGTGGTTGTGCGAAAAGAACCCTTCGAGGAAGTCGGTCGACTGGCATGCGCAGCACGTGGCCAAGCCAGCGCAACCTATGCAGTGTGATCAGTTCATCTATCGAGGGTGAGTTATTTCTCCCGAATACCATTCGACGTACTTCAGCATTGCTGATCCGGTGTTCCCACCAGATTCGGGCAATGCTCCGAAGACATCGATGGTCAAACACTGAAAGTCTTTTGACGTCCTCGGCGCGCAGCGGCCAGGTTTCTGATCCGTATAGTAATACGGAGCGCACCGCAGCATTATAAACTCGACCCTTGACGGATAAGCTGATGTCACGCCTACGCCACAGGTGACGCAGGTTCACAAAAGCTGCTCGGGCCTTCCCAATTCGGATGGAAATATCATCTTTCGCGAGACCACCGGGACTAATACAGCTGCCCAGGTAAACAAATTTGTCTACTACCTCAATCGGTTCACCCGCAAGCAAGAGGCTAGGGTTCGGGCCCACCCAGTCTTGCACTAGCACTTTACACTTTGCAGGTGTGAAGCGCATGCCGAACCGTGAGGCGGAATTAGTTAGATTATTTAATATTCTTTGCATTACCACGGCATCAGATCCAAGAAGAGCTATGTCGTCTGCATACTCGATATCTGTGAGCGGACGCCCCGGGAGCACTTCGACCCCACAGGCATTAGAGGCTGATAGTGAGTCTTCCATGATCGTATCAATGACGAAGTTGAAGAGGAAAGGTGAAAGAGGACAGCCCTGTCTGACACCACTTGATGTGGTGAACTCAGGCGAGCTTCCCGTAGACCTTCACACGGCCGCGGAAGTTGGCGTACAGCGCCTTAAGGAGGGTCAAGAATTTAAGAGGGACACCTTTGCTCCACAGACACTGCCATAGTGCCTGGCGGTCTACAGAGTCAAAGGCAGCTTTCAGATCGAGAAACACAACCATTGTTGGTTGCTGGAAGCAGTGTCGCTGTTCAAGAATCTGTCGGAGGGTGAAGATATGATCGATGCATCCTCTTGCAGGACGGAACCCAGCTTGGTTTTCACGGATCTGTCTCTCCCTGTGTTCAGTCAACCTTCGAAGGATAAGACCAGAGAGCACCTTCGATGCCACAGCTAACAGGCTGACAGGGATTTGTGTGCGCCGTCGTACTCGTTGCCTGTTTTTATGGATTTCCTGGCATCAGTCATGGATAGCGACCTCCGCGACATCCAATGGTCTTGTGGTCGAATCGGAGAGGTCGGACAGACAGCACAGAACGCCGCTAACATGGCTCCTTTCATTTTTGCCACGCTTCATCCTCATCTTCACTGCCAGTGGTATTGGTTTACGGAGAGTTGTTGGGCTAGCTCAGATCGGTACTGTTGAGCTTTGGTCGATCTTCAAAGACAGTGGATTGGCATACTTCTTGCTTTGCGAGGGCCTGAAGGGAAGCGAACTGTCAGGCGTGCACGCACCATGGCGTGATCGGAATCAAGTGGAGTGCCCCAAAAGGAACGGCAGTCTTGAATTATGGTTCTCCACCGTTAGCTGATGACCACGTGGTCCAACTGGGTCCATGGTTGATTTGCAGTTGGTGGCCGCTAGGTTACGCGATGCGAACGCTTACGTTGAAAGTTCGTACTTGCCAAAAACAGTTCATGGTCAGCACACAAGTGAAGAGGTCGAGCTCCGTTGTCTGTGCGGCGAGCATCGACTCCAAGTCGAACGCCCAAGGAGCTAGGACGACCTACTTGAGCATTCATATCGTCTGCATGGATCACAATATCAGTGCTTTTTGCCTGATGAATGAGCCCGGATAGCTCTCGATAGAAAGTATCCTTCTCGACATCAGAACTGCAGTCCGTTGGAGCATAAGCCGACACTACCAACAGGCACCGCTTTTTATGCCGAGAGGCATTGAGCTTGATTGCACTGGACAACCGAACGACGCAAAAACGGCTGTTACTGGATGATATCGGCAAGGCTTATCTAAGCAGAAAATAGTACGATACACCTCCTGGCAACGTTCGGTGTGCGTGTGTGTGTATTTGTGAAGTGTTCTAACGGTGGGTGAGGAAGGTACAGTCGACAGCTAGATACTCAGGTGTCTCCGATTGTCTTCCTTAGCAGACTCTCCGCCTGACGATGTCAGTCGAGTGCTGTGTATTTCGTCTTGTCGATATCCATTTGAAGACAGTTAGCGTCGGAGTTCTAGGGGTCGAGATCATCGGCAAAGATCAAGGTTGCACCTATTATGACGCTCGTAAGATTATTAAGGTAGTTTATAGGGAATTAGAATCCTGGGGAGCACCCATTGTTACTAGCGAAGAGGAGTAGCTTGTATCAGTTTAGAGGCAGGATCTTCGACGTGGAAAGAGCCAGCAATCCCACGCACTATTGCTAGTTGAAGGCCGTGTGCACGGGTTCGTAAAGGATGGACATTTGAACAACTTCGTCGGAAGCCTAGATGAGTTTGTTTTCTTTTGCTCCAGTTAACCTGTCCACAAAAGTAAGAATATTCGTGGCGTGAAAGGAGTCCGGATGAATTCATTTTGTGAGATTGATATATTAAGTTGCTGGGAATGCGCTGCATCAATTTGAATAGTAGGTGATGAGACTGAACAGTCTGCAGCCAGCCGAAGGCAAGCGACCACCTCGTTTGAACGATAGGCCTTTCCCAGACTGAATCCCGTGCATACAGACTGTTTAGACAACTCGAAAAATTGGTTTTATCATCTAGTCTTTCAGAACCAACCGAATTCGTTTGACCGGAAATTAATAAAAGTCGGCGTCGGAGAATTCCACATCCGTTACAGCCTCAGCACACCTTTGGGGTAGGAAGAATGCATGGGCCGAAAAAACGGAGTATACATGATAGTGCAGTGCGCCTTTAAAAGTTCTGCCACGAAGACCAAGTCTCGGTTGGACCCCATGGACAGTATGTTCTAGGGTTGTTGCTCCGGCCGGTTTTTTTAGATATCCATGGGGAGGAGGGCGAAGTGGTTGTTTCGCTTATTTCCGGAATGCGGTCTCGTGTGTGCTGTGGCGACTTGGATAAACACTGCACGCTGATGGCCATGTAGGATATCTTACTCCTACCATTCTCACTGGGATTACAGATGTCGTGTTACACCTGAAGTTGATGGGTTTAAAACTTTTGCACGATTGTGTTCATGTAACTGTCGGAACATTCCAGCTTAGAAGAACTTCTGCATGGAATCAACTTCCTGTGTGATAAGGGGACTAACTGCAATTTTAGAAGGAAGTATGATGCAGAACTTGGGCTTGGTTCTCGTCTTTTATTGGCTTCCCTTCAGAACAGTACGCTTTTCTTTGTCCGGACAGTACCTTAATTTCGGAGAGAAAAATTAACTTCGGAAGTTCTTACTCCACTACTTTCTCCGTTTTTGAGCAGAGCTTTAGACCAAGCCTTTGTGACACTTCTCTTCAACGCTTCCAATGTTCATCCCCCTCTACAGATACCATGGCTCCAAAGAGAGTAACTGGCTTCCATCGCACCCTGTGATGAAATATACTCCCGTAGCCATAGCATGACCAAACGGTTTTCGCATTCATCTGTTTTCCTCCTCAATGAGATCCATAACTGGTGCACTGTGTACTTAACAATTATTTGTCACCTTTTTGTTGCAGACTTCCATTAATGGCTGTCGAAACATCGAAGACGTAACATATTGATGACCAGTATTCGGCTTGTTGACCTGTGTTGTCGACGATTATCTGAGTTATTGCTTCTGGTCGATTCGCTTGATGGGCTTCCAGAGCATTTAGGACGGACAGTTTTCCAGTATATAATTTCCCGTTTTTCTACTGGTGACTTTGATGTCTCCACCGGGGTGATATTTTCACTTTTTGATGAAGCTTACGGCTCATCTTTTCTTCATGCCCTTCGTCTTGGTTCCTGTTTTCCCCATTTGAGTAGCTGGCTTTCTGTGCTTGTTTTGAGTAGAAGCTTGAAGTATCTCTATCTAGATAACTGCCAGTTGGGCATAAAATATCCGGACATATTTCCGCATATTGGGCAGTTGAAACAACTGGTGTTACTCAGTCTCAAACACAACACCTTGTGTAACGACAATGTCCGTTCTCTCACAGCGGCGTGGCGGTTTTCTCGGACGTCAAATCTACGTTGTCTCGATGTCTCTGGTAAGCCATTTCATCGGTTGTCCTCACTGTGCAGGTAATGGATATTTGAATAAAGTATGTGTCAACATACTGACGAAACTGGGAAGTCTGCGCGAAGTGCATTGTCATGACACAGGACTAGCAGTATGTTGACTCGTTTTACAAATGTCTGCGTTCAGGTTTCCTCACTGCTGCCTCTTCCGCCGAACTGGGCTACGACAAGCCTCCATGAATGCTCAGTCCCTGAACCAAAGGAACACGGATGGTTCTCTCTTCTCGTTTTCCCTCATGAACATTCTGAGCTTGCTAATGTTGGTTTCGAAGATTACTTAACTATATACAAACAGATGTGAAGACTATTTTCTGACTTATGCACAATTTTTTATACCACTTCTCATTTTGCCTTCTGTGTTTTGTTCTTCCCTACGTTTGCAGACCAACGTACCCTCAGCCCAGCTTGAAGTCGTAAGGTTGGTTTACCTCATAAGTTGACCACCAGAGGAGTATCCTCTAAAATCCAACTTTACCCAAAGTTCTTGGGGGTACTGCTAACGGTTTCATCAGCGACCACGCTCAATGTGACCCATTTCCTTGCATTTATTCAGTCATTCCACTTTGAAAGGCTGATATCAAAAAGTGATGAAGTGAAGGCCAACTGATTCTTGGTTTGGAATAAAGTCAGAGAGTGTGCTCAGGGCGCGGACTACTTTGGAGACCCCGAGGAAATCGGTAGTCTCAAAAGCCAAAAATACGTTTAACTGACACGTACACAACTTCTAACCTAAAGCTGTCACTTTGTCGTGATAGTTGGCCTTCTGTGTCCTCTGTAGCAGCTGGAACCAATGTGCCTATGCTACACGGTTTATAGCTGATGAATTGAATTGAATTCTGCACAACTGACCTGTAACTTGAAGATAACCTAAGGTTTGAGATACTGCCTGAGCATAGATAGGAACAATCGAAAAGGCAGCATTGGGTTTGAACCGCCAGCATTTCGGTCATCAGTTTCGCATCTTTACTGCTGAATTACATCGTTGGTTTTAGTGTTTCTAAAAAGCACGCTTTTTACTTGTCCCCAGGACTGGCCGATATTCAGAACAACACTACTATTTGCGATCCTTGGCTCCAAGCATCGAGTGCTAAAAGTACGGCTTTTCAGAAGACCCGAATTTATGTGCTTTCAAAATGTGAAAGGCGCTTCAAAGACAAAATGCTCTAGTTTTTGTCTGTTTTGCTACAGTCATGTTCTTGAAAATGCTGTACAGCCACCTCTCTGGTGGTTGTCTTTCAACTTTACCGCGTGCTCACGACACCTCTTCATTAAACCTTTAACCTTTGGTACTTCACTCTGCCAGACCGGGAGCTTTCACACTATTTTCCCTATCATCTCCTGTTAGATTCACCTAGCACTATTCGTGCTGAGTGATTATGGGCCAGAGATACACTGACGTAATATCACTGAAGATAACTAAGCTGGACCATTATTGTGCACAGATTTTAGCGTAACTCTTATCTTATTGCCGATGAAAGTGGTTTTCCAATGGGCGAAATTCGCGTTCTCTAATCACCGAGATTTTAGGTGGGAAGCGGAACTACTTATACGACACTCTTTAGTGTAGAGATGCTATCGTTGTAATTTCAACACCCATGTTCCCCATAACAGTAGTCTACTTTTGACGTTTGCAATAACCCGTGTTCACCACTTCTTCTCGGTGTTTTCCAAACTTTCTCCAACAATGCCCCTGTCAAAGCGCAATTCACGTCAAAACCTTCGGGAGTTAAGGAGTAATGAGAGTATTAGAGACTTGAAGACTTGGAAAGCAATGTGAGCTTCTCGTCTGCGATTATGCGCCAGTGCGTTGAAAAAAGTTCAGTAACGATAAGTCTGTCAGTTTTGTTAACATTTGCCTTAACGAGAATCACATCTTGAGAGGCAGTCGTCAGCCCGTCATTAAAATCAACATCAAATAGCTGCACTCTCCCGACAAAATGATATTATCATAGGCAGTTTTTATGGAAGACTGCGGATCAATCATCTACGTTTTCACTGTTCTCATTAAGACAGCAGTTCGAAACAAAAACAGCGACCAGGTGTGTTGTCTGAACTTCTGCGACTGATTGGCGATTCTGTCCACTCCCTTTCGAGTTGTGTTTCAAATTTCGCTTCGAACGAATGAAAGTTATGTACATTATCTGGCAATAGGCCACTCTGCTGGAACTAACAGTCCAACATTGTCTTTCCGATTTTTTCGCCTTCCCTGGCAGGCTAATCTGGTGATATATCCGTCTTAGGGAGACGGCCGGATGACTGATACTTAAACTAGTGCCTTTGCTCTGTTTCTGCCTGCTTACTTTAGAGGATCTGACTGCTCCACTTCAATTGTGTATGCCAAGCATGTTTAACGTTCATGACGTGCGGCGTGAGGGTTTCACCTTCCAGCCACTGCGGTCCCTTCCTGAAGACTGATTATGTCGAGCTACTTTCCTATTTATGAGTAGTATGGTAGGTCAGTCAAGTTGCCATACGAGAAGGGTGCTTGGACAATCGAGAGCTTTACTTGCCGATGGGATACTATCCCACTACTTCTAGGAATTTCTTATCTGATTGCAAAATTTCGAATGGCGGCGTTCTGTGGTCAAACTCGTTTCATGTGCACTCCGTTGGTCATTGATAACGGCACTTCCTAGTGACCTGCCTTCCTTACGTAGCCAAACGATCGCGGAGCGGCTCTTAGCTACTGGAAACAACGGGTGATTCACTACTGTCTTTCAGAACTTCGCTGGTCAAAACGTTTTTACACTCGGTCCTCATCCCATCCTTTCGAGCCAACCCAGTCAACGGACCGAAAGCAGCTCATTATTCACGGTGGGATATGCAATGAAAGTGATGACTTACTCCCAAACTCCCCCCTCCAGCACGAAATACAGCCATTTGTGGTCATAAGGAGGGTGGAGTTTGTCATATTCCTAACATTTATTAAACAAAATCCAATCACATTAACCCTACAAAGCCCCCCGTTTACTCATACATCCGTATTTCTGTACCGTCAGTAATATACGCTTCATAAGTGTATGCTCTTTCCCAAGCGTGTTTACAAGAGCAGATCAGTCGGATTAAACGAACCTCCCCTTGAAGCTAAGGGACACTTTGGTTGTGGGAACCCTTGAGTATGCGGTGCGCTGCACACAGGCCATTCTAAACCAGATTCCTGCTTGCTGTTGTCGGGCCACATTCGCTGGCCGTGGTAAAATGATAGTAGGTAATGCGTGGTCGTACTACAGTACTGATAATTTTTCGGCGGCATGTACAACATCCCCGTCTATTTGCCTGTTGATTTCCTACTTATTCTGTTAATCACTGAACGGAACGTGTTTTGGGCGGCGCTTATATTGGCCGTTCATTCGCTACAACTCTGGTAACTTGCGTTCACCTGTCAAGCGGTTGAATCGGTTTACAGTTCGCTGCATCATGGAAGAAGGAATTTATCTACTCTGTTTTGTGGCAGGTTTGGCCAGTTTGGGGACAGCACTGTTGAATTCCAATCCCAAGATGATTTCCCATTTTGATGTACTTTCTGTATTACAACCTAATTCCACTGAAGTGAAGCTACCGCAGGTGAAATCTGTTTTTCGTAGGCGAGCTGGTTTTAACATGTTCTGGAACATTCAAATCTCGCAAGAGTGCAAGCATAGCATGTATCATTATCGAATCGGAAAATAAGTATCACAACATTATTGATATGCAGTGCTCATCTATAAGAAGCAGCCTCGCTGAGTGCAACCATTGTGCCTTTCGCGAACCACGAGACAGCCCGTTCAGTGGAGAAATCAAACCTCATGAAGTGACATACTGCTTATGAGAATCTGGCCTTTTGTTACTGCATATACTTTGAAAGGGTCATCTATACTCCAGCGCAGCTTTTCGGATAACACCGGTTTATTTCAGCAGCAGCTTCATTCATCAGTCATGCAGAGTTTGGCTGCACCATCTGTACCATCCTTACAGCAAGAACTGATTTGTACAGATGACAGCCAAACGTTTATTCAAACGGTACTCGATGGGTGTTCCGCTAATCCGAGCACAATTTCGGGATTCCTGGGAGCGTGGGTCACATGATCCGCTCAGGAAGAGAAAGTCTTGCAGACCTCTTAGGTCTTCCCTCCGGGAAGAGAGATGTCAGTCGATACGAGGTCGCATATTTCCTCCCTGATTGGAGGGTGGATGACATTATATCCTGTATGAGCGTCAGCAGTCAACGTGCTCGCCGAGTACCTCTCTGCGAATGGTATGTTGTCTGACCGCAAGCCGGAAAGTCGCTGATTCGAACCCACCTGTGGATTTGTGAAGTGCACACTACTGATAATTCCAAACAAGAAAACAGTACAGCGCTTCTCCGTTTTTCAGCACGGACGAAGTTCTCTTGGATGATGGAATCTCGACTGGAAATCAAAACGTCTCCACCATCTACAAAGTTCTGATGTTCTCTTGTTGTCGCTCTGCGAGATCTAGGACAACCGAGTTGTGACGGATTATCTCCATAGGTGCGAAACTAGACAACTGTGCTTTTAAAAGAAGTCTGTATGTCTCTGAGCATAAGTTAATATAGAAACGATTCTGCTCCATAAAAGACACTCATCTAACTCGGCAACCGCTGTACATCTCCTGTGTATAAATATATGCTCGTGAATTTCCTAAGACTGTTGCATGTAATTTCTGACTGGTGTCATGTAAATTTGTGATTTATTAGCCAATCACAAAAACATAATCCGTTCGATACCTTCGCTGTTCTTATGACTTAGACGGGTATGTTTAGTTGCTTACAATACGTAGTGTAGTCAAGCAACCGTGGTAGTGAATGCGGGAAATGTGAGTACAAACAAGCCAGTTGCTTCGGCCGATTAGTTCTTGTGACGGGATTATAAAGTAGAGGTACGAAAATTTTCAGGATATCTTGCTGAACGTTATGGTGATCGTACATACCTGAGGTGCGCAGCTAAAATACAGGTTTTTACTCCGGTTCCCTCCGTCAAAATACCTCTTCTCACTGGAATATGTGGGACCATAAATGACTTCCTAGTGGAGTAGATGATGATAGAGAGCTGCTCATTTGCATGACAGCTCATGGTCATCTTCGAATACACAAGTGCTTTTATAACTTGCTTCCTTGAGCGTCTTGACTTGCATTAGACGAGCATGTTCGTTAATACACGGAAATAACTGTGCCACGATAGTTTTAGGCAATAGATCTCTCTGGAACTTTTAGTTTAATACGACCTTTAATTCGCTCCCCGTTGTCCGACATTTTTGTTTGAGTTGCAAGTTCGGCGAGTAGCCTTCTACTAGTCTTCGAAACAATCCTTAGGTAAGCCAACTTCCCCATAACTTTTCCAGGGATTTCCGTGAAGCAACAGCTGGCCACGCGATCAAAAGTCTGTGAACTTCATTGGGTCATCATGTGCCAAAAGCGAACCTCTGTCATCAAACGCTCTTTCCATTGCCAGTCTATAAATCATCGGCTTTTCATTCGTGAAAGCTTGCTTACTGCCCGTAGGCATTTAATACATAACGAACTGACCGCGCCGCCTAACGGTCAAATGTAAGGCTAAATAGAGACGCCTGTCTTACCGAGAGTGAAAACCGTGATACTCGGCCACTCTTGCACATGGTCAAAATACTCAAATGGGCATTGAATGAACTGACAAGGTAAGCCACAAAAGATAGGTCTGTGGTTGAAATTGTATTTAAGAATACCCGTTCACGAGCTGTTTGCGTTCGGAAAGCCAATGATCGGGATGATGGATATTTAATTGAGTCACTCGAGGTCCATGGGCTCAGTTCGGTAGAACAGATGAATACTTTATCCAGACCTAATTCGATGTCGTTGTTCAGAGGGGGGCTCACCGATCTTGATGAAAATGAATAAATTTTGCTTTTCACGCCATATGTAAGGCATCCCGATAAGGTGACACCAACTGGTGAAGTTTAGGTAAGCGCCACTGCTACGGCGCACACAAAATCTGAGCTGGAATGGTCTGCTGAAGCACGCACCTTCGTTAGTTAAACGTACAACTAGCCTAACATGACCAGGTCGTAGAATACATCCAGTGAAGTCAACTAAAGTGAATTACCATATATGTGTCCAACTTCCCCTAGAAATATACAACCCAAATTCATATACATAGTAATGATAAGCAGCCTGTGCACAACAGTGTAGTTGATAGTTCAACGTGAATTATGCTATCTGGTCTGAAAACAACATTTGAACCATGGACGCTAATTCTGAAACAGTGCCAGTAAAGTCAGTTCCTTATAGGCGGATATTTCTCATTGAACACCAGAGTGTCTATTAAAACACATAACAGTCATTGTATAACGGATGCGCTACTTCAATATGCAGGGTGCGTTTTTAAGCAATAAAGGTCCCAAAAATCCTACAGGTGGAAAGGTGTATGGCTGGATTGATTCTATCTTCTGATGATGGTGTCTTTAGCTGCGTACACTGACCGAATACCACAGCACGCGATTTGATATACTTTGCAAAAGAAGGACTCATCTGAGAACCCAGAATGTTTGTTTTTTCGTGAGTCCACGCGTCGCTCACGAGACCGTTGCATGGTACTTGGTTGGATGATATGATACCCACTCTGAATGCTAAAAGAAAGGTGCTGCAGAGTTCCAGCGTCTGAAATACCATCTAAGATGACAGAATCCTGTTTTCGTCTTGTAATTTCCTTTAGTGTGAGCAGATGATGCCTTCATTTCCTTCGAGACGTCTTCCTTTTGACTTGAGATACCAATGTGAGCATTATTCTCTGTCAGTGGGTCCTTTTCTGTGTGTGGCAATAACTAAGCAGTCTTTAAACGTACGACAACGCTCTACGGCTCTTATTTCAAAACACTTCATTCGTACCACGTTCATCTACAGCAGTGATAACGATAGTGTTGTGTCCCCTCATCTCCAAGTCAGTCAACCTCTGATTTGTCGAACAGGAATAAGGTTATCACCGACCAGTTGTTTTCTTTACATCGTAGGGACGTGGGTCCTTTCAGCTAAGTAAACATTTCTGTCGATGCTCAACATCGCTTGGGCTTAATCCCACAGAAGCAAGTTGCCATTGAGAGACAGGTGTGTGTTTACACCGCCTGGGGTCATGTTTATTTGCTTCCTCATCGAAATCATTTCAAGTAGTTATACTGAGTGCCCCTCGCCTTTCCTTGTAGTCCAAAACATTTAAGCACCCAGAAGATCTTAAGTTATGATGTTAGAAGCAAGTGAGCTTATGCTTGGGGGGTTGATGAGTTTATAGTCTTCAACTCTCCGTAGATTACGCCCAAATTCCTCTCAATTTCGAACGCCACCAGGAACTGTTCGAGTATCTGGCGTTCTGTTCACTGAGCTTGATAGAATGACTGCAAAAGTTGCGTCGCCAGTCGAAGTGGTGCCAACAGTACCCAGTAGACCAGACTTATAATAGCTTGGAAGCGTTCAACAGTCTTGTTTTCCCCTTTACGTAATTCTCGCTGGTTTCCACAATGATACACTACCAAAAAACAACGCATCGCTGGCATACTGTGCAATATGGATATCACTGCGACTGGTGAGGAAATGTTTGGAACCAAATCACCAAGCTTAATGAACATGACCTCATCTGTTATAGGTATTTTCTTGGCCTTAATCTGTCTTGGATTATGAACGAAAGGCGTCAACAGCTGACGTCGCTCCATTCCTGTTTTTTTAGTTACGCTGCATCTTCCTGGGCGGGCGTGATAATATCATTCGGGAATTTTGCGGAACCAAGGCCTGTCGTTTTTCCCTCTCGATTGTTTACTTAGTTTCATACTGTTTGCAAACCAGTTGTTTCTTAGCTTAGACGTTAAAAACAGAACAGCATGTGACTTATGCATGTGAACAACACTGACAACCATAGCAGTGGTTCACAGCCGTAGAGTATACCGTTTTTATCAGGTGTCCATACTTTTCACTTTAGTTAACGTTGGGTGACTGTCTTTCACATTGATTAGACTGGTCGAATGTTCACTAGGTTTAAAGCAGTTGAACCACCTGACGCTTTGTGGGTTCCTACTTTCTTTGCAGTTGGTGTGGTTTCACTATCCACCCTCTTTCGCTAGTCGTTGGTAATGGTGAATTTTCGGGTCAGCTGTTTCCATTCTAAACTTGTCAGGTGGTTGATCTCCAGGTTTAATTCGTCCCTCTGCTAGTCGTGGTCATCATCATCATCGTCGTCTTCGTTGTCGTCGGGTCTTCGACGTCGTCTGCCCACCACCGCCCACAACAACCCTTTAAGGTAAGGTGGTGGGCGAAGTGCACACTTGTGGGCACTTGCGCATGCACATATAAGGGTGCATATAGAGCGCCATCAGGGACGGGTGATTTACAGGTGTGGTGAAATGAAGGCTTACGAGGCATGTGTCGCGTACGTCCGGTGCGCGTGAGAGGGAATTATCCTCTCACAAACAGCGCAACAGCTGCTCGAGTCCGATAGTTGTGGATACACTGCGCGCTTTGTTTCAGAACCGCAAATAGTACGTGAACTGCTTTCGGTGTGCACCATCAAAAGATAACTGAAAGAAAACAGATAAGGCACAATATGGCCCAAATCTCCTAATCTAGTCAGCTGAAAGTCTTGTGGGGAATTCCGGGAAGGTATCCCTGACAGTGGTTTCTTATTTGCCCGGATTCCTTTGAACGAACTGGAAACAGACGTTCCGGTTTATAGTTTCTTCAGAGATCCAACATTCTACCTCTGCTGACAACCACGTTGCCATTTAAATGATCAAAATTGGTTTGTACACCGAGGTCACTTGAGAGAAATCCATTCACGAGAGAGGGACTTCATTCGGTCTCAGTTGTGAGGAAGAATTCGGTGGACATGACCGTTTGCCTAACGTACACTTGTACGTATAGAGCATACTGTTCAGTGGTTTGTTTACACACGGTATCTGAAAGTATCATAACAATCTTGTCTTTAGACTGGCCTGACACATTCGTGACTTATCATGGGAGTTACGAATTAAAAAAAAAACAGTGAAACAAAAATGAACTTCTATCAGATACTGTTTGCCCAGGTTGCACCAACACATCACCGATCGACGATGAGTTTCACTCAGTTGTATACTGCATTACTGATAGGGTACCTGTTCTGACATAAAGTGATACAAGTCCAATAAACTTCGATTAGGGTAATAGAATCCACTGAAGCTTTAACCATTTTTCATTTTGGGATTTTGGTCGCTGACACGAGGTGTGTTAGCCAAATAACTGACCTTCCACAGTAAGCTGTTGACAAATGGACTAACAAATGGAGGTACCCTTTTTGCTCTTTTGCGTAGTGTGAAGAATCATCTGGTGTACCATACATCCGTACATAGCAACAGGGCTAAGTCTCAAATTATTTTTGTTGATCCATAGTAATGAAAAGGTCTACCGATCTGCCCAAAAGTTGGCCTATGCAACATCAACAGATGTAATTTTTTAGGTGCGATAATATGTATTCAATTCATTTCAGACGTTTTAATCTGCATGAAGGAATCAAGCGAAGGTCGACAAAGTTACAAGTAACTCAATAACGGGTTGAAATGATGACAAAGATGGATATCAGTTTGACGAAGATGTGACGAGTCACTTGTGAAGTCCAAGTGCACATGTTTGAGGAAGAGAGAGCTCCCTGGGCACTGCTGTATCAACAACAGTGCCCCAAAAACTGGTAATTCTGTAGAGGTATTGGGAGGGTTTATTTTTCCTCCTTTTGCCTAATTGCGGTTGTCTCTTTAGTTGAAGATGACCGGCCTCTCGTATGAATCAACCCTGTTTGTAGGTTGGAAGCATTATTGGCAGAGACCGTCAGTGATTTTGTTTTATAGTGCTGTAGACTGTATCTGTTTTGATAACCCAGATAATTGACGTCAGAGTTGATAACATTCAGCCAAGCTTCCGGTTGCTCAGTCAGGGGCTCCATTTTCCTGCACACCACTTGTGTGGTTATCCCCAAATTTCTAGTTCATAATCGGTTTGGTACAATATACGTTCTAATCACTGTAGTTGCCGTCTTTGGAAAACGAGGAGAAATTCACTTATATCACCTAATCGTCGACGAACCTCCACGTTTGTACCTTTTCCATTTGAAGTAATCTCTCGGTGGTCCAACGATTCCAGTCTTCAAAGTTCTGATCGAACTGAGCTAAGCAAGGGCCGGGCAGCGGCTCTGTGCACGCGAATGTTGTTAGCAGATTTATTCCATTCAGGTGACAGTAACCTCGTATTGCCTTGTGGGAAGGTCCTAGGAACACTGCTTATTCAGAGAACGGTCCTGCTGCTTTTGGGCTATTTGGTGATACAATGGACTTGGAGCACCTGAGTGATATCTGAAGTTGCTCAAAACGGGTGCCCACGAAGGTGCTGTATTAGCGGTGTTGGAAGTCTTGATTTCGAAAGCACTGACTTCGAGTCCGACGCCGGCCACGACTTCCACAAGACTAAGGAGCGGCTGAAAAATTTTGAAGTTGTTGCTGAAGACAGCGCATTAGTCAGCAAACTCCAGGTTAGTAGTCCTTAATTCCGGCTCTGTCTTCAAGCCAGTATAACCGCTAAGCTCTTATTATATCGTCCACTGGTTTGCATAGTTGAAAATAACTGACGCTATCGGACAGCCTGACCAAACTCTACTAGTTCGAATGTACAATAAACTCGTTCTGGAATTAGCAAGCCTTGGTAAGTTTCAGTACAGTGGCCTGCATGCCATCTTTCACCATGGAATAAGGACAAACCAAGGAAGAGGCCAGCCGGAAATAAATGTCACAAGAAAATAGGCTGGTGGCCTTGTGATGATGTTTCTATAGAAGACCTCAAGCAGATGGCTGACAGGCACATCGTTTAGCTAATCGAAACTCACCTGTCACTCACCGTCACTTGTGAATCTGTAGTGAAAGGCCTGCGTTAGAGGGTCACTGCGTGTTTTACAGCTCTTTTGATTACGAATCGGTTATGCGGATTCATTGCAATTAAAATTCTACCTTCCCATCAGTTGGAACTGCAGAATTTACAATGTATCGATGAAGCGTTTGTACACTAATCCGATTAGTTTATCTCCAACGCCGACGAAAAGGTGCCCGGCACACCGCCAGACCGAAAGTTTATGCTCTGAAGCTCCAAAAATAAAATGAGATCAGTTCACTCACTGAAGACTAACATATTTAACACCAATGAACGAACACGTGTAACTTTTGCAACTATATGAACTGTACTGTAGGCACAAAACTACGCGGAATTGTGTGGAACTACTCACAAATATTACCATACA
This sequence comes from Clonorchis sinensis, assembly GCA_003604175.2. NCBI lineage: Eukaryota > Metazoa > Platyhelminthes > Trematoda > Opisthorchiida > Opisthorchiidae > Clonorchis > Clonorchis sinensis. The sequence goes on along the minus strand of CM030370.1, from coordinate 68,537,846 downwards.
CTACAAAGAGTACTACGGTGTAGTACTCTGCTATCTTACTCATTCACGGAAAGGCATGCGTCAAACCAAAAGAACAGGTCAAGCCCAGTTTCACCTGAATTTGATGCTTATCACATCATTTCGTTCGTAAATAACGGTGATTCCCAACTTGGGGATCGTCAACCCCTGAAAGGGTTGAGGGTCCCTTTCCGAGGATCAGGTCTACAAGGATTTCTCCTAGTCAGATCTACTAATGTGGACAGAAAACTTATTTCTCTGCAGATAGAAAAATTTACATATGTCATCAAAAACTGTGCTCTGTTGTGATTTGATGGAGGATTCTCCTGTTTCGTGGCATCAGTGAAACCATTCCGCCTCCTCTCCATAGTATTGATCGAAGCTGATATTTCAGCTGCAATTACAATTAGCTTAGTTTTGATGCGATTCAAACATACATTAAATTCAACTCACAGTAACTCAACAACTAAAAATTGACGAATTAAGCAGAAAGAAGTGAAATTACTTTTCAGACTCGGTCTTCAAAATATGTTATATAAGTCCGAAAATACGCCAACTACATGCTCGAGTCACACTCAAGTCTGAACCGGTCGAGCCAACTTGTGTTAGTTTTCGAAGGTTAACTGAAAAAGTTCAGGCAGTTGAGAATTCACCGAAGGTAAGCTGTCACACCTGTTCCACTTCCCGTTCGGACACTATATTCTTTCGAAGTAAAGAAAATACTCTAGTTTTCCATTACTCAACCACTCATAATTGTCCTGAAACTGTCACATTCATGGAGCAAATTCTTACCCTGACAGGGGACTTCAATTTTTCTCAACATTTTCACTTGTTTGGACTCAGTTAACATGGGGTCTGCCAACCAATCGGTAACTGAAGAAGTATCACGACACAAAAATAGCAGCATTTTGAATATTAGTTCTACAGTGAACCAAAAACTACAGACTGAGCGAAGCAATGAATAAACGGAGCTATCGCGCATAAGCAGAATTGACAAAGCACGTCAGATCACGAAGTAACCGGAATTCCTGAAAGCTTCGCACCATACTGATGTACTCTGTGCCGCAGCACACAAGTGGGTAATACGGTGATGTTTGGAGCCTTGCTGCCACATTACAAAATCCCAAAGACTATAGAATCAGGTAACTCTTGGCCATAGTGAATTTCTGCTATTACTCTTTTTAACCTCCCATCTGAACCCACTGAAATACACGACTTCTCGTTTGCCAGAGGCTTATATCGACTTGAACCGAACTGTTGACGTCTAGGATACCGTTGTGCATGGATAGTTTCCGTTTGGAAAGCACTGATAAAACAGAAAAGTCTTGCCTTTTTTGAGTTTGAGACCAAATTTGGGTTCCACACATTTGCTACTCACATAGTAACTTGAATTGTAAAACGTTTGTACGTGTTGTCCTGTTGGGATATTCAAAACAATCTTAAGCTGTCTTGGTACGTACCCGGAAAAAACTTGAAGTGAAACAAAAATACATCAAAATGTTGTATTTACTCCATGGTAGTCTATGTAAGGAGGTTGGATATTTGGATTCTAAATCAAAACGGCCTCAGATCTTCATCGGGACATCTTATGAGTTTATGAAGACAAATTAACCTCGGCAGTTGTCTAGTAATCCAACCATATACAGGATTACTTACGGAGACACAACAACGTTGGCCCATCATTGTACGAGGCGGTTTGACAAAAGCTGATGTGCGGATCCAATATACTAAGTTAGAAGACTATCAATCCCTGTTTCGCATCACTTATTTCTGGTCTTTCTTATATGACTCCTTTGAATCAGAAGATGTGTGACGAGTTTTGACTCAGACGCTGTAAACTTTGGCTGTCATCTTGTACTCCTTCATACATCACGTTGCAATATGCATGAAGCCTAAGGTAACCTCTGAGAGGAACTAATTTGCCTAGTAATGATTTTAACTCAACTGGGTAGCCACCAGAATGTTCTTCAAGGAGGACAGTCTTATTTTCCATGTGATTAAAATAGCTCTTTTCTTAAGAAGTCCGAACGGCTGTCATGTGCTGAGCACCTTGCTACAATGCCCCGCAAGCAACATCATATCTTTCGGTAACAGACTGCAAAGTAACCGGCGAAATGTATGCATTCATCACATTGGGGTTGACGAGATACCCGAACGAATCTTTCCTTTATGATACCCTTCAATTGAATTTGCTTCAGTCGGCACATTTTCACAATATGTCTTCTTTGACAGAGCACTTTACTCATAAGTTTGCTGAAAATTTTTCGACAAAATACCACCTGTTTTCCCGAATTTCCCGAAAACCTCATGCTCTAAGTGATTGTGAGTAACACGCAAAAGATTTATTGTTAACTTTATGAGTAGGCTATTCTGTAATATACTCTGAGGTCTTTACTATCCCGCGCATTGAAACGCGAGGCAACCTTTGTGCAGTAAATGCAGTTAGATGACATCGCGAACGAAGGATTCATTTGAGTCCATGCGTAACACCGGTCTAACTTGCAAATGAGGGAAACTGAAATCAAATAGGACATATGGTTGATGTACTCTCTCGGACTACGCCTACCGGACGTGTCTTGAGAAGAATTACACCGGTAGTGGACTACGCGACAGTTTTCAGTAACCTTGTGAGTAGGACGTTCAACAGCGAGCGCGGAGAATCCGTGGAACCCATCGATTAAGGAAATCACATATCACTCAACAGTAGCCACTCTCCTTTCGCATGACTAAGTCATTGCTTATCCTCTGTGGACTTTTCTTCTAGCAAGAGTTTGGGGTGAAAATACCACTTTCTTCGTTAGAGAGTGGTCCGGCATACGCCGCACAAGCCTCAGAAACCATAGTCTGATAAACCTTATCCGTTGTTCTAGCGAACTCAACTCCGAGCCTAGCAACCCCTGACGGACTTTTTCATTACGTAGATACCGTAGTAAGTTAACGCCAGTTATACCACAGAGACAGTTAACCTATACACGGAGTCATATGCTCCTTTAAAATCTAGTGACTGACCCACAATTGGTCGGGGGGTCAGTGTGACGTTGCTCAAGCAAATGAAGTAATGTTAAAACGCACATAATGTCTGCATACCCAAGTGAAATTCAGCGTGGTGTTCTCGGGCTTTCTTTTAGCGTGAGGGGCTTAGACACCGCGGTATAATTAAAGATGGTGGACGTGTTAAAACTGGACTAAAACTTATATCCCTATGGTTCAGGAGGTCACTTAGGGTATCTCCTTCAAATAAAGGTGTAATAATTGATTGGCTTCAGGCTACTGGAACGTATTCTTGTTCCTAGATTGCATTTGACCAACATTGTCAAGGCAAACACACAAAATCTCACCACCATCTCTGAACTACACTGGTGGGAGCTCATCCGATCTAGTAAACCAGTGGTAATTCAAGGCAGAAAGAGTGAGAGAGATTGGGGAGGGTCAAAGTCACAAAACACAGCTCAGAATGAGCGGGTCGAATGAAAAAAAGTTGATAAAGAGGTAGAATGTCAGATAAAATCTTCTCCGAAACATTCAAATCAGTGGTCAGGAGGCCGGCTCTTGATATGCAGGAATTTAAAATATTATCCTTGTAGAAGACGATCAAAACTGTCGTTGCTTCTTAAGTCCATGCCTAAGCCACTATGTCGCGTCTGTGATGAATCAAAACATCCCACTTGTACAGTGTAATTACCGGCGGGCAGGTCAATAATCAGACTTGAGAAAGATCAGCATACTTGGTTATGGAGTGATGCAGTAGCCCTTCTGTCATGAAACACCTCTTGTTACTCATTGACCTGACGGAAACTTTTACCAAAAGCGGAACGTTGTCCAGCACTAAACTGATCACTATCCAAGCGTCTATTAAACAAACCCTCGGTTTATATGACACTACTTATAAGGTCGGTGAGAAGCCTGAACTCTCTACCACCCATTTCCCACTTCCTAGGTCTCATCAGCCGGGTATTGCCAACACACTCTCCATCAGTCTTATTATTTGGACACCAAAATGTATAACTGTGACGTTAAAAACCCGCTTGCAAGTTAAGTCAGTATGATTGAGACACCCAGCTACATTCCGGCAGAAGCTGTTATTTATAGCGTCCTCTGACTACATGGGTAAAGACCAGAGTGGAAAATGCCGATACATTTTAATCTGTATATGCTGTATTCAACGTTTTGCTCGTGACTTCATCGTGAAGGTCACTACCCTTAGGAAAGCCAAGAAATATTACGTAGCTGTTTCATGATTGCTGAATATCATCTCCTTGGGTATCCTATCTAGATGCCAAGATTTTCTGGACAAATTCGAACCCACAATCTTCCGTTTAGCAGCTGGACACAATTCATGTACATCGCAAAAAACTGATCGGCCGGGTGACTGAAATAGAGTTGGATGGCCTAGAACACCACACATCCTTCAATCAAGTAGTTCCTGGCACTTGGTCTGGTGCTCCCAAAAACCTTCTCAAACAGAAGGCTCAACTACCTCCTTGGGTTTTTCCTTTTTTGAACTAGGCATTCACATGATAAAAGCAAATTTTTCTGCTTGTCTCTCAAAACACCACCTTTAGACTTAGAATAAACCCGTGGCGGGATTGTATGCGCTAACAACATAGCTCGCGAATGCCTTTATGACTGATAAACAAAGACCAATCTTCCAATTCCAGATTAATTGATTTTTGCTACAAAAAAATTGAGGCCAGCGGCCATTTCATTTTTTGTGATATAAGATAGCCGAATGCATATCACTTGTATTACTACTAGAATGATTAGTCTGAGTTAATGCGTTACTTTCATATAACTGTGGCCGCTACATTATGGAGGCAATCTGACGTCTGCATTGCGTTGGTACACAATTTCTATGAAGTCATGCCTTCCAAAAGTTCTGCTAAACTTGAAGCATGGTGCAAAAGTTCTGATGGAATTTGCTTATCCAGCAGTTTCTGGCAAACTTCTACGAATTCCGCTAAATACCTCGGACAGCACACCTACTTCACAAAAAAATTTACAATTGCCTTAGAATTTAAAGTTACCCTCCGATAAAACAAAAAGACAGGACCAGAATGTCGAAATTACCTAATAGGTCGCCCGGGTTATTCTATCTCGAGCAGCTTACAACGGGAAATGGCCCTTCTTTCATGGAGCAAATCAAGTTTTGATATTCGGTTTATCAGCTCCTCCTCTTTCCCCTTGACGATTGGATTTATTTTGGCTGCCCTGTTGTCGGTGATCAGAGCAACAAAAACTCATGAGAACTTGGATTCACGCAGCTCCTAATAACTGTAGTAAACAAAGAACCAGCTCAGGTTCTGGGTGGAGTGTTAAAGTTCCAACTTTTTGTATTTGAAGGACTGAATTCTTCTATATACAATTCACAGCCACCAAAAGTTTTGCAGTAATACCTCGCCTCATAATTGTCACCGTTTTCCAGCTGCTGGATGCACAACAGCCTTCTCTGATTTAGTCATAAATGTAAAACCAAAACGTTTGGACTTAATACAAAAGCTTAATGATTACCGAAATACATAGAGGTTTTTAGCTCGTATGTTTTTATGGGTCGCAAACTGTCACAAAAAAATCGAAAGTACCTATTTGCTTGCTTAAAAACCTTCCAGCCAACCGCAGTAAACTTTTATAGAGCCTGTCAAAGAGGAAATAAAAAATAACTGAAAGACCATTTACGTCTTCGTCGGGTGGAACAGCAAGATTACATGTTGACACGAGGGCCTGGTAGCTAGTTTCGAAATACTCAAGTGGATTTTGTGCCCGGTCTCTACAGTACGAGGAAGAACCCAAAATTTTCTCCAACTCGAAAAACTATTGAAAACCTCTAGAGAAATCTTTCGACCTTCCCACCCAAAGACTTGCTTGGGTACTCATCCATCGTGATCGCCAAAATCAAAAGCATATAATTATAACAGAAAACCTCAACAAGAGGCTCGATTAATCAACACAGACTCGTACACTTAAATAGTCCTGGTCAAGATCTTTGATCATCTTCTGGTCGCAAAATTACTATTTCGTTAACTTTGAATGAAAACGCTATCCGAATTCAACTACTCCAGATATACCTATATCACCTAAAATGTAGCAATCCTAATAACAGTGCCCCTCTGGTTCCACGTAGTGCAAGCTTGGAAGAAAAATCTTTACAAACGAACAGACACTATCTAGTTCGGTTAAAAACTACACTGTAATGTAAATCAGAAAAGTTTTTCCCTATTTTTCCAAAACCATTGTCAGCTGACCGTTCCAAGGTGTGTTAAACGATAGAATTTATATGAAAAATCGTATTCTGTTCTGATTCGCCTGAGATATAAAGTAACCTGTCCGTTGTGAAATGCCGTACCACATCGATTGCAGTTGGTAACCTTTACCAATTTTCAATAGATTCTAATGCTTCACGTGGTTGCCAAGCCCTTCGACTTCTGGTCTACAAAATCACTTCTCTAATTGTCAGTGTGGGAAAATTAGTAGGACCCATGAACAAGCTGCGCACACCAGCGCGTAAGCACCAGTACATTTGTGGTTAAAAACGACCACGACGACGACAACAAACCGAGCAGCTTTGGTCTAGTCGGCGTGACCACCACCTGTCGCCGGCCATCAATTTCACCCAAGCGTGTACAGACCCTACCCAGTCAAGTGTCTCCCGTTTTAGCACTAATTTACCTGGTTTGCGCGTCTGTATTCAGTCTGGTCCCCTCTTGTTTCGTCACTAAGCCGCGCTTTTTGCGTGCTTGTGGGTTGGACAGGGTTTTGGCAATTTACCGCACCGAATTATCTCAGTTATTGTGATACACACACATTCATACTGTTCGTGTTTCACTCACGGCAGGTTACCTGTCGCCTTCACAGCATGTGTAGCAACTGGGGCTAGTCGTGTGTAGGCCTTTGCATAGACGCGCGAACGCAGCCGGTAGGACATGTTGCACTGACAACAACATAACCATGTTGATTACCCCGACCGATCGGAATTTTACAAATCAGGTTGTCGGGTGCATATGGATTAGAATGAAGGTCACATATTATGAACAACCCAAAGTCGGTCGCAACAATGTGTGCTGTATTCCTTGGAAAGGGGGTCAAATTGCTGTTCTACGCATACATGCATATATAGAGAGATGTCTTTGGTAAAGTAAACAACTCAGCAAATTAACTTACTGTTAACGGAATATTCCAATGAATCTGAACCGAATTTCCAGTTTATTATGAGGTGGCCTTTGTGTGGCATTTTCATTTGAAGAATTTCATGAACGAGAGGTTCATCTGGGATTTAGTTGAACCTCCCCTCAAAAGCAAATTAACGTGCGAATGAGTGCACTTTGACGGTTGTACACAGCTTGATGTTCAAGTAAAACGTTAGGTTGACAAAAACTCGAAGGATGCACCTATCTGATGAGCATCAAGATAGGCGAAAACGGTTGTGAGCGATCGAAAAGTCCTCAGCAACCTTATGACGGAGGTGTTCCATTAAGGAACTTATGTTGGTTGAATTCGAAACCTCACCTACTCTTATGTGTTCACATGAGGAAGGCACTAGAATCAGGATTCTGCCATGAAAGGGTAGTCTAAATCAGCTTGTCCGAGTATAGTACATTTATTGAGGGGTTCTTTAGATGTGCTGTGTAAATAATGTGAACTGATCAAACCACACAAAGAAAGTAAAGTATACGCGCTTAGTTTTGAGAAATTCCGTTCATTCTAACGTTTACTCATTTTTAGAAGAACGCGAATGAGGGAAGCAGGCCTCCTTAGAGCAAACAAGTGCGCCTGTATGCTAATGAGACTAATAGATTTCCTTCAACATGGCCCTGTCGAATGCAGCCAAGCCGCAGTGCTTCATAAATGCAAGGATAAGGGAGAACCACGTGTTCGGTGGTCACAGTATGCGACGGTACACACAGAAAACAGCCATAAGAACTCCCCTATATGAAAAGCCTCTACTCACTTCATTACAGTTCTCTACATTGAGTGAGACGAGAAACCACGTTCAGATAAAGACACCTATCGACTTTCTCCAGTAGTCGCCTTCATACGGGGAGGGTATAGCACAATTTGGTGTTTGACTTCATCTGTCAGCTTGCAAAGCAGTTCGCATCGCTGAACTCATTGGGATAGACATCGCAGTTTATTCTAAATAGTACTAAAGTATTCTGAAGAGGCAGGCTCTAAGATCAGAGAGAATAAGCGTGACAACCAATTGGACACCCCAATCATAAACCAAAACAATACCTCAATTTCAGATCTTCACTTGACTGTGGAATTGAACTCAACCTATGTTGGAAAGTCCTCACATTCTATGCGCACACTAATTATATGGCCAAACGTCTTCGAGTAAATGATACTAAGTTTATATTTCCTTGTGTTTGTAGGGTGATTCTCTGGCGCGTGGGCTACACATTAAACGTATCATGCCAAGGAATATGTCCCGTTTTTTTAAGGACATATAGAGAACCACTTAGTTACTTTACAACACACCTAGCAAACATGTATTTTGCCCGAATTATTGCCACTGAACATTAGCCAGAGAGCAGCGCTGAAAGGTAAATAACAGGGATTCTGGATTCAGCTAGCGTTTCTGGAAGCAAAAGAGCACAAATTCTACATGGACCGCTGGGTTCTGCCCTCTTGAAACTGAAATGACAAAGCTACAAACAAATCTATTACTGCGAGGCATTCACTGTCCCGCGAATGACCTGTTCGAAATCTCACGTGGTGCAACAACATTATCTGGACGTGAGTCATATGGCACATTATTCTTGCTCGGTTCTAAAGATAAACCAATGATACCTTCTCAGTTTTACTAACTTGTTAGGCTGTCCCGATCTCACAAGTAATCTGCTACTTTCTCTATGGGAACTCATTAGTACTCAAAGAAGAGCAAAGTATCATCCGAGCACAACCTTTCAAAGCACAATTGTGACTCGTGGATGATAATGTTCTGTTTTACCCAACAGTTTAAGCGCGTTTAATGTGCAGAATACTCAGATTTCAGTATGCACATAGAATCAGGCATGGAACAGTGTAATCTGCAGTTAAAAGTCACTGACCACTAACCTGAACAGCCCAAATCGCAGTAAGTAGAGAGGTAAATCAAATTCCTGTTCATAAGCTTAATTGCGAGTTAATCGGTGACAGGAGGCGATCGTCAACATGCATGTGAATACTGTTTTGAAATCAACTCAAGAGGAAGGGGCTAATTGAGAACTGGCTCCACCCAACCATTGAGTTCGTACGACAGCTGAAGGTGTTCAGAACAGTCTAGGAATGTTGCATGCTAATCAACATGACCAACCCTGTATACTGTCAACAGAATAGTCTGTTTCGCTAGTACTCTACACCCCTGGTCATATTTTGTTTCCGAAGAAGACACGCTCGGTTTTATTTACCTCAATATTTAAATTCACCGACTAAGATTTCTCACCAATTCCACACAAAGAACTGAAATGGTTGGCAATCAACCTTTTGCATCCTATTTCCATCCACACAGTCCGCTATCAGACAAACCTGGTTAGCTGGATGAATGGATATCACGCAGTTTTGTGTGTCTGGCCACCCGGCTAATTTGTATAGAACGCGAATAGGCATTCACGACCGATAAGATTACTTTATTTTGACAGATGTTGACAACCGTTTTGCCTGTGGGGAACCTCCCTATAGTTCTTCTCGCTTCCCTTACTCTGTAAGCATAAACATTACCCAAAATCGAAGTTAAAGGTGATTAATCAGGGCAAAATCAAGTGCACTGTCACTTCTCATAAGTCAGGTCTGATTATGCCTACCATAAATCAGTTGTTTCTGGAAGAGTGCGGTGGGTTTACAGTTTGGGAAGGTTCTTCTTCCAAGCACCATAACTAAAATGATGACGGGCACTAAGATACGAAAGCACAATAAAACAGGACCAAGCCTGTGTCGTTTAGTCTCAGAAATTCCTGTCGCAGTTTAAGGCCCAGTCAGTCGTAATTCCTTAATTTTACACTCCCAGACCATCTAGTTCGTAGGTAAGAAAACTGCAGATTTAAACATGATTTTTTAGATTGAATATGCCACCGCACTTTTTAGGTATCCGTATGTATAGCAGGTGGAAGCAAGCAAAGTTACATTTAGGGTGCAATCCTAATATAGTGGCAAGGTCTCCTCGATTTTCGTAAGATGCTCACTGTTGGTGTTTACTATCAAGAATGAAGTAGCTGTACCGTTTTTTCTGCTTTTCGGAATTTCCCTTTCATATCCAGCGGCAGTTTTCAATTGAAGCTACAAAATCTACTCAGTCAACAGAAAAAGTCAAAATTGGAAGATGGTAGTGCACTATTCTCCAGAGTAACGAGTTACTTATCGTGTTAATCAGTCGACCTTCGATTGGTATCGCTTTCAGAGATCGACCGGGGGATTAAGGACATAAATTTTGCACAGATTCTTGATATGCGCATTGATGCCTTCAGGCAAAGATGAAACAACTCTACTGTGCTTTAGAACACTTCAGGGGAGCTACCCTTTCATTAATGGACCACATTCCTGCCGAACTTCCCAATGCACTTTGGAGTGTGAGGGTCATGAGCGCGAGAGCAGTAACTGAGTCAGTGATAATGCATCTGATGAGCTGAGAGAAAGTATGCAACTGGTAACCAAAGAGAATTGTAGCCGTTAGGTCCACAACCACAAGCTGCTTCGAAGTGAAAACGCAACGGCCTAATCTGGAAACCTCTCGCGTCTCAAAATTAATGCACCACAATCCTAATCCTGAAGTTCAGAAGACTCGTGCGTACTTTTATCGGTGATAGCATAGCACAATAGGCCTACACAAACCTGCTCCTATCGGTACACTCCTCATAAGAGAAGGTTTTTTCTCGAGCTCACTCATTGTCTTCCTCAATGCAAACAAAATAACTCGTTGAAAAGCATGCTTTGGTTTCCAAATATGACGTTCAGTGGAAGAAACTTCTGATGCCTATTTCACATAGAAGTACAAAATGTAGCTCAGCTGTCACATCTGAATATTTCAATGTTCAATTCTGGAAAATTTCTCAAAATCATGTGACTTGAAAGGACTACTTTCACATACCAGCAATAAACTGAAACAAAAAAGGAAAACGGTAGCTTTTGTTACAAAATCGCACTGAATCGAGCAGAAGCAACGCGTCTTTTTACAACGGTCAAAAAATTGGTCCGATGCTTTGTGGCATTCACTGGACCGATTTCACCCCATCTTTCAGATTATTGGACGCCACATACTTCAACTTCTGAAAGTGTATTATAGACGATATTACACTTAACATAGAGTTTACAATATACCATACGTGGATTAATTATGTTATCAGTACGTTCCTCGTCACTGCGCTAACAAATTTGTATGTTCTTAACTGTTCGTCCTCTCCGTTCCGATTGGACAATATTGTTCCTACATATGCCGTTTGTCATCGATAATGGTATATCCCTCATTGTGTTTATTGGTGAAACCCACTGCGTTCATACTAGTTTCCTTTGCTTCCGTCAATTCTGTCTGCTGCAGTTCATGCATTCCTACATTCAACGCAGATAAAGTTGCATCAAATAACTCTGTAGAACGTCCTGGCAATAGTAGTTATTCAACTGAGTGCTCAAATTATCTGTCAACATTTCGGTCGTATTAGCAAGAATACAGACAGGCAGACAGGCAGGTAGACAAACAGACAGACAGATGGATAGATAGATAGATGGATAGATAGATAGATGGATAGATAGATAGATGGATAGATAGATAGATGGATAGATAGATAGATGGATAGATAGATAGATGGATAGATAGATAGATGGATAGATAGATAGATGGATAGATAGATAGATGGATAGATAGATAGATGGATAGATAGATAGATGGATAGATAGATAGATGGATAGATAGATAGATGGATAGATAGATAGATGGATAGATAGATAGATAGATGGATAGATAGATAGATAGATGGATAGATAGATAGATATAGATAGATAGATAGCAAGAAGCCAAAACAGAAGCCTCAGAAATGAGAGAAGTGATGAAACATGGGATCGGACATATGTGAATTATTGTATAAAACTTCTTCACGAGATTGCTGGAGGTGTTTGCACCCACTATTCCCATATATGTTTACGTAGATCCAAGAGCTCTTTTCGCGCAGCACTTTTATATATTTTTCGTCTGCATTCAACAGCTACGTGGTTTCCTATCTGGCTTGCCTACCGACATCTGGGCCATTCCTCAAAACTGATTCCCAAAATAGATAACGCATTGCTCTTCATGAAGACTTTGTTATCCGTCGAGCTCTTTGCAGATCTATATTCGTTTTTATCTTCGCTTCAGTATGTATGTGTTCACTTATTTTTAAAACTCTCATCTCTCCGGCTGACGAATTTTCCTGAAAATCCGTCAAAAATGATGGACAGATAAAAGAAATTCTTAACTTTTTTCTGGTTTAACATATACTGCAAAACACAAATGACTTTCTGAAGCTGAACATTGTGCCAGCACCAAGCCTATGATCTTCTGTGAACCTGATCAAATGATATTGTTTGGTAGTGGCTTACTGGTCATTTCAGAGTGGTGGTTCACAGCTGTGAACACCAGAGCAGATAGTTATTTTGCCTTCTTAACCCCTCCAATTATAATTGCTGTGGGAATTTTATCCGGATGGAATATATTCTTGCTCTTCCACTGCGGACGGCCATCGTCTTACTGTCTTCACGACCCGTCAGAAGGTATACTTTCTGTGAATGACCCAATATAAAACTCTTCAGCTAGCTTTAACATGTAAGCATGCAGTTGACGCGAGTTCCACTAAAACACTAGAATACAGAAGTTGTTAAAAGTCAGTTGCAGGCTGCAGAACCAGGCGAAAAACGAGGATGCGGAAACAGCTGGGTTTGCCGTAACAGCAGCTAGGTTTGTGCTGGTGGGCTTGAACTAGCAAGTGATGGACACGCGTTCCGTGGACGAAATATAGTTGGGAAACTGATATCAAGCATCCGATTGTATGAGAGCTGGTCTTTGCACGGATCATGAACGTGATTTGTGCTTGACCTTTGAGTGAAGGAGTTTATCGGTTTAGCCGGAGTGGGTACCTATCACTTAGACCCTTTTGGCATCTTTTCCTTATGGGGCTGTATTTTTGTAAAACTAAACACACACTGGTTATGGAGTGATGTTGTCTGAACCCCTTCGTCCAGACTGAACCTAACGCCGTCGATTCGAATTGCGGTTTTCCAGATTTGCGGGTCACAATCCTATTCCATCAATTAAATGTCCTGGTATTTTCAAAATTTGTTCGTTTAATCCGCATTTTACTCGTAATCCTTTTAATCTGATCATTGCCACCTGATGTTTAGTTGGTTCTACAAATAATTCATTATCAAAATGTTAGACTTTATTGTCCTCCTTCTGATCATTTCCTAAGGTGGTCTACACATTTTCCTACAGGCACTTCCGCATTCAAGCTGGTCCAACGAACACGAAGCAGTTTGGACCAAGCTTACTCTTACATTATTCTAATTTATCTTTGGCATTAGCCATTCCTCTTCTACCTACTTCCGACAAGACTTGAAATGCTACTCACCAGTTGCTGAAAACCTATCGATTGCCCTAGGGATGGTGTGTTATTTCTAGACTACGTACTGCGATATCCCAAATACCATATCAACTGAAACTTGAGGTGGCCTTCTCGATCACATTCAGTTGAAGTTGAGAGATTCAGCTGGATTCATTCGATTCTCTCACTGTACCCAACTTAATGTGCAAATGGGAGAAGTAGGCTACTTTTAACTGCTTCCTTAAAACTCTGAGCAAAACTGCTGTATGTTCGCAATATATACAGGCAGTCTTGTGTCACTTTTTTGCAGAGACCTGACCAAAGTAGTCACCACGGTTTTGACAAGAGGATATTGCTCTCCATATACATTTTATAAACGGGGATATCGTGATATCTTTCTGCAGCGCTGACAAAAGCACTGTTGCCTCGGTGAAAAAATTTAGAACAGTACAATCGCAAAATAACTGACATAAATTCCGGTGTGAATGTTCATGACAGGACAGGCAATTGCGAATCTTATCTTGTCAGTTCAAGAAACAATGGATCAACGGAGAACACCACAATAAATATGGTGATAGAATCGAAGCGTTAAAATCCGACATATCATCAATGCAACGCGTTTCGTTGGTTGATAACATATTTTTAGGTGAAACTTTGTGAACTTACTGAAATCATTTCACACTTTTCGGTAGTCTTGTCACGATGTCTAGAATAAGTTTTTGAACTATGGTTAAAAAGGACTTCAAAGACATTCCTTCTAATTGATGGAGAACATTATCATTTCCTATTGTATCACACAAAAAACACCGCATTTATTATCCACCAAGTTGCGCGTGATTTCGGAGTTTGCATAATTTGCTTTACTGTCGTTAAAACAGTCATCCTACTGTCCTGGCGCGGCTATTTTGATGAAAACACACCAAAGAAGAGAAGCATCGGACTTGAGTTTTGGCCTCATTAGGGTTCATCAGCAGTGCTGGGGTAGAGTAGTGATAACACAATCTCATCACATTTCAAATTTCCGGGGTTCAAACCACGGCACAGCGGGAATTTCTGCTTTGGTGGCGATCTCTAGCAGAGCCAAATCGGAGTCTAGTGCTTCCCCGTTTTGTGTGGACTCACCAAAATAACTGCGCCAGGACATGAGGAGGACCGTACAAGTAAGACTGACGTGAATATTAAATATTTAGTAAATTTACACGCAGGGCGATGAAACAACGAAGTTAAAACACCCTCAAGACATATTGCCAAAAAGATTTTATTGCTCCTGACTATCCCGACAAGATAATGGCTTACAGAAAAGATTTCATCAAAAAAACAGTCACCTGATGCTCTGACTCCTAAACATTAGCCAAACACTTCTCTGTTGGATTTTCAGTGAGTCCTAACAGTCAAAATTCATTCGAAAACCTGCAAAGATGTGGTTGAAAAAAGTCACTTTCAGTTTATTGAAAGTAGTGTTGATGACTTGTGGACCAGGCTTGGCATATTAATTTGTAGTTTAGTATAAAAAAAAGTCGACGGATTTACCAATCTACCAATTGTTTACGAAACCCTTCAGAAACGATGACAAACATTTTCCACTTGAATGAAGATGGACACGAACAGCCACCTAAAAAAAAGTAAAACGTGACACAACTTTACCCGGAAGGAACTAAGTTCTTCTTACGGTTACGGCTTTATTGAAAACTGAATGTACTGGGAAACACTCTACTCGTCTTTATATTGCGTGCGATAATTCTGTTTGTATATAAGGTGGACAGGACAGAGTTTCTGTTAACAAAATTACAACTAATTATCACCTGATAAAAGGCTGAATACAAATAATATGAGGTAAGAGTTTGGTGCGATAAGGATGCCGAAGCCTACGTTTCAGTCATGTCCTGCTGCTACTGGAGTAACTGAGCGTGGAGATGGTGTGATTGTGAAAATAAAGACTAGGTTGCAAATACGACTAAAAACAGGATGGTGAAACATATTCTCGATGGAATTAAAAGATTGTGGCATTTCAATGTAGGTTGGAATCCCGCGAGTTATCTACTCTCGGCTGAAAAACTGAGAATCACGGGTGTTTTACGGTTAATTAGGACTAGTTACCTATGTACTTTCAGGGCGGTTCAAACCATCGACTAGACTAGCAGTTGAAGATCATACAGTCCCGTCAGGAGTGGTTAACCACCAGTGTGATCACTCGCATTTAGAGCCCCACACATTATTCACAACGCGTAGCTGCTTACCGACTAGGTCCCACAGCAACCGTTTCGTAAACTTAGCGCTCACGCAACTTTTGATATGCTTTCCCTCCTGGACGGATTGCTTATAGTTCGGTAGTAGTATAGTCTTAAAATGCCAACTGAGAATTCGCGGGTCGCCAACCTTCTGGGAAATTTTGAAATCCGCACTGTTTAGGTTTGCCACAAAGACAAAGCAAACGTACAAGAGAGTATTGGCTTTCCATCATAGAGTGACGTTACTTCCAGGACGAAATTCCCGTTCATTCGAAGCTGTTGTTTGTAATATTCTTCAGACGACTGTACTTCGCAAGGGCCATCTCTTAGTTTAGGTAGATGGACCTTCGAGATAACAAACTGCTTTATGTTGATGCGCTACTGGTTTTGGGGTTGATAATCAACAAAAGCGCGTAAACAACAATATACTTTCGAGGCATTTTTGTCAACATTGTTGATGAGTTAGTCCTTCGAGATCCCAACTATCATTCACCAAATAATGATATGGTATGTTTTCATCAGTGTCATAAACAGTAGGTCCTACGTTAGCAGCATTTGAAGTCTTGTGTTTCCAATTCAAATGACATTTAATTTGGCATTCAACTGAAAAAGAGTTAAATCAACATTCTGTGGCTAATTCTACCTGATTAACGCCAAATGGATGAAAAAGGAATGTAGTGGTTGAATGGTTTTCATTCATATCATAAATGACACCGTATCCATAATGTGACAGCCTATCAACAGGCGGTTTTCGCACCTGCTGCATCACCATCAGTGTTTCAACAGTGTTGAGCAGTAATGCACCAAGGTGTGACAAATTTCGCGGACGTTTTCAGCCAATCAGCCTACAGTGATAACCAACTTCTCGTTTTGGAAAATAAACAAATGTTGAGATTCACTCACTCTGTAAAAAGTGGTTCCCTTGTTTCGAAAAGAAAAAAATCAGAACCATCACATTTTCAAGTTATAAATAGCACCATGTGAGATGACGCTACTTCCAGAAAGAGGTCCATAATCTTTGTTTCTTCTTGTAGTATTTACACCGATTGTTGTTTGACTCTGAGCTATCCTTGTTTTCTGTAAGTACAGCACCATACTCAAGATAAAAGTGTCGATAGGAGGTACACCTGTTTGGGATACAGTTTTGGAAGCAGTGAACATTGTATGTTGCTGTCAGGACCGAGGAAACAAATTCACCAGTGACGGTTTCTTGTCCTTAAAATCGATAAATTATCTGACTACGAAATAGTCACATGACGCCGTCGCAGATTCACTGGTCCAAAGTCACTTAAATTGTTATTATCAAAAACACGGCTGACGAACTGTCGGTTAGTATTAGTCGGCTCTTCGTGAACGGACTTGGCCCGGAATTTTCGATAACTCATTTTGTAATACAAAAACGGTCCCGGTTCAGGGAAGATAGCACAGTTGTAATATGCGGCTTGAACATAATTAATCCCAGACACGAGAGGAAGCGATGCACGGTAACTCGATATTCATCGGATTTCCCGCTATTGTTCTGTTTGCTACATTGAAGTGTAACTCTGTGATCAGTTGCCTTGTTTCATCACGCTTATCGGAGTTTAGCTACATGGTACAGAAACCACTCATTTGTAATGGCCCAGGGGACAGGGTCCTATGCTCCCCATGCTTGTTTGGCAAGCCTTACTTGCATATCTTAGTCAGAGGCACTATCTGACACAAACAGCACAAAAGAATGGAGCCACTCCAACCCGATAAAACTAACAGTACAGAACTCTCCGTTTGGTAGATGTGTGCTGATAAGTTAGCAGCCCCCATGACGAAATAACTCCGCCAAGGAAACAATTCTATAAGCTCCGGCGTTTTTTGTCAGGTTGGGTATAATGCCATGAGGAAGAGACTTCAGTGTTTCAAATGGGATGTTTCAAGATAACAAAAGTTCAAGAATCACCTTACAGCCCTTATAGTATAAATTGGCTCTGCTTGCACGCCGTGATGCAGAATCAGAGCTTGGAAATGGTGTCGATGCCTCCCGTGTGTAAGTGGCCTGCTGAAAAAGTAAGAAAATCACATTAAATTTCTCGCAAGCAGCTGTCAATTAAGATGCCAAGTCACAAAGGCCAACGTCCCGTGAACTATGCGACTGACGCATGAGTGGCCTTCTATCGTCCTTGTGTGCGAGTCATTCACAATGCTGATCAACGGCTTGTAGTAGACTAATACAGCGCCCGACTTCTAACTGAAGGTTGAGGACTTCGGTCTTACAAAGGATCCGGTGGAAGGATTCGCACTGCTGATGGGTCAATCAATACGGAAACTTATGCATACTAGCGGGATGATGTCCACAGCCTGTCTTTATCACACACTCTGCCTTAATAAACATCGAAAATCATAACCGAGTGATTCGGCTGAGATCCACTGAAGTCTTCTGTCACAATTACATGTGCCCGCATGCGAGTATACTTTGCCAATCACCAATCAGGCTTCGAGAATCGTCAAAATCGTTGGAATTTTCCTTGCCAGATTAAGAATATTTTGACCATTAAAGGCTCTAGGAGTTTACGTACGATTATGGGGCCACCCTTTAGCGGATAGGCGATATCCAGTTAGCTTCGTATCACATATCACGCATGATATTGTCGTCTCTGGTGTGAGAGGAAAACCCATTACGCATTAAAAGCTTGAAACAATAGCTGAATCATTGTAAGTACATAACATACTACGCATAAGCTTGCTGAACATACGAACACCATTTCTTTCAAATGACTATTCAGTACTCTTTTCAAAATCTGAGATGTCGAAGAGAGAAAAGGAAATTGTGCATTTGACATTGCACTGGAGGACCTACGAAAACAGCTTGAACTGAGTTGGTATCACACAAAAGCATATATGCCCCTTGTATCATTTCAGATAAATGAGTATGAGCAGAAAACTAGCATGAGTCAAGTGACCTCGCTAGAAGAATTAAATTTGGCGGATTAACATATTATCCGAATCCATCAGTGAAAAATAAGTTGAAAACGCCAACTTTCGGTAGCTTAGACAGACCAATGTGACCCAGACTCAGAAGACCGCGATTTCAGCTTTCATTTGGATGTCTATGATGGCCTGAGTTGTACATTTGACGCATCGAAATGGTATCTTAGCTGGCAAACAAAGTACTGAATCACAGGTGATTTTCTCCACCATGTATAGGCAAGGAAACAGTTGTATGAATGTTGTTCTTGCACACTACTGTATCCGTTCAGTTAGCAATCATGAAGGCGCATAACTGGAGTTTTGGAATCAAGGAGTGCCGAGCTGTCCTCTTTGCCCAGCCAGTCAGCAGAGCAGAAAATAAAACGCATCTGCATTTTCAGAGGCTCACAGTACGAACGGAAGCTCCTGTCAGTGATATTCTAATCAGAAGCGTGCCCAGAATTCGATCGGTGTAAAGTGTTGGCAATGTCATCTCTTCCCAACGGGAAGGGCTTCATTCAGAGTTCGCAATTTTCAGATGTATCGTGAAAACAATTTGATTTCCTTTTATTTGATCTTGTACACTTACTTACAAGTAAGTGCACTGACCAAACTGATCCTAACTGTCAGCCGAGGACCAAATCCAAGTTCCACTTCCCTCATTAGCTCAGTTGACCTTTTAAGCGACTGTCCAACTTTATTTGGGAATTGTGTCCTCAGAGTTGTGCACCAACGCACATTCGTGTTGGTCATTTTTTGTGCTGCCGGTGCGGACGTAATCCAGTCATGGTTTCATTTGTGCACAGCACATGTTCGGGCGGTGTATGTGCAACAGTTTTCAGGATTCTCCCCACAAGTCCTTCCCGGAAGATGGGGGGAAGAAGCGACATCAGTTAAACAGTCCGGTGGATGGTGTGTGTAAGTGTGCATTCTGGAGAGCGATCTTTTGGGTCACCCGTGTCAGACCAATAGAAGCGACACTTGTCCACATATGTTCACTCCATTTTCATTGTACACTGTGCCATGAACATGCGAAGCACTGTTCTGGGAGAGGAACAGTGGACAAGGGAAGGCGAGTTAACCTCTGGCACGCACGAGCAGGAGTGCGAAACAAGGCTAGGATACTGTTAGTCGCTTGTTGACTTACAACGCTGTTTGTGTGTGCAGAGGGCCAAAGAGACAAGTGATACAGAAAAATAACGGGTTAATTTTGTTGCAGATTTCTCAAATTACCGCCAAAACCGCAACTTTCAAGTGCGCGAGCATACCACCCTTTTCGACATATGCCCCACTTTTAAAACGGTGCAGTACGCCAACCACCGAAAAAATTGATGTTTCCGTCAACTCTCACTACATCTCACGTTCCTCTGTTGAACGGTTTCACAAAAGGCAGAATCCCCGGTCAAAGTCAACACATCAATGATAACATTGACTTCATCGAAGGAAAAATGCGTGATTTGACACAATACTATCACCAGCTCATGTTGGCCTACACGTTAGCCGGGACAAACTCAACAACTCAAAGACAGCAAATCGAAAAGGAACAAAACGGGGACGCAGTCGAAACACATGTGACAATGACAAACTCGCGTGCGAACAGTAAGTGATATTTTGAATTCCTTTCCCTTTGCCTTTCTCGTTGACATTACGTTTGGTCTGATTTTGAGTGATGCTTTTGACAGCTGTTTTTCGTCCAGTTTGATAAGAGCAAAACCTTTATGTCCTAGATATTTCTCCTGTGGCTGCTCTTATTTCAACTGACGAAAAGTTCAGCTATAAGCCAGTGATCAATGCCTTAAGGAGAATCCTAGACAGTGCTTTAGATTTCCTCTACAACGTGCCTGATTCGACTTAGTTGATGGAGTCTGACTCAATGATGGGCCAAAACATCAAAAGGTGGTTGATTTTTCAGGAAGGTGACAACTGATGTAGCATTCCAGAACTAAGTTCAACGTTTGAAAATAGTACGTTATTTTGAGGAAGATGACGCATTTTACTGCTCAGTAATTCCACAATTATATGAGCTTCTTCATTAGTAGTTGTCGATACCGATTTTACGAGAACTCAGGCAGTCTAAACCATAAACACAGCAACCCAAAATTTGCAGCTTTTTCTCAAGAAACCCCAGTGCCATCACGGTACTCTGAACATAGTCTCTCACTGAGAGGCATTAAATGCCCATCGCGGTGCTTTCAACTCGCCGACAAAATGGACCGAATGTCCAAGGGCGGCGGCCTGTATTACAGTGATTCCCAGCAAAAGCCGCATGTGGTTCTTTAAATAAACCTTAGCTTGAGTGGTATATGATAATCATGGCACGTGGTCCCCAAAACTTCCATTAGTGTGAGACTCGATCAACCTGTCCATTAGCGTCGGAGATGATTTACTCTACGCAATTTAGAGAAAAAGAAGCCTGTGCAGCAACTTATGGTTTCTCACGCTAAACTCAATCCGGAAAAACTGCGTATAAACAGGTGACCGAAAAACGATAAACAACGTCTGTTGCGTGCTCGAAACGGCGATGGAAGCACACTTCATTCGGTTCAGCACACAAAGTGGCACAAAGATTTTGGGCACATTTCTAAATCAGTGGTGACAGGATACACAGTGGTACATTAGAACACACCTGACTGGAATTATGTGGCACATCCGACATTGTTTTCCTTTGTAAGCAAACTGGACGTTTAGTGAGATAAATTTCCAAAGCCAAATGGATTTTGGGTTGTTGCTTCGCACGCAGTAATGGTTTAAACTCTCCACCTGTTATTTAATGTATGGTTTACCGTTCAGTGTATGTAAAAATGGTCGTTTTTTGACCGAATTTGCTCCTCATCAGGAAAGATTACTTTAGTTGATTACTTCGAAGTAACAAACTTCAGATGGTTTCACAGGGCGAGAGTGGAGTACCTAGATTGTACCTAGTGTTCGGAGGAGATTGGGTGACGATTTGCCTGGTAGTTGCACCGTACGATGTGATATATCAGTGGAATTTTTCATCAAGAAAATGGAATATCTTTCCTCGTAACGGAATGTCTATTCCTGACTGGTGTTTCAGGATTGTCGGACTACAGATTACCCACAAGCAACACACAATGAAACATCATTCTAAAACTGCATATCGCATAAGCTAGTTAGCAGCAGAGGTCAAGCGACGACTGATGAGGTAAAATCGTCCACCCTTACTAAGAAACCTGTTCACGCTTAAAACGGTATTTAGGGTATGGAATTTAGTCCTAACCTGGCTTGCACAGCCTGACAATATGCCAAACACTGGGACTTATCTCGTGCTAAATCGCATCAATGCACGGAAACAGGGAGACAAACAAATGGCTTGGATTATATTTTCCGACATTTTATTGAACCCTACTGACCATGTTTTAGACATTAACTGACAGCCAACTTCAGAGGGGATAAAATTCTATGCCAAGCAGTTGCACGTTGCAGTACAGGACCACATTTTGTGCCTTCAGTTCGCGAACCAGACGCGGACTTAAGTGCTACAACCTACAACGCCTAATAAGTATGCAGTATTCTGCTTTTCTCCGGCGTGACATTTATTCTAAGTTGATATTTGTTGAAAATACTTAGGTATGCCTGGGTCCCAATAAACATTCAAGAGCTATCGAGCTAAACTGTAGATCTCATTCTGTAGTGAGCTGTCATACTCCACTCAGCTTCCGTTTCGTAGGGTTTATTTTGTTACCAGCTGCGAGCATTTTGCTGTCCTAAACTTGTCCTTCATGTTGACGAAGTGCAAACATAGTGTAAAAACTTCATTGAGAAAAGTTAAACAGTCCAGAGATTTTCTTAACGGAGCACACTACTCATGGAGCTGTTGAAAACTCTTGGACCCCCACGATCGGCTTCACCCTTCTTAAACCCAAAAAGGATGGTACATTCTTTAGGTTCCGTCAACCTCATGTTCTATTCGTACAAGAAAAGTGTACACAGTTGGCGAACTACATCCAGATGCAAATCAGACTGGCGTTGACTAGAAATACCACTGAGTCCCATTTGAATCTCTCGTTTATGATGTTCTTCAAACGAATGTACCTCGCAAAGAAAGTCTCATTATAAACAAGCAATTTAAACGAGATATGCTGAGTCCCCCTCCCTAAAACTAAACCAATTTGCAAATATAAAGTCTCACAACTTGCCTAACATTTGGCGTTGAAGTAGGATATCAGATTGATTAACACACAGCTAATGAGCCTATCAAATCAATCCCAAGAAGGGTGAAACCGGCCTTCGGCTGTAGAACAGTTCCCAACAACCCTATGAGTAGTGTGATCTTACAAGAAAATTTACTACAAAATCCCTAATATCGTATCAACTGAAACGCGAGGTAGCCTTTGGGCAACATACTCAGCTAAAGGATATCATAAACGAGAGATCCAACTAGGATTCGCTTTATTCTCCAGGCAACTGCCGAGCGGTAGATTTCTGAAACGATGAATTCTCAATAGGTTTGAAAAGTTTTTTTTAATTGAAGGCAAAATCACACACATCAACATGGGTTATCTCAGGACACGAAATATATCCGTTTTAATTCTTATGACATGCGCGGAAACATCAGAGCACCGTTTTCAATGCCTCCGAAAAATAGGGCTCTGCCGGTGACAGTCGTTTTATCCATAAAATGGCAATATAATCTTCCAAGGTCGATCTCACCGAAGGGGAACCACTGTGTTAGAGTTCACAACAAGCTTCTGTCTCGTTCATGACTCACAGTGGGTTAAACTGAGAATAGGCCTATCCCAGAAGACGAATACTTCCGTCAGCTGCGATGGTCTCCCTCCGCGTGTCTTCACATCTCTCAAGGCGATAGTTAGGAGTGATCGAGCGCTGCGATCAAACAGGTTGCTAACAACCATTTTGTGTCTGAAATTAAAGAGAGGCTGATCATCACGAGAGTTGCGCCACCGCTATACAACTCCTGCTGTTGAACTGGACCAGATGCACTGCGAAATAGTCCTGAAATCAGGTGGGGTCAAGTAGTGGCAACACTTCCGTTTTGTTCAAAACAGACTCCGGTTTGTCAAGCCAATTGCAGGACTTCGTGCGTTAAAGATCTACTCAAAGTCGACCGTTTTAGTGATCTGGCGGGCTGGCCAATTCCAGCGCGTAGTATAGTCACTATTGGGACACATGTCGAATGTACGGACTAATCTAATGAGACAGTCTAATGCAAGTTGCCGCATAAATTAGTCAAACCGCTTAGTTCGGCTCTTAGAACTTGAGTAGCGGGAAACCTCCTGATTGAGAATCAGGTGACTCTTGATACGTTTGTCAAGTTATACAATTTGCTTGCAGACGTTTCTCCACAAATCGCGCCGGGGGGTTCGTCAGTACCCATGCAGGGAAGCAGTTGTCTGAAAGTGGATGTCGAAGACGATTTTGCTTGACTTGAGAAGGCCGTGTAGCTGAACTCTCCGTTTTTCGTTCGATCCAGTTGAGTCATTCCGCTGGTCTTGATTGGTTTCATTGACATTTTAAAAGACAGCGTCAAACTCGCGAAATAGCCATTTTGACAAGAAATCTATTTCCAGCAAGGTTCTCCAGTATCCCAGGCACCATCAACCTCGTTCGCTTTGTGATTATATACATTATTGTTCTCGGAAGACAGCCAATCCTTTCTCGCACGTTTTATTCAAGGCATGATTGTGTTACAGCATCTGGGACCAAACTCATCTAGTTTGATCAAGACGCGTCAGGTCTGCCCATGAAATATGCTATCAAGAACTCTTAGCAGAATAGAGGCAAGTCAGTTCACCTGAGCGCCACTTGACAACAGGTACCGGCGTAATCAAACTTAGTGGCATGATGTGCCATGAATCATCTTTGTTAAAGTCGTCTCACCTCATTTATTGTCAAAACGTCAAGACTGGATTTCCTATACCACTTGAAACATCTTACTGCTTCATGAGGTAGGACATCAAACCGTAGTTACGGCCGAGTTTCCATGGTTTAATCGTTCTGGTTGTTACAGATTGTTACCGAGGCAGGTCTTATCTGATCGTAGGTGGCCCAAGTGTAGTGACACACTATAGGTTAGGGAACCTGCATTCCTAGTTCCAAAGATTGGTTGTACAAGACCTACTCACTTGTCTGCACACACTGTGTGTGAAGCAAGTGGCGGTACAACACAAGTCTTACCAGAAAACACCGACGTGCATCCACTTTAGTTAAATGACACGGCAATGAACAGCGATCCATCAAAGCAGACAGCTGTACTAGCCCAATTGCCGGTGGTGTCAATCGCACTCTCACTCCTTCTTCGTTGTCGGCTCTCCCCTCCCATGCGGTTCAGCCATCCGCACAGGTGACAAAACTCGTGTCGAAATCCTCGATTCCGACCGATCCTGGTGAAAGCGAACATGGACCACCTGCCGATCTGCCGCATTGTTAAGTGTTTTCGATGAATGCGTGAATAGACAGAGTATACGGGTTCGGGTTAGTGTACATGTGTTGTGCTGAGTGGGACATAATGTAGACGAAAATCTGTCCCCACGGAAAAGTGGCATAACACAGAGCACCAAGTACTGTTTCGTTTGTGTTCGTTGATGTCTGGTTGGAACCATCAATAATAATTGCTGCTTCCAATTAAACTATTTTTGGGCGGGTAGAGCTCCAATCCAACTAGCCATCTGGTTTTTGTGAGCATGGTCAGATCGTTCGTTCATGTTTTGAATACGATGAAGTAACGATTATTAGGACAATATATTTTTGCCGTATGAGATCATATTTAGGAGGGGTATCGTAAATAACAGTACTGTGCGAAATACTGCATCTGCAATGATTAAAGGAGGTTACAGACGAATCACGTGTTTATTGTGTCCTAAACTGTGGTAGTGTGGGTACTCACCACTGTCTGTCCCAAATCTAGCAGATTATGAAAGGCTGGTTTAGATTTTTCAAAACTCTTTCTGCTGCCTTTCGATTATCCTAATTTCTTGCAAGGTAATGTGCGATACTGACCACCACCACTCTTCTCATCAGGCTATTTGCATTAATGACAGAATCGGAGACAGAATTACTAGTCAGCAGTGTTTAACCCAGTGAACAACTTCTCCGATCTGACAAAACTTCAACCAATTTGTTTGAAGCCAATTGCTACTTGCAAGCCATGGATGTTTTCTCACAGGGGACCAACTGTGACGACTAAACGCACGGAAATTTGATGACAACAGTCAACTGACGTAACCGTCGTGTTGGCGAAATCAGTGCTGATCCTGAATACCTACTCATCAACAATAGACTCCGGCAGAACCTTTCAAATGCTCTAATTCTTGGCACAGAATTACATTCCGTCAGATGTACTATCCTAATTGGGACTAAGCGTTTGGGTGATGGCGACTAACACATAGAGTACGATATTAATAAACAAATACCATGTCATTTTGCCGGATGACAGTCGTGTCTTCCACACAGTGATTCGAAAACGCACTACTCACAAGGTTGCTGAAAATTCTCGGAAGCAGAAAATCATAAACGGAAGATTAAGTTAGTTTTCAGGTGAACCTCTCTTTTAAAACTAAAGTGTTATGCAGATGAGTGCCCCTTAAGGAAACATACTAGTGTGAATAAATTGGTGACTCACAAAGCCGATTCAACTGGAGTTAGTTATGCGAATCCGCACGACTGAGGCTGCACTGTACCAAGAGACACCAATCTAAAAGGCCGGTAATTTTAAACACAGTACAGACCGAGAATGAATTCAGTGCGTTTTGTGGTGTTTTAATAAAGCTTGGTAGAAACGCTGTACTGTTGTCAAAACCATGGCAGTCAGTATAATCATCATATCGTTTGTCAACCCTATTATCATGTTGTCTGTGGTTACGTTTATCGTCAGTTTCGTCATCACCATCGTTGTCATCGTTGTGGTCATGTCGCTGTCATTTTTGTCTTGAGCGGTGGTAGTAATATTCGAATTCTCTGGACAGAAATTTCTCTTTGGGAATCTCATCTTCAACGTATTTTGTGATGTTGTTGGATGACAAACACAAACTTAGGAAAGTGAGTAATAAATACACTTATTTACAAATCATAATCGTAACAAGATTGGAGCAGCAACAGGGTGTAATGTAGCTGAATCTCCCGTTTGTGATGTTTTGAGGCAACCTCATGAGTAGTGCATTACGAATATACATGTATCGCGATATCTCGAATATCGTAGCAACTGGAACATGAGGCGGCTGGTGCAGCACATTCAGTTGCCTAAAAACATCACAAACGGGAGATTCAGCTGGATCCCAGGTGAGTCTCTCGCAAAACTAAATTGAGTTGCAAATGAGTGCATTTATCGAAATCAGTCCAATTTGTGTTCAAGTAGAACATAAGGTTGACGGAAACTCGGGGATTGCGCTTGCCTGATGAGTCCCATAAAGAGCGAAACCGGTCGCGAGCTGTCGAGGAATTTTCAACAACCTTATGAGTACAGCAGTAACTATACAAAGTGAGTAATAATTTCATCTATTTTAGGTCGTCGACTGTAACTCGTCCGTTTATACTATGTAAACATATCTTTACTGATTGTAGTATGGGCTGGGTGATTAAATGACTCGTCAAAGGTGGTTTTCAGGTAAACGATGGCACAGAATTGACGTATTGAATTGCCGCTTATTTGGTACCAGAAGAGAGTCAGTAATCTGTTGTTATGGTTGTGGGTTACCAAGCACTGCAAGGGACTATAATCCACTCACTCCAACGTTACTACACGAGGAAAACGGAAAACATGCTGTTAAATTTATATATATAACAGAGGGTTAGTTATAGACACTATACTGTGTTTTAACGGAATTTTCACGTGTGCTGGGTCAATAGAGGAACAGTAGAGCCTGAAAGTATACGCATTAGTATTTGTAGTCTTTTGAAGACAAAGTGATTTGTTAGCAGTGCGTGTGTGCATTAAATGTGGCAAGCTATAAAATCCTATTCAATAGGAGACAAAATCTGAGCAAATAAAATTACTCTTTTTACTGCCCGCAAACATTTTGAGAAAAATTCTCCACGTCTTTAAATGGGACTTGTATGTACAGACGGAAAAGTGTGTGGTCTTTTTAGCGTTACCCCAGTACTCGAAAGTGTGGATGGATGAAACCATGAACCTGAAAAACTTGAGCCCATCACTGCAGCATCTCCCAGTTCTACTGTCTTTGCGATCACACCGAAAAAAAAACGATCTGACTTGGAACGGTTGATCTGCATGTTTTGTTTTTTGGTTCTTTAGCGGCACGCTGGATGTTACTATTAAGCATTACTTCGGACTTCATCACTATCGGGGATTTTAATTGTGATCAGTAGCCCAACTATGTACCGGTTGTACTGCTAGGGTTGTGTGCGTTAAATCCTGTCTCAACTGCATACGTGGTCACAGACAGATTCGAAATCTATCCAAAGTTTGTAAGGTTAAATTTTAACTGCTTATTGAAACAACAAACCAAACTGTCCATGGGCCTTTCTGAAAGTCTGTAAGCTAATGAGTGCAGCCGTATCAAGCACTGCTTCAGTACTTGTGCTCGAAAGCGACGTTACTTCTTGGAAAAGGTATTCCTTAACAACTGGAAAGATTTTCATAGAGGATATTTGTTGATTTGGCAGAAAAAGCAGCCTGCATATTTATGTACTGTCCATTTTCTTGAAAACGACACAGACAAATTTATTGATGGGCATTTGCTTGATATGTTTGTGTGAGGTTGCCGAACTGGATTGTTGTCTGAACAGCAAATTTGTAGTAGTCCCGAAGTTTTTTGAAATATTTGTTCTAAGCAACCAAATTTCAAAAACCGAACTCCATTTGTTTTCCGCTACCTAACTCATTTACTCACGTTTTTCATCTCTACCTCATTCGTGGACCTAAACCCTATCTTGATCCTCCTCACTCATTTGACCGGCTGAGGTAAGCCCGACATCATTTTGGCTCTGTAAAGCTCCTTTAAAAAGAGAGCATTCCAAGTAGAAACATAGTCTTAATTGGATTACATATGACATTCTCCATGTACAACGCAACACTACTTGTAGTACGACAGTCCAAGACCGGTTTTGCCATTCCTGTGGCTCATCATGTAGACATAATCTTCAAGTGTCGATTGACCCTGTTTTCTACTTGGACGGAAAATTTACGCAAGTGGAGAAATGCACTCATTTGAAAATTTCCTCACTGAGGAGTATCATAAGTTCAGTCGAGTCTCATGTTTGCAAATGTTTGCGTCCAGCCAATGGCGTGCAATTTGCCATCCAAATCATATATACTTTTGATTGAAACTCGGGAACTACACCTACGTGATAAACCGCTAGTAAGGCGGAACCGGTCATATTCTGTCAAACGGTTTCCAGGTAACTTATGGGTATTCTTTGGTCTCACAATCGAGAACACTAGTTCAACCTGTAAAATGGAATATACTGCGGCGGGAGATTTGGCTAGCGTTTATATGAGTTTCACTATCATTATTTTTCAATTCTGTAAAGGCACTGTTCATAAGGATAACAGAGATTATTTGGAGGATGATATTTTTAATTTTATATTAGTTGGTATACTGTGACAGTTTTCTGGCTACATCAGGCATTCAATTCACATCCAGACACAGTGTATCTTTTTGTGTACCCCAAATGGTTCCTTCTGACCATGGAGATTCCGATTATTTTCTCTGTGGCAAAGCCATTCAAATAATCGAAACATTGAATTATATTGATGTGCTCTCAACAATGTGTTTTGCCTCCAATGGTGGTAAATACCGAGCAATCAGTTCAACTGCCTTTTTACCGGGCATATTGTGAATACATGGAAATCAGAATAAATTCGTTTTCCTGTCCACAAGCCTATTCTATCCAGGCTTGATAAGCTATGGAAAACAAGAAGTTGTTACTGATTTCTGGTCTTTTTGACTCCGTAAACAGGTTTTAGACTGGTGCGTATACACGTACTTCCCTGAGACATATAAGGCTATTAATATGTATAAATGGGTTGCAGCCGGATTCTCCACATAAATTGTTCCTTTGGCCGATTGGAATTTCGGTTGTCACTCTCAAACAAGCTAAAGTCACCTTGCGATGTCATACAAGCTCTCAACTCACACCTACTATCAGCATCATGGAGCTAGGTGGTCAGCGGACATCGACAAAAAGTAAAAAGGCGATGGCGGAAAAGAGGTATGTCGGACGCAGATAAACCACATAGGCAGCCGGTGTTTCAGCAGATGGCACCATCTTCGGCTTTCATTGTCCTGCTGAACTCCTGTGACCCCTTCCTACAAAACTGCTTCGGTTGTGACTCACTGGTTTCCCGTTTCCCATTTTGTGAAGAATCTGTAGTCCTGTGTGTTTACTTGGACATGTATACCTTCTCCGGTCTATCCGATTTGGAACA
Source organism: Clonorchis sinensis (assembly GCA_003604175.2). Lineage (NCBI taxonomy): Eukaryota > Metazoa > Platyhelminthes > Trematoda > Opisthorchiida > Opisthorchiidae > Clonorchis > Clonorchis sinensis. The sequence goes on along the minus strand of CM030370.1, from coordinate 68,507,781 downwards.
TTCACTGCGATTCTGAGCAATCTGTCATGCAGAGTATTGTTTGCAAACCGCAAGCAATAATCATGGATAAGGATAAAAATAAATTTGTCGCTTGAATGAAGATTATCTCCCGAAAAAAGAATGACTAGCTCTAATGCCTCTCCAGTAACTGTAAGTAAGCACTGAAAATATAAAGCTAACTGGCCTGTCCTTGAAATGACCTCTATCTGAATAGGTTACATTGGATGGTGGCTGTCAAATAAGTCTCTTGAAAACTCACCAGGGTTGATAACCTCTGTTCAGAGTCACCTCCTTTGAGAATAAATCTAGACTTCTGTGTGCCTAGTGGCCATGGCCCAATAGTATTATAAGTCAATTTGTTACGTGTTATGCAACAGTATTTTTCCAAAACATTCAACCATCACTCGTATTGGCGAAGATCTCATGTAATGGTGGTATTATTGTCCAACGGTTTGCGCTTCGTCGTTCGTATACGTTCGCGTAACTGCCCAATGTCATCAAATAAAAAACTCACTTCTCTAATATTGCGATACGCATTAACTGTACGTAAACTTACCTATTTTTCTTGCTTTCTGAACCCACATTTTTACTCAAAGTTCCTGCGCATTTTGTGTAGTATGGCAATTTCGTATTGGAAGACAATTGGTAACACAAGCTAAAGCGGGTGAATTAGTGCCACAGGCTCTGAAATTTCTGAGGCCTTACACATATTCCCCCGAAGCATCTGGCTCGTACAGTCTCAAAAAAGGGAGCTTACATTCAATATTACTCCTGGTAGTAAGCCGACCAATCAAGCCATGCGAGCTCAGTTTGATTAAAATACACAGTATAACCAGTTTCTGTAGGCTCCATCAGAAAAACAAGGGGGAGAATCCTCAGTGAAGCCGGACATTTGTTCCACACAGCCTAGCCACTTGAAACAAGGGTGTGATCGGTCAACTTTCGTCAACTTTTTCCACGGCTGCAATATACGTAACTAGAGAGGAACAGTTTAAATAGGATGGGACAGCGACGGAACAGATAAGTAATGAATCGCAGTGGATGGGACGAACCGGTAAGCAGTTTAAAAGTACACTATCTTCCGACAAAATCACTGTTTTGTGTATCTATTTGGTTCTCACAGGAGACCCAACCGAATCTATTGTTTACGAAATTCTTCAACTGAATGTGCTACAAGAAGACTGCCTCATTGTTCATTTGGTGCGATATCTCAAATATTGTAGCGTATTTACGTAGAGGAAACTACTCAAAATTCATCTGGTTATCTAGTGAGAACTAAACTGATATGCAAATCAGTGTTTGTTAAAATATGTCCCACGACTGACATCAAGATAACCATTTTATCATGAACTAACTACTACAAACTAATCTAAAACCTGCACCACTTCAGTGAACACAGTTGGTCACTGTATGACAGAGTTGTGCCCATAGTGTGCCGGAGACAACACAACTTTCCAATTTGTACAGATCGGGTATTTAGACAGGTTATGGCAAGACATAAGATACGTAATAAATTAACCATTTCTTCGGATACGCCAGTGAGCCTTCACATTTGTCAGAGGAAATAAGCGCATCTGCCTGTAAGCTGCCACCCGCTCCGAAATTCTGCTTTAGAGGAATGTATACTCCGACGTAAGGCGTTAGCAGCAAGATCCTTCAACTGCCGCCGAACGTGCGCTTCTCTGCAGTTTGCCCCGATGTTTGTTATTGTCACGTTGGTTGGAGTCACATCATACGTGATCCAAAGGACAGTAGCAAGTTCCATGTTAACTCCCTCTGATTCTCTGCATCACTCTTAGTCATTTCCTCATTTGATCATTTTTTACCAAGGACGTCTGCCCTTCAAGCCTGTCAGACAAATCTATACCGTGGTTGCACAGAACGCATTAGGAGGCACCAAACGCTGCTGAGTTTTGGTATGCTAATTAATTGAATCGCAATCATAATTATTATAACACGCACTAAAATAATTCATGGAAGAAACGATAAAAGATGTTCTCGTTTTTCAGTCATCTTCTGGTTCTTATATATAGTGAATCGAACGGCTAACAGCAAAATGATTTAAGCCCCAGTTATTAAGAGTCGGGAAGCTTGTACACATTTTCCATGGCTGCCAAGATATTACTTTGTCAACCCCCAAGTAGTAGCCTTTTCATCCCGTTCGATATGAATTCACCAACGGTGACGCAGCAGTTCATAAGCTGTGTTCCGTTAAAAAGTACTTGTGTCACTTCCCCAAATAAATTGCGGATAAGGACCAATTTGCATTACCGCTGTATGCTGACTACAGTGATATCCCCTACAAAATACTACTGATTTACCCTAATATACCTTGCCCTTTTTTCTCTTCTTTAAATGTTTTAGTCGCATTTAAAGAACTTGATGAATTTCAACGTCTCTGGAACCATTGGAGCGCAGGCCCGACTGACGACAAACCTATGCCTTACCACTCGAGTCCCAAACATTCAACCGCTACTCCACAAACTTCACCAATCCTTGGAAGCACCCCGGATTCCTTCATAGATGAAAAGCTAACTAATACGGATACAACTAGTGCACTCCATTCAATGCTTTCTGCAAACGGTCCAGCCGATTTCAATATACCCTCAGAACTACTGCAGAATTCCCTCTCGCCTACTTCACTTCCTAACGGTACCAACCGTTTGGAAACGACGGCAAAGGACAATAAGTCAACATGTTCACCGCTGGATACGCTGGAGAAGTTGGCCGAGATAAAATCTAACATATCTTCCACCCTGAGTAATGGAGGCTTTCCTTTTGAAAACCCTTCTCCTAACATCTCCCTCCAGTTCCCGCCAGACCCAAGCATAAGCCTTTTCCAGCTAAATCAGCTTGCGCAACTATTCATTGGACACCATTCCCTACAACAGACCATACGGCCGGTTCCCCAAAAATCAATCCAAGATACTTCGAGTGTTGTTAATTTACCTGGAATAACCGCAGGTACTCAGTCTGATCCATCCCGTCATAGGTGTGGACTAGATGACTACTTTCGAGCGTGCTTGACCTCCAACAAGCAGTCTTTCGAACTGCGACCGAGCGCTCCTGTGAAGGACGGATTTGAAGCGAGAACAACACGAAGCAGTGTAGTAGGAAAACCTAATCCAGAACAGAAAAAATCCAATGGATTTTCTATTCCAAATCTCCTTGGACGTTCAGACGAAGTTAAAGATTGCAGACGGTTTCCTGCAAATGGTTCCCCTAAAGGCTCGTTCACACCAGAAAGGTTTAATTGTAACACATGTAGTCGGACCTATTCCACCCATACTGGACTAATCCGACATCAGGCTCACAAACATGGTAATGTTCGTTTATCTTCTCAGGCGGCCGTTCAATTGAGACCATCATCAGAAGCCTACAAATCACAAATAAATCCACCAGGTACATCATCGGTCAGTGCGGGTATCCGGCCAAACGAATCTGCTTTGCGTACAACAAGACCACCGCACAGACTGCGTACAAATGTCCAGATAGAAAAAATCGGCGCATTTGAGCCACATGGATCAGTGAATGCTGTGATGGAAAATCAATTTTTCGACGTCTCTGGCCAGTGTCGAGCAGAACGACCATTCTGCTGCCATATTTGTACAAAGATTTATTATTCAATGTCTGCGCTAAAAATGCACGTGCGAACTCACACGCTTCCCTGTAAGTGTAATCTCTGTGGTAAAGCTTTCTCACGTATGTGGCTGCTGAACGGACATTTACGGACGCACACGGGTGAGAAGCCCTTTGCTTGTGTGGTTTGTGCCAGGGCTTTTGCGGACCGATCCAACCTCCGGGCTCATATGCAAACCCATTCAGAAGTAAAACGATATCGTTGTGTGCGGTGTTCAAAAACGTTCTCACGAATGGGACTACTTACAAAGCATCAATCCAGCTCGTGTGGCCTGAACAACAATGGAGATGTTACTACAAGCCGCCCTTCGGATACGATGAGTGAAGATTTGTTGTTAGACAGTGAAACCTCAAGTTCACCCGTCACCTCACCAAAAGGTATTACCTGAAAACATTCATCGGCCGGTCTCAAAATTTGCACTGCAATGAGACAAACAATAGTGGCTGCCGTGTATTCATAGTTGTTAGCCGATAGAAAGTACATTTTGTATCACTCATTCCCACCTCAAATAGGACCATGTTTGTAGCATTGTGATTATTCAGACAGCTGCAGTCCCAAAAATTGTGCACAACTGTTGTGTTTTCTTTTCTTCTTTGTAAACGTACTGGACTAGGATTTTACATGTCAGTGACACCATAGTCAGTGTGAAACCGCCGGAGAAGAATGGTCTCCAAGACAAACTAATCATTTTTACGATTGCAGTTTCAAAATGTGGTATAGGACTCTCCGGTCTCTCAAGAACGGTTTTAGGTATTCTCTGCTTCAACCTCAATGCATACAAAATTTCCAGCGTGATTCACCTAAAGAGCTATTTAAATAGCTAACTAAACGTATAATTTGCTGAATTAAGTTATTTGCGATGACTGTTCGTAATCATCAGACAGCCTACTACAGGTTTCATGTTATCTGGGACAAATGAGGTGGGCTTGGTTCCCGGATTTTGAAAAAATCAACTGCTGATTTAAACGGTGATTTGGTGGAATTTCTACGTGAGGAAATTGCTGGGGTTGTATACTCGATAAAGTCTCTCGAGGTCAACAGCACATTGGTATTCTTTCACATAATGTGCAGCAAACAGAGATTCTCTTGCAAAAATCACAAAGTCCTCTGCGGCTCTTGAGCTACCGTTCCACACTCAAGGCGGCCAGTGTGCTGTGCATTGTGCAAAAGAGTGTCAGTGTGCAATTAGCTATGGCAGACTAGATCGAATTTTCAGCTCCAGCTGTTTCACCATACCTATAAACTTACAAATACGATGTCTTCTTTACCTTCCCCTCACCTGATTTTCTTATCACGACGATGCACGTCCTGAAAAGCAACGCATCCGCCATTTGGAATTCCGATTTAATAACGAACGAAATGACAGAGGTAGATCTTGAAAACCTCTCAAGAAGTTGCAGTTTATCCACGTAATCCAGCTGAAGTAATGTTGAGAATAGGTGTTCTGTGTGGAATAGTGCAGCGAATGGGTGAATTCTGTTACCTATTTTGCCGGCGAAGTTGAAAAACGGTTTACATGTGGTTTTTAAGCAAAACTACTGAACTAAGGAGCACTGAGTTGGTTTTCGATGGTTCTCTTAGGTACACCGATAGAATTACTTGATATATAAAAAACTACCTGTGTTAGTTAATCGCAAAACTGTAATCTTTGAGGCACTATCAAAGCAGGACCAGATGAATATGCCGAGATTTCACTGTAAGGAAATTCTCGTCGGACTAGCCCTACTTCGTTTTCAGTCTTTTGGTAATCAATTAAGTAAGTGAGTAAACCTATGAATCATTTACTCATTTATCTGTTTGTTTGTTCAATTATTAATTCATTCATACGTTTATTCAGCTAATCAATCATCCAATCACTTCTTTCCTATGAATCATTTACTCATTTATCTGTTTGGTTGTTCAGTTATTAATTCATTCATACGTTTATTCAGTTAATCAATCATTCAAGCACTTCTTCCTTTACTCATTCATTCATTCATTCATTCATTCATTCATTCATTTGTTCGTTTGTTTTTGTTCGTACGTTTGTTCACCCATTCATTCTTCCTACAGTTCTGAATCAACTATCGTTTATTTTTAAAGAGCATGGTCGCAAACATAAATAGTTAATCCAAGCAATGGATGTGGAGGAGTTACAAAAAGTAATGGAACGAAACCGGTGGTGAGCTGTCACATTTTCCAGCAACCTTCTGAGTAGCATGGTCCGTCTAGAAGTAGTACTCAGTTTTCTCTCAGAGCAGCTGGTGAGGTCACACGGGTAGGTGCTGACGCTTTTATGCGTGGTACAGTCTTTGTTGTTTCTTACAACCTACAACAATTACACCACTATCGTTTATTTACTATCGTTTATTTTTGGAGAGCACGGTCGCAGACATAAAAAGTAAATACAGGCGATGAATTTTGGGAGAGTTACCGGAAAATATTAGATAAAAAGAGAGAAGCGTCTCACTCGAAGTCATGCCATCAACAGTTCCGGTCAAACAAGATGAATCCTGATGTAGACATTTTGGTATGGAACCACGTGTGTAAACACCAACAACCGAGGGAAGGACAAACAATGCTGAGTGCTCTTCAAGGCGCGGTAATCGCTAGCACAATCAAGACTCGCACATCAGCCAGTGTCCGTCATACTGGATTTGGTTTGACTTCCAGTGGCAAGAATGCATACTCAACGCCATGTACCACGCATAAAAGTGTCATAAGTACAATGGTAATCAAGCACAACTCACCTTAGGAAGTCCCAGTCCAATAACAGCCTTGGCGGATTGAGGAAAGCAGATCCTTCAATAAGAAATGGTCATCAGTTGGTGGACCAAAAAGTCGCCATCTCAACCGATTGCACGTAGAGCTGAGATTATGGCGAGGGAATCTTCATCAACACCATACTTCTGCTTCCTCTCGTTCCACACAGTCATTCCGCGCCCATTCAACGTTATGGCACCCAAGTCTGTTGTATGTATATGTGCACTTATATGTATATATGTATATATATGCACATATGAGAAAAAGGAACTCCTTCCAGAGTGTGAGGACCAGATTAAAAAACATGCTTGTATTAAGACGCACCAGTGGAGGTTGACACAGTCAAAAACTTTTACAACGGAATCGGTTTTTGAAAGTCTATTTTACTGCATTTGAACAGCAGTGTTTCGAAGTCTCATTCACTTGCATTGTCGTCCCCTGCTGAGTCGGAGCAAATGAGACCATACAATAAACTGGGCTGAATTAAAAGGTTGACCAGTGCGTGCAAGATGCACCCCTTTCCCTTTCATTTATTACTCAGATTCGCGCCGCCTAGTTATATTATATCTGACTGACAGAACACTGAGAGTATCCTGCGATGGTATTTGCTTGACAGACCTTTTGTGTGGTAGGCGAGCTGATAGTTCACCCCACTCCTTGTTAAAACAAATTAAAAGGTTCATTTAGGCGTTTGTCACACCGTCCAGTTGCTAAAACTACCCATATTTTAGCGGCCAGTTCGACAAACAATTGGAAGTTTTCGGGCCTAAAAGTCGAGCAAATGAAGATAGCTATCTGTAGACACGCTGCTTGAAGATGTGTGCTGAAATGTTCTCATGAAATTCGTTAAGAACGGATGGCAAACCATGTCTCTCTTATGGGACGGACGTAAGTAGTTTGGCCAAAGGGACGCTGCGGGATTGTAATATCCGATTTAGTTGGGCTCACGAGGGCAAATAAGGAAGCACATATGGCTTCTAAAACCACGACATCTCGCCGCTTTTACCAGATGGGCGTCAAGAAGGACAAAGTCGGGATACTTTTTGGCAACCCATGAGTAGGGAGTTCTGCCGAAAAATATGTGGGATCTCTCGAATATCGTACAGAATAAAACAGGAGGTAGCGTCCGTGCAGCGAATTCAGTTGAAGGATACCGTAAACGAGTGAGTGAACCGAAGTCTGAAGATTTAGCCTGTGGTTTTAACAACTAGCGTTCCATTGTTTGGAACAATAAAGCGAGGAAAAGTTTGTTTGGTGATTCTCAAATGTCGCGGTGATTTAAGTGTGATCTGTCTTACATACCACTATTTTTAGAAAGTTTCACGTGCCAGTGACATGAAGTGAATGTATTTGCTTGTTGAATGTCACATTCAAACTCGCCCATTCAATATGGATTACCAGATGACGCATATCTGCAAACCAAAAAAGAACGTCGAACAAATGATAGATTTACTTGCAGTGGATACTGTCGTGGTCACCTGTAAACTTCAAAGCGCAGGACTAGTATCCTAGGACGTTTATCATATTATTGATCAGTAATTCGTAAGAAATTTTTTTTCTCACTTAGCAGAATTCACTTTTGAAATCTAACGCAACGAAAGATACTCCCTCCTACAATGACAAGGTTATGCTGGGTTCGTAGCAGCTTTGGTCCACCAAGCGACCTAGAGGTAACACGAATTTGGAGCTACTGTTGCGATGCCAAGATCCAGGAAGGATCGTATCCAACGGGAAAGCATTCTCAAAACAACTTTGGCCTCTTTATCTCTATTTGATTTCTAAGTTGACATGCGTTATCACCACGTAGATCGAGGTTAACTGCCTACTGTCTACGAAGCTTTGGTTGAGGACCGGGGTGTTCATAAAATCGAAGTTTGTTGTCAACTGTGTACTTCCCCCGGAAGCTTACAGCTGGTGCCTTTTGTTCCGGCCATCAAAAGTTTTCATTAGATTTGAATTAAAATCATCTGCCTCACAGCTCTTATTGGCCGGCCGTTTGCCGGGTGGAAGCGACCGAGAGGTGGACAGTTGCTGACCTGGCAACGAAGTATGGAAACACTAACCAGTAAACTTAGATGGGTCGGCAACTGTCGCCCTCCTGGATGGAGACCCCGGGACTCAAATCACCAGTGGTTAATGACAGTGGCAGAAATGGCCCGATCGCGCAGTGAATGGCGCTCGTGCATCAAAGTTATCACCTGCAGTACGCAGCTACCTGGTTTCCAAACTAAACAAGGCTTGGCTGTATGTCCCACACTCTCCCCTTTTCCGGTGATCGAAACTGCAGCCGCTGGAACCGATTTGTCTATGGTGCACAGGTTATAGCCGATAAATTAAATTGAATTGAAAATCAAGAAACACCTGCGCCTTCTCCTATTCGAGATAAGGTGGTTAGTCCCTCTTGGCTATCCTGACGACTTTATTACAGAGCAGTTTTTTATATCACCTTTATTCCATCTGGACACGAACTAGAGCTGCACGTGCAGAATCACTGACAGTCAACATGTGGTTGAATGGCTGATCGCCCCAAGTTGCCGAAGCCGGGCATTGTTTTCTTCCATTAACTGTGCTTCATCGTTACTCATACAAAGAAATCTCCAATTACTCCCTCTGTCTTCAGACAAGCTGGTTCAACTATCTAAAAACCTTTGTCTTCCCCTCATTGCTGGTGAGACCCTATAAGCTATAAGCTTGTGTACTTTATGTCAGTATGCAAATTCTCACGCTGCTGACTCTGTATTTGATTACGGAGAAGCGTGTGCACATAATTTGCATAGATTAGAATATTGGAACTTGTGATCCCCAAATGTCAGTGAGCTCTTGAAGATAGTACCGTAGATTTCCGTTAAACAATGGTGCCCCAAAGGTCCAATGGAGCATCTAATAAAGTGTGACAAGCTGAACGTATCTTACGAGAAGCCGGTGATGATACAGTAGCACTCGTCTCACAATACCCCGAGTCATTTTTGATAAAACCAAATCAACGTTGGTAGTGTGAGGAAATTCCCAATCGAGGTTTCATCCTATTTGTGAAACTGATCTATAACAAAAGGCCGAAAAGCACTGTACAACTGTTTCGTCCTTATTGGGAATAGTTGGCAATGCGTATCTGAAGAAACTCAAGAAAGTTTCACAAGCGAAACATCCATTCTAAAAACCATCGAGAAACCGGTCGACCCGCGACCTCTTGATGTGGCTGAACTTAGAGGCTGGGACTTCAAATGGAAAATCCAAATCAACCATTTTTATCGATGAATGCCCCACATGATACTACAGGTTTCGGAGCGGATGTTGGATAAATCGTCCTCCACCGACCACAAACACTCTGAGCACGTAGCCAAAAGCGATCAAGCTGTTTTAATTCAAAGAATAGCTTACCATCTAAATGGGTTAGTCTGGATAGTTATTTGCTTTCAATACTAAATACAGCTAACACGAGGACTCAGAATTGCTTAGATAAACTCAGTGTTGTTCGATGGTGGTAAAACGTAACCGCATGATATGAATCGCGTGACTGAAGAATGAGTGACAATTTATCCTGCCTAAGTAAGTTTTTACTCAAACTGTCGACCAGGCCTTCAACCAACAGCCAGGAGGCCATTACTTCGAATTTCTCTAGATGTTTGTGAGACACACATTGCTGATAACTCACGACAAACACGAAAAAGGACCGTACAACGCTCCTCGACTGTTCACCATTGGTAAACTTAGCGTTGCACGACAACCGATATGAACTATTCACTTGTGGAAATCCCGATAAATTAATAAAGTTGAACCAGTTCATGAGCCTCTTCAACAAATATCCTTAGCAGAGGAGACCCAACAGAAGACCCAACACAGTGAAGCTCAGCAACTCAAATGTGCTTAAGTATAGACTGAAACTTTTTTTCGGAATGCTGTAGGACAGTAAAACTCGGTACGACCAGAGACAAAAGGCATTCGTACAAGGTTAGATTGTTTTTCAAACAACGCAGAATTCAAGATGTTTATCTACCACGATCATTTACGTGGTTTTACCGAAAGTAAATCATGAAATTTGATGAACACTTGCGTATTCCTAAATATGTTCTTGTGGAACAGTTTTTGCGACAAAGTACTACTTCTGTAGATTGCACAAGTGCAGCTTATGTGTAGGTTAAGTATTTCACTTTTTGTGACAGGTCATTGGCGGTCGATACTCAGCAGCTTGTATCGGGTGTTGATAAATTCCCAGTGTAAGGAACATTCACTAGGGGAGATGCCCTGCAAAGATGTGCGCAGAAGATATACTGTATTTTAATAAGAAAAAATGAGATGAAATCATGCAAGGGTAGCAGTTTACAATTGTCAGTACCGGACGGAACTTCGTAACAAAACCTTTTATCTGAGGTATTTTGATCAGTTACTTACCGTTTTGATCATATTGTCCCTATCACTGAATACCTTTTCATTATTTTTTTACCTTCTAAAAAAGACTTTGTATCTCCACTCCCTCACAAGGAAATTTTGTTAAAAATTATGTTTTAAATGAAGTGGGACGAGAAACCGTTGCTCATGCCTGGCGCCTTTACTAGGATGACGAGGGACACCTTTTTGAATTCAGTGCGTCTATCTCACGACTGGTATCAATATCCGTTTTCCTTTCCTGGATATATCTGCGACCCCTTTTTAATTAACAACCAGTGAGATTTTCTAGACGCTGTTCTTGGCATTCTTTTCATCCAAATGGGTTGTGGCATCTCTGGTTTTCATTCGCAGCTCCAATTTAGTGTCAGTCGTCCATTTTGTTTAGGCCACAAAAATAATGAGACGGTTTCTCCTCACGAACCGCTTGACTGATTTGACCCTTTTATCAACATTGGAAGTGGTGTAAGCCAATTTTTCATAAAGTTAGAATTAAGCTACCCAAGGGAAATGCAGTTCGACAGACTGAACAAAAACTTGCGAGATAGCCCAGTAGTTAAGTTGCGGACTTACTGACCGGAAGGTCCGTCATTCGAGAAGAAACCGCGGCACCTCGAATGTTCCTGTCTTGGCTTGGGCAACCTGTCAGTATCTCAGTCCTCATGCTTCCCTCGGGTAGCATAGTAGCTAGGCGGCTGGAAGTGTTGGGGCTGAACGCCTATTTAATTTATCCATCAACGATATAGCATTCAATTACCTCACTGAGGGCTTGATTATTATCACAGCCTTTACCCGACGTTCTTGCCAGCTGATGCAGTCGATGATCAAAGTGAATTGGTGCTCGGTATTTACCTGAGTTGGTTTCCTATTTCTGAATTGAACGGTAGCGGATATAGGCTACTGTGGCTTGTCGCTGTCGGGGAACTGATCAGATCATTTTCGAGATGCGGTATCAATTATTGATACGTTGCACTTTTCGACTATGTGAATTTTGCATCTCGTCGTCTTGGCTAATCGGCATGTCAAAACCACTTCCTGCAACAAGCCAACAACAGTGCAGTGCACAGTACCGCGTGGCAGCCAAACAACTCGGAACTTTATCCCTAGACCAGTTCCCAATGGAATTTTTTTACTTTTATCGATCAGTTTTCATTCCTCCTATTCTCTGTTTCCAGTGACGCCCCCAACAGCACCCAGGTTCATTTCCCAGAAAAGTTTCTTAAGTAATCTTCATTTTTGAAAGGGTTACAAAGCTTTTGCTCCTGCTTCTGTTTTCCAGTTTAAAAACGTTTTCCAAAGTCATTTTTGCTATCACCAAATCGACTGCAAATGTAAATCTATATCAAATCAGTGAATAGTGCAGCACATGTTTTAATGCTCATTTTCGACTGCAGACTGTCAGTCGAATCCAGTTTTCGATGAAATCAGCTGCTAGTTGGGAAAATTAATCAAGGTACAATGAATAATCAAGAACTATCATTACATCAATAATGATGTTGTTGGTGATAACGGCAATATGGATGGTGACGATCATGGTGAAGAGGATACTCATGAGAGTGAGTATCATAAGGATGTTAACAGTGATGAAAATGTCAATGATGGTAATGACGCTTAACCCGTTGAGTGTTGATCTGTTCACCGAGCTTGGTAACTAACTTGCAAACGTTCTGTCACCATAAGAGAAGGCACCATCAGTAGGCAGTTGGAATGGCACTTCCTATTTGGCCGCTTGATTTTATCTATCATTTGATGATTCTCATTTCTTGGCGTGACTATCTGATTGTAAGACAGTGTTTCTGCGAAATTATTGATCCGCTTGTGATTTCTCTTGCGTTATGGTCAGCGTCTCCTTTATTCGACTGGTTAAACCAATTCCTTCTGTTTTTATTAGCTTCTTCCTTCCTTTCGATTCCCCCCATCTCAGTTTGCATTACGCGGTAGTCTGATCTTCTCGAATTTGACTGGCTGGTTGCATCACCTTAATTACTCTAGTGTAACGCCTGGTGTTTCTGCGTCCACTGGTTAATTTGATATTTTGATTTTATTGGCTGGGCGCCCCGTTAATCTGATTGATATATCGGTTTAAATAGTCTGATGCTTAACCCCACTTACGATTGCAAACGTTGTTAGCGGCACTGGCCATCAAAGCGCCGGCGCGAAATTATCGCTAGTATTTACAATCCGTAGATCAGGACTGAAAATGAACGTGCTAAACGACCACTAGGAGTGAAGAGATGTGGGGTTTTACTGTCCCAATTTTGTGAGAACGGTATGAACAATGTTTATTTGCTGGAATATTGGTAGTTCTGATGCGTCAGCCAATCAAGTGACTACTGATCAGTTCGCCGAGCTTGGAAGTTAGCATGCAAACGTTTCGTCACCTATCGAGGGGATGTTATCAGTGCACGTTTGGGTGAACAGTGGTTAATTTTAGTGATATGCATCATCATCATCATCATCATCATCATCATCATCATCATCGACAGCCTGACATCAGTGTTCAACACCGATGCTTCACTGCCGTACGTTTAGTGATGTGAACACTAAAGGAACGCAAAATCAACAGTTAAATCGGATGTGCATAGCGAAAAAGGGCAGTTGAATACGATTGCTCCAGGCCGTTCACCAAGCTAAATAAGTCATCCACCAGCCCATACAGCTTCAATTCATTTCAGGCGGGGCCGAAGGTAAGACGTTGCATTGCAGTGACTTTCGACCCAATTTTCGCTGTTTTGCTAGCTGTTTCTATTTTATCGCTCGACGGCTCATTATAACGTCGTCAATTTTACAATGTATTGGGTGGTTAGAGGGGTAGAAATACGGGATTATTGTAAGATTTTTTGGTGTTTTGACCTCCTAATGTTTTGAGCCCGTAAGTGTTTAGGCCTGTTTAGCTTCATGTTAACTGCGCATGCAACACTTGCGAAGAGTGATGGAAACACAGACGATGGATTCTGAAACACGCAAGGTTCTATTGGCTATTTATGGAAAACATTGCATTTACCCGTAGGGGTCAAGGGTGGGATGAAACGTGTCCCACTTTGTCAGCACAGACAACTTAAGTGCCCCAGTAGTTCAGCGAGGGTCACAAGACTGAAGAGGAAACTTCTTTCTGGTGATCGAATCTTTAGATAAAAGCAATCCAAGCAGTAACTCAGTTACCTGTTGGTGTGAATTAATTGAGATTTGTCCTGGAAATGAAGCCAGTCTACGCTGAAAAGTCGAGAAGCATTCTTCAGCTGTTTCATTTGAAATTGTCAGCAGTGTATATCTCACGAAGTTCCAAGGAGTTCCGAACCTGCGATCTCCCCGTTTAATGAGTGCTGATCTATATTCATTTGGACGCGTGGGTCATGCAAACTTACAAACTGTTAGGGTTCAATGCTAGCTTTGTTGCAAAGCAAGTTGCTGTGCTTACCTAACTCGGATGAAGAGGGGTGTGTGATCAACTATCTTTCGAGCGAAGCTACTAAACGTTAAAAATCACCTTATCTTCTGACTTTTCTGGATTGTCAAAACTCAGACAGAAACTTACAACCGGAAACAGCAGTTAGGTGTAGCAAGCTGGCTCTAACCAACAAATATGATGGGCTGGTAACACAGACTGAACGAGTGAACAAAACCAAGCTATTTCATACACCACGACTGACCCCTAGATCGCAAGTATCTGCGCAAAATAACCGGCGGGTGGAGTTACCCGGACTCCAAGCAAGAGTTTATCCTCCGTAATAAACTGGACAAGTACCTGGTGCCCTAACCAAACATTCATCACTTGCGAGCTTCGAAACCAACAACAAACCATCTTGCAAAGACTTAAGAGATTCAACGTCATAAGCTAATTTACGAGTGACACAAGTTTCTGCTACCTACAACGAGATTCAGAATGCTGCTTCTGAGCTGTACCGATTGATAAACCTTTACACTGAGTTGTACTTGTTAATTCCAGCCGGTCGTTGGAATCTGTTCTAAGTCACTAGTGATTCCTCTGAGCATGGTAATCCATTCACAAAAAGGGGGGCCACAAATGCCCCACATCATGTCTATATATTCAAACCTTTCTACTGGTGTTGGCCATATGGTCTATCATAGTCAAATCTAGCGGTTTATCGCAAGCAACGAGGCTCGATAGTTGAGGGCGTGTGGCTTTAAGGCGACAATGATACGGCAGTAAGTGGATCAAACAACTTAAAGGAAGACAGTGAATTGTTGACCACTCGGAGGTAAAGCAATTTATATTAATACACGAAAAGAAATCCACAGAATCGTGCATGCAAAAGTTGCACGGAATTAAGCTCAAATGAAATAAAGCCAACGGGAAAGGAATTCATTCATGCAGGTCGTCTTGAAACATTCTTACCGAATTTCGGTTTTTATGACCGCATCTCTCACATAACTCTACCCTTCTGAACAGAGCCTCCATCGATGTCTACGTAACAACACGACTTCTGAAAAGCAAACACCATCCGTCCTGTTGAAAAAATGACTAAACTTTAAACAGACAGAGAGCAACGTACTAAAACTGGGGGCTGTTACAAAGATCCTTTTGATTAATATATTTGCTAATTAAATCTACTAGCTACACTTTGTGCCCGTATTTCTTACCTGGTAAGTAAGCAGGAATTTTCATGCCGTGGAACCTCTGTCGACCGGCGGCTTGATGCAACATCAAATCCTGTGTGATGTTGTTCTGTCATTATCTGTTAGTACGGTTAAAACATCGATGCGCGAATCTCCTTTCTGGTTCGGTGTTCATTCTGCGGGAGTGTGGATGATCTACAGCGTTGATTGACACACACACCAACGATGATTAGAGAAGGACGGTCTTGGGACATGCGGTGTGAATACATCGAAGGCTTCCACAATGAAAGACGAACAGCATGCCAAATTTAGAAGTAAGCCCTGAGGCCTACCAAAATTTCCAAATCGATTATTGGTTGAGCCTCTGCCCTTTAAGACGCAATCCAAGGACCGTTATCCCCAATACAACCAAATAGTTTGATCTATGGTCAAACAGTCTGGGGAAATCAAGTGAGGACTCATTGAGCAGGTCGGAAAAGGGGAGCGATTACCACCCAGCTAGTGGCTGACCAGCCAGGAAGCTCTCACCACGATGCATCACAAGGCATCACACCACGCATTGTGATGAGTGCAGTGGTAACTGCGCCAAATCATTGAAGCCAGTCAGAGACCGCTTTGGAACTCTGCAGTATTCGGTCACCGTTCCGGAGGCATAGTATATGGTGTATTTACTCTAACTGATACGGAGAGAGCTGTCTAAAAATTGCACTGTCGTTTGAGGATCCCCTCTTGAAGAAGGATCATTGCAAGTGGATTCATCAAGCAATGCGACCGCGAGAATTTCATCACACTGTTATCTTATAAAAAGGCTTCTAAAGAACCTCAGCTTCAAAAGCTAAGAATGAGTCCCCAGCCTCCTCTCAAATTGTTGCGTACCTCTTTCCACTGGAGACAAAGACCTTGTGGGACACTTGCTTGGATTCATGACAAGTGAGACCAAAGTCCATAGATTATTTTTACTGATAGTCGTTTGCCTTGTCAGTTTTTATAGGTTTGGCGGTGTGGCCCTTTTGCATATGTTCAGCTTTATTCAGTAGATTTGGAGGCATGAATTAATAAAGCGGAATTTTGCACGTCTGTAAGTCTGTATTTGTCTCAGTATTTTCAATATGAACGCACTGGAATTGTTTAGCCCCACAATGGCTAATTTTTGCCTTAGGTTAAATGCTCTTATCGACCCGCAATGGTATTTTGTGTGATTACGATTGCGGTCCCTTGTTCAGATACCTTGAAGGACCTGTGAGTCGCAACCGTAACGCAAGCAAGCGAGTGCACCATCTCGTCGTCAAAAACAAAATGGAAAAGTGAATAGCCATGGTATCCTTACAGCATCAGGTATTATTTTTAGATTACGGTCTGTGTTACACCTTGTTTGAGATTGTCATAAGCGATCACGCCAACTGGCTTTCCGCCGATCGGAATTCGGTGTCCCAGAAACAGTAGTTATTTTCACCAACGGATTTACTTATTTGCGCGTTTATAAAGTTCGGCTGGTCATTCACAATCCGTTTTTTACGTTTTGTTGCCACAAAAGTAATAAACAGGAAAATGGCGGTCTGATGCGTGATCACAGAAAAACACCACTCCTACGATCACGCTTGTTTTAGCTTATCACAAATAACCAGCGTTCTCAGCATCGACGTGACTTACGGACGTACTTTTCATAAATCGTAAGGAAGTACACTTATTTGCATACCAATTGGGTTTTGACGGGAGACTCGCCTGAAATCTAGCTGAATCTCTCGTTTGTGATGTTTTTAAGTAGCATACCACGTTTGTACAGTTATTTGTGTGTTCCCTTACGTCGCGATTGAATGAAGAGTAACAGTGGAGCATCGTTGTCAACACTCGAATCTTGGCGATTTTGCTCTACGTTATCTATTAGTTGACCGTAAGAGAAGTCCAAATTGACTATACTTAGGTATGTCTTTTTTATTCTCATAAAGTAAAATGTGTGTGGGGAGAAGGAACAGAACACCCTCCCTAAGGAAATGAAGAGAGTAACAACGAGAAGACTGGACTACATACCAATGGGAAGTAACTCCATTGTTAAATGTCCGAATGAAAACTCCATTTAAGGTTTGTCCTGCACATCCACTTTCTCACCAGTCCTTTGCCAACTAGTGCAAATAGTGCCTGGTTTCATGACGAACAAAAAACACTCTTTGTCGATAAACATTTCGAATTCTTCCTCAAGGTCGATTAGAGAATTAGCGGTAAAGCTGGCAAAATTACGCTCAAATAGCTGCTTTCATTCATATCACCATCTTTTCAAAGACACGTCTTCTGTCACAACGTTACCCTTATTTTTCTGACTTGAAAGTACGGCATCACTAAACTCAAATATCATTATCATTAAAACTCTTCGGCCGTTCGTATCCCAAGTTATCGGAATATAAACTCCGGAAATTTGAGACGGGTGTTTTACCACAACGTTATAAACCCACAGGACCTTCACATTCGGCCAGTTGCAATCCCGACATTGAGTTATGGTAAGAAAAAACTTGAGTCTGATTTGTCCCGGTTTTCGTATAGAAAAGCAGCATTCTCGTGTTGTTCTGTTCAAAACAGAGTGACCAGAAGACAAGACAACAATCCCCCAACTTCGTGCAACCAAATCTACAAACATACAGGCGTTACTAAAGGTAAACCAAAATGTAATTCAATGTTTACAACCCGAGCACCAACTTATTGGAGAATGAGCACACGGAAATTTAGCCTACCGAAATTAAAACAAGTGACAATGTGCAATTGACACCAGCAACCAAGCTGCGCTGTTGTCCAGTGTTAACGTCATTCAAGAGTTGTGAATTTGACTTGGAAAACTAAAAACCAGCAGTGAGTTTCACACATCCAAACCAAGAATTTCCTGCTATAGGTTACCCAGCAGCGAACAATGTTTCATGTACTGGGGGTGAACAAGGGCTTTTTCATCGGTGTACAGTCAGTTCAACAGTACGCGGGCGTACAATGCCTAACTCCTGAAAGTTTGATGAGAATTTGAAGTTTAGTCACTTGGTACCATGTTCGGTTTTCTAGTCACTTGCACTATCAATTCGACTAGCTTAATTAATTACGCAGGTGAAAGTTCGAGTTAAGTTAGGCCCTAATGAACGCTAGGCAGCTCAGAATGAATAATGAAATTCTATAGGCACGTGTCATTTTCCGCTGTCTTTGGGAACAGCGTAATCAATTGTTGTCTTTTAAGTTCCCGGCAGCCAAGCAAGAAGCCCACAATATCTAAAATCTGTTTGGGCTTTCTTGACGGAACACACTACTTATTAGGTTATCAAAAAACCCTCGAATATCATAAACGAGAAAATCAATGTCAATTCACTTGGATCTCCATACAACATCACCAAATTTATTTTAAACCCGGACTTTGCTCCACGCATGGAGAGCAGGGTTGTGCAATCTGCTCATTTCCAGGAAGGAACCGTTATCTATACTTGGGGCCCTGAATATCATACACTAAATTTTGAAATTTCCCCCGATTTCTGTTTTCGAAAATCCAAGTTTGATAATAGTCTTAGGGTACCGTGTGACAAATGATTGTTTTACGCATCAAGATAAAATTACAAGCGAAAAACCAGTACCAATACAGTCTCTGAATGAATTATGTCTGGACGGACTGGCTTGAACTGCACTGTCCTTGAATCGAGTGTCTCCGCTGTAAATTGTATCAGGGCGAATCTCCATAAAATGCCTCGCCCTTGAATGTGAAGTCCCAGGATGAAGTGTCCCGTCGTCAAATCTGAGGACAAAAGCTTGTAGAGAATTTTCGTGACGAACTAAGTCTTCCAGCCTAAACTTCATTAAAACCCACGCGTGTATTGAGTGTCATGATTGTATTCCCAGAATTTGCGTTACCTAGCTTCAGGATCACTTATGAGTTTTCAAGACATTCCTACCATATTTCTATGGGGACCACATTTTCGAAAGGCAAAGCAAGTCCTCCCATTGGTTTATCTCATTAACCATATTCAAATTTATTCAGAAAATACCAGCGTCCTTTTTGCTTCTCTGAGTAACAGTCTCCCTGCTGCACAGATATCACAATGAAAATTTCCAACAAACATTACAAGATGATGTAATCTTTTAATGAAAACGAACCCTGTAGTTCATCCCCAATTTATAAGGATAGTTTTGAATGTCCCGCTAAAATGCATTGCTAAGCAAGCAACATTTTCGCTTGTAACCGCAGAGATGCTTATTTGAGTCTGAACATTTGACATGATTATGTGGTTCCCTCTCACTATAGACAGTCCAAAATGTGATGATGTATTCGGCCACCTAACTAAACAGTTGAAGGTGTTTCCGTCAAGGAGTAGGATAGGCTACCTTTGTATGCTTAGAATCATTTCGTTTTTTCTTGTGTTTCATTTGTGGGCTACGTTCAAAGCCGGATCAGCTGCACTTCGCGTGCACGCAATTTTCATTCCAACAACCAGGCGCTCATGCGCTTCTGTTCGCGCATGCCCAAGAAATAGGAGGTGTACATGTGTGCATGTACATGTTGGAAATAATTCTTATGGCACACTGCCCTCGTGACAACTGAGGTGCAAACAAAATGAAGCTACGCCGCCGCGGACGCCGCACAGAACAAAAGAGACAACAAACTAACCATGAACCCATAAATACAGCAAGCCTGTAAATCAACTACATAGATTTTTATGTACTGCTACTCCTAGTACAATTCTGGTGCTCGTTTAGCCAGTCAAACATTTTGCTTGTTGCCTATAGGCCCATAAATCGTTGCTCAGAACTTGTAACTTGTCCTCGCGTATGAACCTATTACCCCGTGCTGTCCTTTTTCATCCGTTTCCCTTCCTATTTCTTGCTGTGTTTTTGTCCACAAAACGTAGAAACATAGAAATCACAATAGACCGTGTTCTTGGAACAAATTCGAAGGACTACAGCCTACCGAAGATGACACAAGTCAGTGAGCGGTGAGGATAAATGGCTTGCATGTGGCTTCGAATGACGCTGGTAAGGCGACAACAATATGCATAGCACGAGTGCACTCTTTGCCAAACAATGTGTGAACAACATACGAGACTACACTCCCAAACTTGAGTGTGCGTACTTGACAATCGTTCAATAGGACACGTACATCAGAAGCACAAGCTTGCTTCTATCGGACGGAGATGACCCTGGCGAATTTTGACAGTTTGTGAAACGGCGGGACCAATTGATGAATTGCGCCACCTGTTACAGTGCCTGTGTGCAGTTTCACCCTTCGCCGTTGTTGTCTTTGTTATATCTGCAGTGAAATACGGGAGTGAGACGGCTTTTTCCTTGGGGCAAGATTTGTACATCCGAACACGATGTGCGCGTGTGTATGATCGTATCTCAAGTCCCAAGCACATATAAGAACAGACATACACACGCACGTACACAGGTGCCGCCGTCTATCAATTGCAGTTAGCTTCTGGTTCACCGATGTTCAGTGTTGACAGCTCCCAAAGGGACAATTTAACGCAACTGTCGTACTTCAGTACAGTGTTTTACGTACATAGTTTTGAGGGCATCAATCTTTGATGGCGATGCGTTCGGTGATGAACTGCACGGAATTTTCTGTGTGCACACACTTACATGCTTTATGGCCCAAGTTCACATGAACTGCTTAGAAATTTTCGAGATGAGCGAACTATTTCCGTACCTGACGCATCCACATGTACCGGACGCGCAACAGTGTTGCACGTGCCAGCCAACGGGGTGGTGGAAGGGGGATTCCGATGGTGCCCCGAATCATTTGTTAGGATGTTGGGACAAAAACTGTCAAGCGGAGATACTGGTGTGACAAGGTGTGCACGCATTGACAAAACATCCTACCAATGCTACTGTGAAGCCGCGAACAGGTGACCGGGCTATCCTGTTTTTATTTGGGTACAAGGATCAGGAAATTTACGTGGTTGACAAATCCGGTCAGAATTTCGATGTCGTGGAATAAATACGGATAAGCAGGATGTGCACGACACCGAGAGGGAAAAGTTGGGAGAGTTATTGACCAAGCTAACAATAAGTAACGACATTTTGCTGAAAATTCTTCGACAGTCTACTACCGGTTTCGCCCTTTCTGAACCTAATCAGGTAGACCCAACTCCCAAGTTCTCAGCAGCCTCATGTTCTACAAGAACCAACTGTTGCGTAGGCGGTGAAATATATTTATTTACTAATCACACCGATTTTGAGGAGACTGAAATAAATTACTTGTCTATGCTGTTTATACCAAGATGATTTGCAAATAAGTCTATTTCGCCATTTGTACACAAGTTACTGTTAATGGAAACTCCAAGATGACGCCAATTTGATGAGCTCCAAGAAGAATAAAACCGGTTATGGGTTGTCAGATGATCTTGTACGTTGTAAGTAGTGTTAATTGAATAGGAGCACTTAAACATCCTACATATTTTTCAGCGAAATCCTCAAGTGGCCTGTGTGTTGCAGCTGATAAGAGATTTAGCTGAAATCACTTGGGTTTCCTGATAACATCAAATTACATAGAGTTTTAGTTCTAAACAAAAGGCTTTTCAGACCAACTGGGAAATTCTCCCCGATGCCACTCAGATCCGCTTGTACCAAAACGAAGCTTACCTATCAGGAAACCCTACACCATGTATTCTGTCGATGTTTGTCAACATCACTTATCATGAATTCAGACCGTAAAAGAACAATCCTGTTTGGATTTCACCCATTTAGCAACTGAGAATCATGTACAAGTGAGGTAATTATATGATCCCATGTGAATTAAAAATGAATTAAATAGAAATCAGAAAGCCACTGAAATATACTCCTAATTCAAAATTTATGTAAAGATACGATTTTAGGTGTAATCACTTGTCAATTTGATTGGCAAAGACACGGTTGTGGAACAGGCCACTAAAAACCAAAACAAACGGTTACCAGGACTATTCCTTCACATACGCCTGATCGTTCCACTGAGTACAAAGAGCTTTGTGTGGCCAAGTTTTTTCTACCACAATTTTCTACTTAAGCAGTCCAGTTTGTGTTCCAAATCCAACTCCCGAAAGTGTGGTAAACTTTGCACATATAATGACAGTTAAAAATGAGCCGAAAATATAAAAATCCAATTGTATTTTCTGGCAACAGCTCGGTGTTTTTATACAAATCGGGTATCGAATAGGCTTCGTTCCTGCCTGACTTTTGTGAATTAAGGAACGAGAGATCTCGTTGTGATGCCGTCGGGATAGACGTAAGCGTAAGGCTTTCTAGGTGAATGTAAAACTGAAAACGTACCTAGTACTAAATTACCAGGCAGTAAAGGACTACATAGGTTTTTAGGATTTACTCTAACTTTTCAACCGTTGGCTTATTTCATCTGTTTATTAAACACGGTATTCGCATCTACACACACGTTCCAGCACACATATGCACAGACGCGTGCGTTAGTCTGCCCTGCCTGATTATCACCTTACGGTGAACTCAACTCCTAATCGATCGTAGTTCAGTATCACTTGATCGTTCGGCTCGAAACTTCATGCAATGAGTTTATAGTGCCAAACTGTTCTTTTTGGAACACACCGTAGAATTCAAGTATGCTTGTGGGCCTAAAATTGATTGTGTATCCACCCATTGTTAGTCCTGGATACGTCTTATATTCAGGTTGACTTAATACTCAAAACTGGTTCATCTTAGGTTCCGTATAGACAGGAGTAGGGTGATTTCCAACTTGGTTGTTTTTATTTCTCCCCAGATTGTCTTAGTGGATATCACTTCCACTCAAGAGCCTATCGCAAACTCAAAAGCAATAGTTGTCCTGATGACTGTCCCAAGACCGGTTTTACTCTTCTTAAGGCTCAGCAGATAGCCACAGTCCCCGAAATTCCACCAACTTTATGTTTTACTTGAACCTAGATTGCACGAACTTAGCGAAATACACTAACTTGCATACCAGTTTGGTTTTGACAGGAGGTTCACTTGGAACTCAGCTGAACCTCTCGTTTCTGATGTTTTTAAGCAGCACATTCAGTTGAAGCATTTTATATGTTGCTCATTTGCTCCGGCTCCAATAATGAAACCTACTCATTAAGGAACTACTTCCCTATCATCAAATATGTCTCCCATTCTGCAAAGGACTAGTTCGTGCTGCTTTGTAGCAGACATACATATGTGACAAAATTCATTCGCGAGGTTTTATCCCTCAAAGAATGGCTTTTAACTCATTCCATGCCGTCATCAGCAGTTCATGGCTGATGATTGCTGAGGAACTGCGCGTATCTCGTAAAAAAATTTCATTCTCTTGTTCCCCAAATGAATAGGACTCAGTGTTCTGAAGAGAACCCCATCATACTGAAATTTGTTGATCCAACTTTCATAAACTATCATAAATATATTCAGAAGAGTGTTTCACTACATTCCGGCTTCTTACTGTGACATTTAGCTTAACGGCCTTGTCTGAATAGGGAAGTCTGGCGCTCTGAAATTGCTTTGTGTGCTTGCAGCTGTTCCATTTGTTTTCTGCATCGCATGGACCGACGAAACCACATACCCAACCCCATTACCACTTTCGATTCGCCCATGATGATAAACCATCCTGATCTTGATCTAGCGTCAGCTGTTCCTCAACTTGAGGGACACGGAAAGGTTTACCCATTGATGAACCACAATGGTCCGCCTGGGTTGTCGCGATTTGAAGGGACCGTTCTGCTGTTTTCCCACTTACTCTAGCCCTCTGTGGCCAGGTTCCACTTAACCCAGTCTATTCAGAAATGTCGTTCACGTTTTGTAATTCAGGTGTGAAAGACGCTTTGCAAACCGAGTCACCTGCATAATGCATTACGCCTGGATGTGCAAAAAGTGTCCTACACTCAGGCATTGATCTTATGCAATAATTATTATTGGAACATACAGTGCTGCCATAGTATTTAGTGGTTGTGAACTTGGAGCCCACATGCTTTCTGTGTACACCCGTGACAATATGGGGTTTTATCATTCCAGTGTCACATGTACGCAAAATTTTTGAAGAGGCAATTGCGATCGTACATCGTTTTTCTCATTGGATTTTGTCTTGAAAAATCCTTTTTCGGATTATAAAGCTGGCCCAGTTATCTCCACTTGTGCGCTTTTCAGTAACCTGGCAACTGACGATTGTCATGTGAAAGAAAATATCGTGTTTTAAGCTTGCTGTTTAACAAACTATTTAGTGTAAGTCATAAGCTCGATCGTGAAGGATATGCTCCCCACTAGCTTTGAGCTATTTAGCTTTGATTTACGAAAATCAGTAATCTAATCGCCGAAATGGGATGAAAACCTTGTCAAGACCGTTTTCAACGACATTCAGTCGTAACCTTTCCAATTTGATCTGACTACTCATGAGTAGCATGATTTACGCCTGCTTACCATAACACCGTTCTGCTTCCTTCCTGCCCATCCACCGGGTTTTTCTCCCATTAAGGTACCCTAGTTAGTTGCGTCAACAATGTGTTGCCTGCGCGTCTCCGCTTGAAATTTCGTACCAACTCTACCTGTTGTTGAGTGTCCGCTCCGACGGAGCTGGTTGTCGACCGGGGATTGAACTCCGAACCCATCGGATGAGAGACGAGCGCTTTATCCGCCGCGCGAGGCCAACTTCGCGGCAGTCCTATGTTTAGCTATGACGTTTGTATCGTATTTTACCCGATGTTGGGCCCAACAGCGCATTCAGATTTAACGAGTGGTACGCGCTCACACTGCCTACTGAATACGAACTGTGTGTAGCCCAATAGCTTTCATCGTTTTGTGAGTTTCTTCGCTGCCCGGATCTTACAGAGAGTGACATTCTATGGCCTTCAGGTTGCCAATGAAGTAGCCTGAACTGTAAGTACCATGCCAGAGTGGTAAATGTATCATGCCCTCAGTGTCTGAGTCAAGCAATTTGGGAGTTTAAATATCTCGGGCTTTCACACTATGTAGTAGTTGCGATACTAATTTGTAGCCTAGTTTCCTCTACAACCTCTAGAGGTTCTTCACAGACCACCTACCAACGTGTAACAGGTACTAGGTTACCAAGTGGCGAAGTTGTTCTCTATTGCCCATGACTACGGTTGCATTCACATTGCTCTAGCTTGAACAGACCGCCCACCTTGGCACAATTATTCTGGTTAGTTCCCACTAGTTCAAGCACTGAAATGTCATTCTGCTCCCATTAGAACCAGTTGATAATGCATATCCTTGCCCGTGGGGGGACTTGTACCTCGGGAATCCGACATGAGAAGTGCTCCACCCTCATACACTGGTGGCACCTAAATTATCTTGTCCGAACACGCAAATGGTCTCTTGATATGACTAGTTTTCGCTGTTGGAGTAAGGTAAAACCGTTACCTCGCACGCCGTTTACGTCTACGAGTGGACAAGGTTGCGCATTGTTGATGGGCTTCGCTAAGAGCGAAAGTACAAACCGCTGTTTTCTTTTTGGTGAGGAATAGCCAAAATAATTGTGCCAGGACTAGAAGAAGGCTGCTCAAGCGTACGATCTTGGTGCAGCTTCTATAAATTCCACAACCTAATGACAAGGGCACAACAAGAGAAGCACCGGTTGGACCAATCCTACGGATTCGCCGGGCAGATTTATTCCCCTTGGTGTGTCGATTGATACTTCTGGATGGTGGTTTCTCGTTGACTGCTGAAAATACCATCAACCGTATAAGAAGCCAAAATAATCTCTATGATATTTGTGACGCCACAGTGACTGTGGCTTGTGCGTACGAGCCTTTTCCTCCGATAACGTCTTGGGATTATTTTGAAATGTCACCACTCTCACCTACGTCACTAGCCCGCGGCATTGGATTCGCTGGGGTCAGATCGCACGTTTCAGCAGGCATGGTCGGAACAAATATTCCGATCCAAAGGCCCAATCGACAATAAACTGAGTACAGAATTCGATGCATCTTTAGTGTCCAGTCACATTCATCTTTGTGTTAGCGCAGGTATAATGATCTGTCATTGCGTGCACTGGGCGATTATGCCAAAGTGTCGTGTGACGCAGCTGCGGTGGATGCACTGGCGCTTGGGCGTGAACGTTTTTCTTCCAGTGCTACTGCCGTAAACACGAAGGAATAAAATCGACAATCAAACTAGTGTGATTACCATTGCAATGAGCATTAGCACCAAGGGAGAGTAAACGGTGAGTAACTTAAACGGTAATTCTTACTCTATCAGAGCTTTGTATGTGTAAGTCAGAATAGAAGTAACCTCATCAGGAACATAGAGGCAATCCTCAACATGCAGAAAACGGGTTTTAGGGTATGAGTGCACAGATGATGATAGCCATAATATATTTCAGAAGGTATATATGCACTAATAACGGTCTTTACTGTGGTTGACAGTGGTGAGTTGCAACATGTATAAAAATAAATACAATGTATCGGTTGTGAGTCCCTTGGTGAAAGTCCGGACGGCGGTAACGTGTTTCCTCCGCAGCATAGCTGCTACACGTGTTCCATAATTGTCCGTGGACTTGTGGAGAGTGGTTGGCTTCTTGCTCCCTGCGCGCGCGCGCGAGTCTGTCTTGACTGTGCTCGGCTTTCCTATATGTAGGTGCGTTTGCGTGTACGTGGGTGTCAGCACATGACTTGTTGCTACGTTTACTAGCCGGTAGAGACAGTCAGTGTCAGATGAGTCACCTTTGTGTGACTTGGTTTGTGAGTGTAGAAAAAAAGACGAGTCTCTTGATCCAATGGGTGACTGTGAGCTGAGCAGCAAAGTATGTGGAAGAAGGGATAGCTACATCCTACGTCCGAGTACATGGTGTCGGTATTATTTCACAACTATAAGCATAATAATTGTTGCAAAACAAACGGATCAAAGGACTCCCGAAAACTGAACTCATGTGAAAAAAATATCTAGGAGTCTGTTAATTGATTTGGTAGCTTGACAAGAGAGCAACTTGAGTTTAAAGCCCCTGAGGGAGCCATTCTTACAAACTGAAATATCTGGAAACAAAACATCGTTAGAATGATTTTTCCAACTGTCAGCTGGAGTGTCGTCATGTCGTTGTGGCCAATCCATGCTAAAAAAAGCCGAGAAGTACCGTACAGCCATTTCATCCTTATTGGGAATCATCAGTAGTGCACATCTCAAGAAACTCAGAGGATTTTCGAACCTTCCGGTCAGTGTTTGAACACTGGCTTTCCAGCAAAGGTGCTCTCACCAACAGGACGAGTTAAAACGCACTTGAAAATCCCCATTAAACGTCACCAAATCTCCTCAAACTACAGCCATCAAGTTGTAGTGATGCGTTGATCTGCCGGCCTCGGACTTTAATTCTAGTAACAACGTTATTAATCCCGTTTCGAGTAGCTAATTTCAAGAGTAAAACCGCTTCAGTGTTTTTTCGTCACGTTTATTAGCAACTTTTTTGAAACACAAATTTTGACCAAAGTTTATACAATCAAAAGTTTTCTGTTTTTCAAATTATAGTTCATTTGTTGAAGAAGTGTAATTTTTCGAGAAATACACTCATTTGCAAATCAATTTGGTTTTTGCGAGAGACTCACCTGGAACCCAGTTGAATCTCCCGTTTTTGATGTTTTCAGGCAACTGAATGTGCTGCACCAGGCCGCCTCATGTTCCAGTTGCTACGATATTTGAGATATCGCGATACATGTATATACGTAATGCACTACTCATAAGGTTCCTGAAAATTCTTCGACAGCCCACGACCGGTTTCGCCCTTCTTGGGGCTCATCAGGTAGGCGCAGTTCCCGAATTTCCGTCAACCTTATGTTCTACTTGAACCCAAATTAGACTGTTTTCGAGAAATACACTCATTTGCAAATGAGTGTGCAATTTGGGTTCAATTGTAATTTTTCTTATTTGTTTGAATGATCTGGCAAGATCAAGTTCCTTTTCAAAAGACTTTCTATGATATTCAAATGTATGCTTCTTTAACGTCCAGTGTTTTGTTAAATCATCGGGCAGAGTTGTAATCGTTCAACCTTCACTTACCCATTAGCAAAATAGGTGCGGAGACACATTTTTATGAGCCATTATACCAACAGTGTTACGTTTATGTCCATCTACTTACTTTGTCATCCGAAGCCTAAGTTGTCTGCATAGCCCAAGTTGGTCAAAATAATTTGGAGAGGGGGAAATGTCGTCAGGACTAATTTGCCACCGAATACGGATCATGGTTGATGATGATGACGGTATAGCTGAGCCAATACATCTTGTACAGAGAAGCGTTATTGTACATCTGAAGTGGTACAGCTTCTCCATACCTTTATAAAAGAATCAACAGATTGCAGTAGGATCATGTGTATAGTGTGTTTTTTCAGTGCAAACTCGATCGTTTACGGTAGTAGGTCAGTTTAACTAAACTTCATTTCAGTAACACCATCGCAGCACGACGAACTTATGTACTGATCAGAGAAGCGGAATTCACTAAAGCTAGTATGTCAAGGTCGTTTTAATACTTTATATATATATATAAAGTATTAAAACGACCTTGACATACTAGCTTTAGTGAATTCCGCTTCTCTGATCAGTATACACTATTCCCACCTCACACACCAGGATTACGCTTATGTTTTTCTCTGCTGCTTGGACAATTCTAGATAGGACAGGTAGCCTTCTGCATAAGTTCAATCACAGAACTTGATCATTTTGGATTACTATGAATAACAATCTTTATTCTACATGCATATCCTTTGAAGGAAACTGTTCTTGCCCAACGGGAAGTTCTTTGTCGATTGGAAGTATACTGCAATGAAAAACGTTGATAGCTTAAAGGAAAAGGAATCTTATTGCCAACCATAAGAAGGTTTTGATTTCAGACCACCGGGTAATGGAGGTCAGTTAAGTGGATTGTATATCAACCACCAGCTTACAAACAGATGTTGTTTTCTCCCTAAGCAAGTGCAGCCAGCGGCGGGGGAGGGGTTAATAGCAGATAAATTCATCGGCAAAGTGCGCAACGCTAAACAACAACAGCCTTCCAAAATTGTGTCCAGTTTATGCAACAGGGTAAGTAGACGTGATTTTGCCTGCACAAAGTCGGATCGTTCGAAGCACGCAGAGCATGATTTGTTGGGATTTTCAGTTAAGCTATCAGTGATGTGTTGTTTAAAGGATTTCGAATTTCGTGCATTAACTTTTCACAAAATGATCAGCATTATCTTCCATATTATGATAAACGATGGACGCAATATAAGGATTCACAGTAAGTTAATCTAATGTGCTACCGGCCGTAATGTAGAAACCTGAAATTATAGGTGAACCGTTCAAATGAGAAATGACAGTACACCTTCACACACACGAACGATTTACAGAAGCTGTTTGATATGAGGTAAAATCTTCGTCACTTCTCCCTCTTTTACAACACTAATAGGATCACACTCACCGAAAGTCCCTCACCGTTTGGCTTTTTTGTGCATGTAATCTCTTTTGTTTAGCGGACACAAGAAAAATTTACTGTGTCAATCGTCCAAACAGTTTGACTGTACTGTGTTCTCACTTGAATCAACAGATTACGAAGCCAGTTATTTTATCGCCCAAAATTTACCTGCCATGGATTTTACGGTAGCCTACTTTATATCCCAAAATTAGACTCATTGACACCTTCCAAAGTATATGAAATAAGACAATTTTACAGGGGCGAGGTCAGATGACGTGAAAATAGAAAAAACAGCTTTCAGAATTCGCATACAGGTAGGGAATGGTCCGTCCGGCACACAGCGTTTTTTATATGATTATTCCGCTACATACTTTGAGACACCTTTATCCTACCTTGTAGTTAGGAGAACATCATGCACGTGTGACTCATTCCAGTCTACTTTGACACCGTCGTTCATAACAATTTGCTCTGCGAATTTGTTAAAAATACAAAACGTGTGTTGCTAAGTTTCACCAAATTTAAGCACTGCAAAATGTTTACGTACGGTTTAGGACGTCAAATATCAATAGAGCTCCTGTTGTTCCTATCGAAAGCGCCGTATATGACAAGCACCACTTTGTCGGAGGTGCCCTAGAATGAGGGGATAAGTTTGTTCAGTTGCACTGAGGCATTCGAAGCGCGTGTCCAAATTTGGACCATTGTCCAGGAAGTCCAAAAATGGGAATACATTGTATTTTCTACATTATTATTCCAAACTTTTTAGTGAAAATCTGTGAGTGCGTGAATAGTCAAATGACCAGCTCCGTCCCTCGGACCGAATTAATTCAATCGATAAACATTCGCTACTCTCAAAGTTATAAGTAGGTTGATGTAAAACGAAAAGTTGTAACCCAGGCAGAGTATTGAGTATAGCCTTGTTCCATTGAGCCGTGAACAATCACATGCTCTTTTGCCCCTGCCTCGGACCTGGCCAAGACCAATCATCTTATACGAAGAGAAAGTGTTTTCCGCTTCACCTACCTGTTACCAGCGGTTACAACACGAGCAGTTAGATTAAGAACGTGGTCGACTGCTTAGGCTGTTGGAATCCAGTTGGAAACCTAAATATCTGGGTTTTAATTTAATTTAAAGTTAATTTTAATAATTAATTAAAAAAGCAGACGTCATAAACGAGAGTCAGCTGAATTCCAGCTGAGTCTCACGCAAAACCAAATTTGTTTGCAAATGAGTGTATTTCGCAAATTTCGTGTAATTTGGGTTCAAGAAGAACATAAGGTCGACAGAAACTCGAAGACTGCGTCTACCTGATGACCCCCTAAAAGGGCAAAACCGGTCGTGGGCTGTCGAAGAAGTTTCGATGAACCTACTATTTGTAGTGCATTAGGAATATTATTTATTTTAATTTGCAAATTAGTATGTGACTCCACTTGGAAAGTGTTCGGCCAAAGCGCGAAATAAACCTGGTAGGCTTATGGATACGGGGACGCTTTTCTCAACGGCTTGATTATCTCGATCTCCAATCCACTTCGAGGTGAGCACATACCGATATTACTCGAAAATTCATTGTTTGGTCAACGACTATGGTTCTTAGGTAAAAAAACTACTGTGCATCGCTGTCATTCATTGCCTTTTTGTCTGGGTTTTGCTCGATTTAGAATGCCGTTGACGATAAAAACGCATCAGGCATATATTTTTCGCATTACTTGCCTGCAAGTAATTGAATTAGCGAAACAGTGTCTATCAACCATGTAGCCAAATAAGTTTGCCGTTTATTGTATACAACATTAGAAGAAATGGGGAAGAAATCCAATAGGGCACCGAGTCATCTCCATAAAACTACACCATAAATATAGATATCATAACCAGACCAAATTATGTGAGAAAATTCTTGCAGCGTAAATACGCACACACAAACCATATGGTGTAATGTAACCCTGACGGTGAGGTAAGCGGAAGAAAGCAGCCTGCCATCCTGACGCCTGATGCTGGTCAAGTGAACTGTCTGAACTTGCACTGTATTCTCGTCAGAGCGGTAAGAGGAGAAAAAACAAAACTGATTACCTCGCATGGCTGTTAGCCAACCGGTTCGGTTGCCGAAGATCTCCCGAAGCAGAGGGATAATGACTGTGCTGGGGACGAACAACGACGCTGAGAAAGTAACCACCTTCAAAGAAAAGAACAGCATGGTCTACACAGTACGAGTCAACGCGGTGGTCACGAGTAACGAATGTACAGCCGTGCATTCTCCAATCTCCATAAGCAAGCTGAAATTAAAAAGGATTGTCCATGTAGTTTCATTAACAAAAACGCAACTCCAGGGCCTGCCAAACTAACTGTAACCGAAGTTTTTAAGATACTACTGTACTTGGGGCCAGTATATAAAGATGACACGCAGTCAATGGCAGACAGTGAATCCATATGAAGAACTTTCCCCGCAACAGCGTTGTGACTATGTTTCACTACAAAATCTCCGCTTGCTTGTAACCTCGAGGAGGACGATTCCGGTACACAACGGGAGAATGGTTGTGTACATCTCTGATCGCTTCTGTGAAGCAGAATATGTTATGTACGCGAAACAGCAGCTTGACAAGAGAACAATACGTGAACATCTCTCATGTCGGAATAACGGTATACACATTAGCCTGGTCAGAAATTCGATGACATCAAGTAAGTCGTTTCAATTTATCTACAAATTGCGCCGTAGGTTGCTGAAGAAGAGGCGTTGCTTGGTGACAACTGAAGCAGCCACAATAAGGTTAGCGACCCAGTACTATGATGTCAGAAGCGATTCTTACGAAATTATAACTTGTCTTGTTTATGTGACACACGCTGCCAGACCCACTCATTATTCTCAGCCCAATTAGGTGCTACTTCCTTATTCCACCACATAGCTGTCTGTGTTGTTTCCCGTTCATTTTGGTCACCTAAGTGACATTAAAATTTTGGCCAGTAAAGTTATTTTAATTGCGTGATAAATATTGACTTGATGACAAGATCCAAAGAGCTCTATTGTTCGTAATTTTGTGCTCTTGATAAAATTAGCGGAGCAGAGAACGAACTATACATCCAAGCTTTTCAGGCATCACATGTTAGAGAAAATGGTGGTTAAAACGACCAACCAGTTAGGAAAACAAAGTCGTCCATGACAGCTGTGGTCTAGCTTTGCACATGCGCTAGACGGGCACCGGATCAAATGTGGAGATGTAGCTAGTACGGCTTCTGCTTTGTCGAAATTCGCGTACCCACATGCGGGTCGCGGTTTCGAATACCTTCTTGAAATGAAGCAGCAACCCAAAAACATTCCTACAACGGGTGTCACAGTAACAAATCTCTAGTAACTGCATTTAATGGAAGTAAATTTTTGGTGCTGGACACCATCATCGACTTAAGCGGTTGTGGAGAACATTCTGCATTCCCCACAATACCACAAATAACTTATACTTCACAACCAACCTGCAACGAGCCAGGTTGGAGAACCTGATATCCAGAAGTTCGAACTGTTTTGAGTAAGGATATGCAAGCATGCTCATGAGGCTGAAGAAGATGAAGGGGGTATTCTAACCAAGGAAATTAGTCAATACCTCACTGACAGGCATAGTTTGTAAGTGAGTGATTATCGATACAGGCAACATTTCTGACACGTGCAGCTAAATATGTGAACCGTCCCAAAGGAACACATTTTGCGGGAGCAATGTTCTTAACAAAGAGGGTACGTGTTATGAAGAGACAGCGCTCGGTAGGTAAAGCTCTGACTTTAGACAGATAACCCGTCTAATTAAAACAACTGACTTCATGTAAGTATACGATAGTTCGCTTCATTCTGCAGTTGGAACAACGCTTACAGAAGGAATAAACCTGTGGTAAGTTGATCCATGTTGACGAAAATGTTCACGTGGGCATATATTTAGACTACCATCAGTAACTTAGAGTTCTCAAAACACTGAGGTGAGAAGAAAAGAGTTAACTGATGCCTGTTGCACCAAACATTGTCTCTGTTGGCATAGTTATATATACCCCACTAATGGATCTCCCCATCAGGGAAAGAGCTCATCGATAAATGAAAATTTCATGCTTTTTGACCCTTAACTAACACATCCCTGCAAAGTTTGGGCCAGGAGACTCAAATTTTCCGGGTAAAGAGGATCTTATTTCAGGTGTCCGTTTCGGAGGGGTCTTTTGTCCTAAGCTTACGCTCATTGATGAAACATGAACAAATCCGTATCCGAAACACAAATACTCTCTAGCTTCCTGAATTGCAGCGTGGGAGTTCCACATCTGCATTTGAACTCGAAAATTTGGGTTGGAAATATAGCCCTAAAGATAGGAATAAGTATATTGGATCAATGGGTGCAAAAAAGAATGGCACAAAAAAGGTCTTGGTATATTTCTTAGTGAAAGGTTAAATAATAATCTGCTCAGAATTCCAAAAACCTAAGTCGCTGTATGCTCATTGTGATTTATCAGCGCGAATCTCATGAACCCTGGAGGAAGATTCAATACCGGAACATTCTGTGTAGGTGGTGAGCACGTAATATGGGATTAAATGCACAAACTTGTTGTAGAGGTAGTCAAAATCGCCGTCCCGGTCAGTTTCCATTTACTCGCTGAAGTATGTACGGATTTTCTTGAGCCTTGTGAGTTTTCAGGGAGACCACAATAGCCACTCAGGCAGGGTTATTGCTAAATATTTGTCATATGTAACATTTCAGTCGACCGTTTTTCTCCCATATAGTCTGTAGAACTAAAAACTAGATTTGTTCACGGAAACTTAAAATTTTGTACAAGTGAAATACATGATTGCGCACGAAATACCGCAAACTGAGACGGTCACGTCGACCTTGCCCCACCGGGATCTAAGTAAAAGGCGCTGGACTCGGAATACCAAAAAAAGAGTTAGGTTATTCTTTTTGAGTTTCGGTGATTCATCGTTCACACTGTTGAGGAGACAAAATATCCGATTTTTCCTTTCAACATCTCACAGATCCGTAACCGCTCATTCTGTGATAAAGTGATATGTGATTCTAGAACCTTTCGACCTTATTCACGATTCCGTTATTCATGTTCCTGTATTCCCTATTTTGGGTCCGATGGTGTTATTTCCATGGGGAGGTGTTTTCAAAGTAAATGAGAACAGACATTCGTGTGTCATTTTCATACAACTAGTATCCAAGTGGTTCAGCCATCGGAAATGTCTGCACGAAATTCGTAAATGTCATGAGCTTACTTGGCTCTTTGTTTCTTATTAGAAGCATGCATTATTATCGACACTAGTGCTTGTCACGAAAAGCATTTAATGATGCATGGTTGTTTCGCTAAGGTAGGTGCAAGCTTTCAGTCGGGACACGGCGGCGTGCCAACTCAAATAAATAATCCTACCTAGACTGAACACTGGCTTAAATACCAAGGCCTCAAGTCGGTGTTGTTTGAATAACTCTAACCCTGAGAAGTCAGACGGTCATGTTGGATTCGATGTTGGTGTTAGCTACAGCTTAGCTTGTTTTTGCTACGAAAACAAGTATTGTTATTTCTATCTAGACGGTGCATACTATCCAATAAGGTCAGTGAAAACCTTTCGATACCATAAACGAGAGACTCAGCTAGATTCACTTGAACCTCCCACAAAAACCAAGCTGGTAGGCCAATAAGTGTAGTTTGTGAATATTGTCACTTTCACTCCTAGTAGATTTCTCGCTGGGTGGACGTGACTCTCTCTCACACACACACACACACACACGAAAATACCGTTGTAGACCAGTCTGAAGAAAAAAATCTAAGGAGAATATTTTTTCGCCACCATTCTTTCTTCGAATGTGTGCCTCTCGAAGACGTACAAAAGATATGGAATAGGACAGATATGTATGTATCTTTGCCCCCATTCAGTTATTTGCAAAGGTGGTTGGAAAAAAGGGCATTAAAATGATCTGCCGGAGACCTGTGCAAACCTGTAGTAAGACGGCTTTTGTGCGGCACATTCAGTTGAAGAATTTCATAAGCGAGAGATTCAGCTGGTATTCGGTTGAGACTCCCGCTAAAATCAAACTGGCGTACAAATGAGTGTAGTTCGCGAATGTGTTCTATGATTGCTTCGTTGAGGACAAACAAACTGACCTGAAAATTCGTTCACTTGCTAACAGCCGAATTTCAAGATGACACCGCTGTAGATAAAAAAACACCACAGAGTCACGTGTTTTATATAGGCTTGACTCACACAAGCGTGGTACGGTGGTTGTATGTTCCGTCAACCAAGCGCGCGCCTGCGTTGGCACGTGTGTGCGCACTTTGCCTAAATGGCGGTGTGTTGCACGCTAGACGGAATGCTATCGATTAGTGCTGTGTGGTCCATCTGACCAATGAAATTTAGGCAAGTTGTTGATTGGACCTTGAAAACTGTCTGATTGCCGTCGATTTGATCGGCATATTTCGCTGCTTCCACCTCAACCTGGCCGTAGTTGGGACTTTCGGTGTATTAGGTCTCTGAAAGGGATGTCGCAGAGACCGTTTGGATTTGGAAATCGATGGATGGACACATATTCTTGTGAGCGAGCTGCTCCACGTACACCTGGACCTGGCGAAAAACGTTATCATCACCCGGTCATTCCGATCCAGTCGGCTGCTGTACCACACTATGCCCAGGTAATTCATTATAATCTGCCTAACATCCGACGCTACCACCCACCCACCTGTTTTAGTTTCCCATGGCGTTAACATTCTTACCGCAGTTTGTCTGTTATTACCTCTACTGTATTGTCGTATCCATGATTTCATACGGTCAGTTGCTGTTGTTATTGGCCGTAACCCGAACTTCAAACACGCTCTCTGATGAGTCCCTTGCAACACGAAACTGAGTGAAGTTCATATAGCCTTCTCGTGCCATTTACAAAGGAAAACTACGTAGGTGTTGTTGAAATTAATGTGACTCTATCAATTATACTGGACGCCCGAAACCGTTTTTAAGAGAACATAAGAAATTTGCGATGAAGATGTATTCGGACTCTGATAAGCCCAGACGAATGGTACCATTCATCCTAGTTGGGACTCATCAGATGGTAATCATAAAAGCAAGTGTTTGCGAT
Source organism: Clonorchis sinensis (assembly GCA_003604175.2). Lineage (NCBI taxonomy): Eukaryota > Metazoa > Platyhelminthes > Trematoda > Opisthorchiida > Opisthorchiidae > Clonorchis > Clonorchis sinensis. The sequence goes on along the minus strand of CM030370.1, from coordinate 68,471,030 downwards.
GAAGATGTATTCGGACTCTGATGAGCCCAGACGAATGGTACCATTCATCCTATTTGGGACTCATCAGATGGTAATCATATAAGCAAGTAAATTACACTAACCCTTCGACCCTCGACACCAAACGCTGTGCTACGCTCGAGTGATACTGTAACGCTTTGTCAAAAGTTTACACAGTGATACACATACTGATACACAAAAGGAGATTAGTTCATGAATTAACCCTACAGTCTCTACGGGGGCACTGATTAATCTAAGAGTGATTTACTTTCATCGTGATTTATGTTTAGGAGCGCTGCCCCAAATGATGTGTATCAATCTTCACTATGCTGTTTGTGGTAATAAAATGAATATCAGAATCGGAAGTGTCCAGAATGTGCTTAAGAACGAGGGACAGTCAACACTTGTAACTTGCTTGAAGGTGTGGAGATACTGACAACAGTGTAGAGTCTTCTGTTTGCATCAAACAACGATGCGAAGCGTTAATTCGTTTCATCCAACGGTGCCGGATACTGTATTGAAGGTGTCTTCCTAGCTGTTGGTCTGAATTCGTCAGCACTAATCACGTAGTTACTTTAATTAGAAATCTCAGCAGCCACATAAATATCGATCGATGGGATCGCCCAGCCCACCTGCCACTGCAGATTGCTTTGTAGCACCCTGTTCTGGAGGATTTTCATCTACATATTATCGCAAAACAAAGCAGTTAGGAAGGGTTGGGAAGATTAAGCTTAGTTTGATAACTGAGGCCACATGTCCATGGAAAGCTCGGTGTTCTTTTCGTTTTCCGACGGTTCATTCCTTTTGTCTTGAGCTTTGAATTTCAAAAACTATCCTTTCACATTCAAGTGTTGTTTATGTCCCTTGGAACTCTGGCCTCTGTTGGCTTCCACAATTCCTATAGCACCTGTTGATTCGTTGACGCGCGAAAACAGTCAGGCTTAGATTGACTGGGCAACGAAAAGAAGACGTAGCAAAATGATTCTGTTTAGATATGCACGCAAAGGGAATCGAGTACAGGCAAACCGTAGTAAATAGTGCCAGCCTTGGTCCGTTCGATCAGCAACGGACTATCTGATTAACTAGTGCGTTCGTCCCAAAGCCTTCAGAAACCTACTGGTCTTCCGCTACTTCCGACTTCAGCTGAACCCGTGACACAGCCCAACTGCGCCTTTTGTCAACAGCGTCGCCTATCACTTGTGCATCTAGCATAGAAACTCGTGCTCTGTAATATATGGACTCTACCAAGTCTTCTGTGAGCTATTAGTGTGGTAAGGGTAGTTGGTCAAGCATGTGGCCCCCAGAATCAACATATAACGACCTTCTAGCGGTGAGTAGTGAACACTTTGGCAATGAGATTATTGACCTGATCAGTTGTTTACTCGCTGCATCACTTAGTCTGGATGTAAAACTCGTGGAACATCCAGCCAGTGCTACGGAATCCGAACGCCAAAAACCACTAAACTGTTCTCGAGAACATCACACTTAGCTTTCATGGCACTGTAACTACTCTAGTTTTAAAGATGCACTCCAGATCTTATCGTCAATTTGCATAGTTTGCGCGTTGTGGTACACAGCTTCTCTGATGTTTCTTGTAATCTGTTCTGAGTAGGATTTTAATGTGCTTATAGTACCCGGTCCAGCAGCCTTTAGATGTCCATGCGTCCCAGCTGTACATGGTTTGAGATATGTACTGGGATACTGTCAGAAGGCAAGGGAGTGTGGAATAAAGTAAAATCGTCTCCTAATTTCGGCGATATGTGGGTTCGTTCGTGCTAAGGCAATCCAAACTCAACGATCGGTCCGTTATCCGTGGAGGTTTCTCAGAGTTCCCTCCTTGGTTGCTAAAAACGTGCTCTGATAAGATAGGTTCCCCTGTTCTGACACCTATGAGGCAGGAATGACTCGTCCTCTTCTGGTAAAATGTGTGGTAAGAGCGATGAAAGAGACTCTCAGTGTAACTTGTCACTTTACTGCAGAGGCTACTTTACCAGACAGAGACTAGCTCGAATTCTTTGACAGAACAAACCAACAATTATGAGAACAAGGCACAACAATCACAAAGGAAATCCCAATGAACTTAAAAGGTAAAACTCTGCACTCACCGAGAGCACCATGCACAACAAGCACGTCGTTTAGCCACTGGCAGTACACTGTAATATCTGCGTTCATGTTGCTCTGGAACTAAACGGTAATCTAATTATATTCAATACACCAGCGGCCATTCCCGTTCTGGTAGTGTGTAGTCACTGGAGCAAACAACTAGATTGTCTTCAGAAGCTGTATTGCAGTTTTTTTGCCTTGTTCTGGCCCCGGGTCTATGTTCGTTTCCTTAAAATTTGGGATTTGAAATTTTCATCCAAGATGAGGTGAGAGGCCTTCAAAACTGGTTAACTCATTTTCGATTTGCCGGGGTTCTGTCTTGAATTCGACCAGGCCAGAAGTCCCGTGTGTGGAAATTGGTCGGGTCCGAACATTTCTCATTATAAGCGGAAAGATCGTTTTTGTTAACGCGTATAGACGGGGATATATTAGTGCCACAGAAATGGTTTTTCACCCAAAACTGCAAACGCTGTGCACAAAAATCCCCACTTTTGTTAAAAGGACTCGACCTCAGCTTTCGGAGAGTTTGGACAAAGTCTGTACATAAACTATTTGAGCTTTTTACATCCTTGCAGTTTGTTCGAATATCTTATTGAGTTTCAGAAATGTAATTTATCTGGTTATATTGGCCACAGAAGAATAGTCGGCCTACTTTCTTCTCGGAGTTTTAATGTGACAAGAAGTTAACGGTTCCTAAACGAGCATTTGATACATTGTCACTCATTTCAGTGGAGAACCGTACAACCTTGCACATTGTTTGAACTTCTTGGACGGTATTTTTAGTTTCTGATGCTAATTCTGAGGGCGAACACGAGCTTTCTGTTCATTGAGATCGCCAGTTTGCCTATAGTTGCCCTCAGACTGCAGCTGAAAGAGTGAGTCTTTCACTTGCCACTTTTACTAAGCTGGGCCTTCACAATCGGAAGGTGTGACATAGTTCAAGCAAAAAATCAACTTAAACGTCGGAGGTTTACCTTTCTCTCCGATTTTCCAGTGTTAATCGAAACTAACGTATCATTTGACGTGTAAGTTACCTGGCTGTTTTTATAAGAGGTTTCTCATTCTCGAGAACAATAAAACTGGTTGTGATCTGTTGCTTTGTATCATTTGTTCTTCTGTAAGCTACACCATAAGCTGTCAGTAGACGAGTACACCTAATATACTTGCATTGCTTTCTGCCATCGAGCAGAGGAGCACAGAAATGTGAACTTTTCACTGGATTAGCTGACTGAGTTTTTTTTATGTTCATGGTTTTGCGGTTCCCGTCACTTCATGTCTCCTGATTTGCATGTTTGACTGTTTTCATAGTATAGTCACTTGTTTTGACGTCTGTCTGTCATATTTGACCATAGTTAATTGATGTAAAAGAGACGAGAATTGGAATAGGCTTGCGTGTGAACTCAAACACACGCGGCGAAAACGGAACTGCGAAGTCTAGTACAGAGGAGTGAACACACCACTTCTCGGTTGTTAGTCAGTGCTCTGCAAGCTGGGCAGACGTTGTCTCAAGTCAAACATGAAGTTGAACTTTATAATGATCCACCTGACACATCATCGGTCAGACGCTCCACTCATGAGATCCTTGTGGAACTCAGACAATCCACTCAATAGGCACCACTGTTAAAAAGTTGTTTTTTGCTTATGGCAATTCCGACTCAAGCCTGGACGCCATGTGTCAGCTTTGCAATAAGCTTTCAAAGGGATGGTCAGCGATAACTCCGATCGTTTGAATGCGCCTCATCTGCCCTCTAGTGAAAATATCATATCCCACCTGGCAGTGTTTCCCGTCGAGAAAACTCTTGGAGGTAGTTCTGTTGAGAATGCTATTCGCATACTAATTTGAAAAAAAGGTAACTGAGTCAGTCCGCTAACTTTGTGCTTCAGCTGATTAAGGAATCACCCCCATAGTTCTGCGTCACAGTACTACTCTACAGGACCCCCTGAATTGTGATCGGTAACTTACACAAATCACCATACCATACTGGAATTTTTCGCTACTTTCATGACAGAGTGTAATTTCACATAGTTACTTTCGACCGGCCAATGAATGGCAAACTATTAGATTAGTAAACTATCCCGCTACACTCTAGTGCACAAATATTTCAGATCTAAGGCACCAAACCTGTCTCCCGATACCAAACAAATGTCCACTGCTACTATCGACAATTCTTTCCAACTGGATACATGAACAGTATTTTTGGCAGATTGGGCACACCAACCGGAAACATTTTAACGAGTTTTGGACGCTATTTAGGTGCTAGTTCTCCGGCATCTAAAAAAACTTGGAGTCACCATAAATCTGGAACAGTCAACCTCGATGGTTCAGCCACAAGGTACCACGGTTAACACTCGTGCATATATAAGATCGATCTCCCCCTCCTCCTGTTTGCTAAAACAACGAAAGTTGGATCTAGTGTTTCCTGTAACACATCGATTCACTGCAATGTGGATTTCTGATCCATCCCTCTGTGGACTAGTTACACTGGGACTTAATGAGGTAAATCCGCATTGTTAAAGATATCATTTCATTAGTTTCGGGAATGGCAGTTCGGTTTTTTCTTTTGGTGAATGCAGGCAAATCTCATATCACTGATGGTATTTTTCAAACGCCCCCAAATGTAACGACTCCCCACCGGGTGAACACCACAGTATTCTGACAGGTTCTTCAAATCACAGTTGATGGACATTGGCTAAGCACCTACCGCGCTGAAATCGATCAATCAGAACAAATTTACGGCTTGATGCCCTACATTATAAACCTCACTTTTATCATTGCTTGACGTCTGTCCGGGCTATTCAAATATTTTGCAGCAACCCATGCTGTGATATATTGTGATGAAGTTCCAGTGAGCTGGTTACTGTAGGATCATCACTGCTTCGTACGTTTAAATCCATTTGAAATAGAACCTAAGAGGCCACATGGAGGATTCATGGGCAACGTAGACTCCAAAGTTTCGATAATTCAGTTTAACCTGATGTGAAGATCACTGCACGCTCGTCCACGGATTTTTTTCTATTTTCCTCTTATTGTTCACCCGGTATCACTTGTTGTCCCTAGCAGACGAAGTACGGTCAGAACTTTCCTACTCGGTTAGCTCTGGTCAGTGAAACGTCAATCGAATGACAGTGCAACATACTGTGAAAATAACCGCGTGTGGCGATAGTGTTCGTGTGTACCGATAGCCTTGTTGTGGTAGGGCATCACCCACTTGGACTAGCATGCGGAAGCCGCTGGTTGTAGGACTATCGCGAGTGAAATAACACGGTTGGGTCTTCACAAAAGGCCGGACTCGAAAAAAATGCTGTTTTGCGGGTCCTGTTGCTAAGATGCATCATGATATGGTCCAGTTATGTATCCCAGTAAATGAAGAATAACGGAGCGTTCGAAGGACTACCTATATACCGCAATCAGACTTTCCGATGAAGAAAAGCAACCGATAACAAGCCGGAATACGGCGCTACACGATCGGAATGTGCATTTTCGTGAACGTGTCAATAGCTATTGCTACTTTGGAATTTCGCCTATATTTAAATTGATTTCCCGATTGCCTGTCAGGTTAGTCAAAACGACCAGTTGATGTAGAAACTATTGCTCTCGTTACGTCCTGTCAGGTTAGTCAAAACGACCAGTTGATCTAGAAACTATTGTTCTCGTTACGTCATTCGTGGTTTCGATACGCCCGCCCAGGGTTGTACATGCAGTATTCGTACGACACAAAAACATCTACCTACTCCAGATGACCGGTCAGAACGCTGAAAAAGGTGACAACGATGCCTTATTAATCGCTGCTTCTCTATCTTACGCATACCAGCTACACAGATATGACAACCAACAGTTAGGCAATAGCCAAGGGGGGCGCAGTGGAAATACAGTCGACAGGGTTGAAAAGTCCTGCTGTAAATTGAAAGTGAATAAAAACAACTTGTCATGCATCCAACCTGCTCTCGCCACATTGTTCCGTTCACCCGACGGTGGCTTGTACGTCATCACTCCGTCCCCTATGACTTTATTTTTGGTTGCGCTACCTGATGGGCCTATTCATTATTCATTCTCGTCTGATTTCTTCCGACTGGTTTTAACTGGTTTTAACAGCCCATGATATGCAGTCTCTCAATAACAGCAGGTGTCATATTATATTGCCTGTATGTTTTCCCACATGAACCTGTGAGTCAGTTTTGCTATTTGGTTAAGGGTTAAAGCGCGGGATGCTCAATATGACGTGCTTTGTGCCGCTCCAAGTGCGCCACGATCCTTGGAACTAACCATTAAACTAGCACAGACTTTCTGTTCACTGGCATTCCTTTTTTTAAATAAGGTTAATTATAACTTATCCTTTGAGGTTTATTCCCCCTCTTGATTAGATTAGTAGAACACTGATGAGGTGAAAAATAATGACGCACTTTTCTTTTACTACTTATGAGTAGCCTTCGCTGTGTCGTTCAGCAAATATTCAGGGGGATGATATACTAGCAGGGAAACGCAGGGTGAAATAAGCTGAGGAACACCATATTTATATAGATCAGTTTGCTCGCAAGGGTGCTGGTTAGGTTTTCATCTCTTAGAAGTGCCCTAGTTAGGTTCTTATACACACTGCTTACAGATTTGATGGGAGCTCTCTGGTAAATCACCAACACCGGTTTCATCCTTTTTGAGTCCATCTTCACATTTTCGAGAAAGGGAGTTCTAAAATACCCCCACGCAAATGGCACTTTATAGTGATCAGTACCAAGGTGACCACGGCGGTTTTCGTAAACACAAAAGGTCTTAAAGTGCTGTTTCACTGATATTTATTTACTCATTGGCCCTCGTGAATTTTGCGAAAAACAGCTTGAACCCAGTCACAAACTCAGCTGTTTAGTTTTCCTTCTGTGCGGTCTATTTTTCCTTGCACTATGCAATCATAACGTGTTGTTCTAATCCACATATTCACTACGTTTTTACTAGTCTGCAACGTTCAAAATGTATGAAGCTAGTAATCCTCCTTGGTTAACGTTTACTTCTTTACTTGTCTTAGCCGTTGTCCTGTGAAATCTCAAAGTGTCGGTGATAGGATAAATCAACTACTTCAGTGTAAATAGTCGGATGGATTCCTATTGCGACCACTTCTAACTGGAGCTATTGAATTGCTCACTTTTAATCCTTGAAGGTACACACAGTAGTCTGGTAAATCGTTGTCGATATCCCGACCGAATTGTGACTAATTCAGTAGCTTTATTCAGTAGCGAGTAGAGTGAAAGGTACCGAAACAGCTTACCCTAGCTAATTGATTTACCAATATCACCGAACTGATGAGGCTGATAAACGAAAGAATGGCATCTAAAAGTTAAGAATAAGTGAACATCAACGACGGAATTTACCTAGTTCAGGTGACCGATTGCTTTTGCCTAAATTTCTTCTGATAAGACTGCACTCGTGATGTAACTCATTGAAGTGTATTGTCTTAGGCGTATTTTTCCTTGGAACATCCCTAACATCCATCTGGGCGACTTTGTAAGAGGCTTGAGTAAACGCCTGTTATCAGATCTAGTGGCTCTTACATGCTTTATGTCGTGTGTACTTCACAATGTGCATTCTATAAGATGATGGACCCTTTCTGGTGGGATGAGAATAACAGAAAGTACATGGTCATTCCAACGGTCAATCCCACTGAACGTACGTTCGAAGCAAGTTTCTCGATTTGGGCGTTTTCACCGCTCCATCTGTCTTTCTTCCGTTTGACATATTGCATCTAGTTAAACTCTCCTCCTTGTGTATTCCAACAAAGTACCCGGCGTGAATTTCGATCCGATGACAGAACCGGGCGAGTCAACTTAACTTTACACCACAAAATTTTTCCAGGCCCAACTTGAGCAAAAATCTGACTGAACCTGCTTCTTTCTATCGTAGCTTTCGGGGTCCCTTATGTGAACATGTACCGGTTATCTTCCTATTCTATGCGTATCTTCTTTTTTACTTTCATGACCTTTAAAATACACTCCCTGTTGAGGTTTTGTAACAAGGTATCAGTGCCAGCACATGTCTGAGATGAATGTTGTTTATCTGAGTAATTGGCGATCCCTAAGTCAGTGCTATATTTGGCTCAATTCAACCAACAGAGATGACGACAACCGTAAAGTCTTACTGTACTTTAGGCGGTACAAAAGAACCATGTACTCACAAACTGTGTATTACGTCCAATCGATAGCAAATGTGGCCGTTACACTGGCCTATTGTGGTCTATTGAAAATACTGTGTGTGTTTAATCACAACTGTAGTTTACTGTCATCTGTTTCGCTATCAAAATCTGTCTTTCCAGAGTGAAACAATAAGTCCGGGTCGTCCTTGACCACCTTATTAGCGAGTTGAGGAATTCGCAAAGCTCACTTCGGTCAACTACGTTGGTAGTAATATTCCCGCTCGTAAAAGCGTTCTGGCATAAAATTTATTCAGGCTGCTGTCCACGTATGAAGCAGGGCAGTGTTGGCAGACGTCACAGTAAACTATCTTTTCTGACCGGTAGTGCAGAGTTAAAGCACCACGGGAGTCCAAATCCGCGTTACAACAAAATCACAGATCATGATTGCCTATGCCGTCGTGGTACCCTGTATTCTTCTTACCTAATCCTCGTAGCTGGTGTGAAACTGGCGCCTTGACAGTTCTCCTTATAACGACAATGACGACAGTAATCATTACTTGCTTTGCGAAGGATGGTTTGGCCCATGCCGAAAAAAGACAGCTGCGAACGGCCCTCTTCTTTTGTACTGCTTACAATTACAGTCCGTCAGCCACAGTTCTCTCTTGGTAGTTTCAGCATGGAGAAACAACCGGTACTTGGCAGATGAATTTACTCATTCAGTGTTTCGTATCCATTGTGAATCATCGGCAGTAGTCAGCATGATTGAATAGAAATGCTCATATTCGTATTCCATGCTTACAGTGTGCAAGTGACGACACCTCAGAATACTTCACCTTGAGGTCTGCTCACATAAAATCTCTCGAGTCTTAAGGTTGGAACACTTGCCTTCCAAAATACATGTGTTTTTGCTACTGATAACCCTATGCTTAGAGAGTGACGACATTGTGGTGCTACTGGAACAGCATACAACGTTGGATGACCTTGACGGTCGCTTATGCAGACGGGTTTGATAGGTAAGACAGGAAACCTTGGACATGGCAGCCCGTCACATAATTCTTAGCGGTGTGTAGTAATGGTACATGCGATACCACTATTTGCTCTGCCTCTGAAACGCTCCCATGCAAAGACCGTCCACTTCAGCAGACCCGTTTCAAATTCCCCAACTTTCTATGACGGTGGACAGGGAACTTTTCTGTAAAAAAAAGCGCCTTCGGATAAAGACTGTGCGATAAACACCCGACTTCTAGCGAGACAGAGCCTACGAACCACCGTCATCACATGCAAATATTCCAAAGGCTGCTGTGTACACATGAACCATTTTTTCATGTTTCTTCAGATCCAGCCATCTGCTTCTATTGACAGTGCACAGAGCTGTATTTTTAGAGTCTCTTCGTTCTTACCAACTGCTCACCAGTGAGATGTTCAGTCATCCTTTAGCTTCGACTGTTTCCGTACGACGGCTGCCGAGTGACAGCTGATGTTAGTTAATCTAGCGTTGAATAGCCTGTCTTCAGACAGTGAAAGCAGTTGTGAAAACGAGTAAGCCTATCGAAATTCCTGTATCAAAGTAGCTACAGATTCCCACTTTCCTATCTTTCTGGCTGATCGTGAGTAGCCACGGGAACTACATAACTGGCGATAGACTTGCTCTCGCTGGAGCAGTCTTTCTCACTTTCTGGAGCTAGTATTCCTATTCGTCGACGCAAAAGGTGGCAGCATTGGACCAGAGTTCGAATCATCAGCGGTACGCTGCTCGGCCGTTCCTGGCCCGAACTCTAAACATTTGGCATGCGGGTTGACACCGCTGCACCAGCGCGCGCTTAACGCAACTGACTTATCGTGTCTGGACAGGTGATCAAGGTACTATATGCGGTTCGAACGACGATGACTCACCTCCCAGCCAGGTAGTGCCAATGGGACTTGTAACCTGACGGACGATTTCCTACGACTAACTGTGGGATTAAACTTTATTTCCATATCACTCGTAATTGAACAGGATTCACGCAGTAAAACAGAACTGCGCAACGCTTATACACTCATCTGCATACTAATTTGGTTTTGACGGAATGCTCGCCTGGAACCCAGCTGCATCTCTGGGTTATGATGTCCAATGGTTTTCAGCAACCTTATGAGTAATGTATTACATCTGTGCAACACCTGTTTTGCAAACATCAGTTATTGGAGTTTGTCGCACTCGCCTCACCTTTTTCACCACTCAGTCAGTTGGAAATGATGAAACCTGTTTTTCATCTTGAAAACCACGTACACAGTAATGTGCAGCGAGCAGATAACGAACAGCAACGTTTGCCGACTGTGACCGGAACTGTCCGTTCCATCAATGGGTTTAGGATTTTTACTCGGATCCCGTTGATTGTAGGGTCATTGTGTTTGGTCAGCTTACGGGTTAATCATCATAGATATTGATGTTTTTAGTGGTGGAATGTGCGTGCATTAAGGCTTCGCACTAAACAACCACCGCTAAATTAAACTACTCGTTGATTTTTTATTGAAATCTCAATATTTCCAAATGTGAGGATATTTTTAAAACCCTAGCGCACAAGGGTTTTCCGTAGTGCCAGAAAAAAAGCTTCGAACCGTTATGAGTGGCATTCCATAACGTGTTGAAGCAGTTACTAGGTTTACCTCATCTGCCTCTTCTTGTTCACGACCTGTGACCACCAGTTAGTTCAGATCTGTGTGAAAATCTTAAAGTCAACGTTCTGCTGCCCTACAGACCTGAGACAGGCCTTAAATGCATCTTTTATATAAGCTTGAATGTCTCATTTCTATATTCTGTAGCCAAAGTCTGTGAGTTTCACCTTTAGTTTAACCGTAGATGAAGTGTGAAGTAATCCTGGTTTAATGGGGTCCCCAATCAAATGTATTTAACACAGTAATGATGGCTTCTGGTGAATACTAACACGTATATGCATGTGATTGGTGTTGTTTACAAGAACTGAGTGATTAAATATGATAGCTTGGAGTCGTACAAACCTCAGTATCAAGCTTTCTAATACCCGCGAAGACGTTAGTGCGTTTCATATCTTATATTTAGTGCAAAACTGATTTCAAGCTTCATTGCTACGGCTGACTTTGAGTCACTATTCCAGAATCAACTAGCGATTCTTCTGAGGATTTTATGTATCCAAGGCTTCCAAAATAAATGAGTGTTGCTAGGTCTGGTGACGCACTACACAAGTGTTTTTAAAAGCGCAACATTTATCAGTGAAATGCTCTACGTTCGAGACTCGAACGTAGTCTATTGAGTCTATTGAGGGGACCATGCGGAAAAATCGAGTGCTGAACAGTTGTGTTCGTCTCTCATCCAGAAAACTAAGGGTACAAATCCCCCTCGAGATTTGTGCGATACGCAGTCCCAATACACAATTCCCAACAAGGATAAGACAGTTGTGCAGTGCTTCTTGAGATCTATGTATGGTACTTAAGTTTTGGGCAACCCCACTGTCGAAATTTCAAAATAGTCCAACAAACTGCGAAGAAAACTGTTGTTTTTCGCAGCTCATCTATCAAGGATGTCCTGATACTTTGATGATAAATTGGAATTACCTACTCGAGTAATGCTCGAATGTTCTGTTACACAGAGAATAGGCAGCATCATCGTTGATATCCAACCTGGATGTCAAGCTATGTCAGTGTACTACGAACGGTTAGGATGTCGTCAGTTTGATAGCTTATAGGCCGTTATCCGCTTAACCCCTTTTACAGCCTAACAGTGATCCGGTTGCTACCGAAACCAGAGAGAAAATAGCTTTCCATAAGGCTTTGAAGTGTTTTTGTAGGCTTGTTGGGAAAACTCGCCTCTCTCTCGGGACAAGTGATCCCCTAACCGCCAAGATATTCATAGGCGAGATTTTATGGGCGCATTTTCGAAATGTTGATTTTGTCAATCTTCATTTGAATTTTCACTCCATTCTCTTTAGAGGGATCGATGGAGTGGTCTCTACTGAAAAATACCTTTTTGTTGAAGGAAACTTCAACGGAAGGAACATAACTACACCTCTCTATTAATGATCTAAATTGAAATCCATGTTGTCACCATTTGAAAGAAGGCATATATATATGGATTATCCTCCAGCGCAACAACAAAGTGTTACGGACGGAAACGTATGAATGTTATCCAAACCTTTTGTTGATGTATTCCACACCTTTACTCCAATCAGTCAAGTTATCACTTTGAACAATCGAAATAAATATTAGGCACAAATTAAAGCAAATTGATGGAATAGGCTATGAGCAACCAGAATTACGCCATTCAGACGAAACTGCTATCCTGCTCATCCAACATCATGGGCTAGGACCGCCAGTTCTATCCACTTTGGCTGGGACTGACTGTGATAATTTTGAAGCACAAGGCTATTTTCATATCATCCTTGAGTCCTGACCATCATTTCGGCTTTATACCCTGTGAACACCAACCAATGGTGGAATAAACTAGATGTTATCGGCTCTAAGAGAATGATAAAGTGAGTAAAGCTAATCAAACACAACCTCTTGTCAAGGCTTTTCCCTTTCATAAAGTGTCAATCATTTGCTTTGGACGCACCTGCACACTGTCTGAAGAGGCAGAATCATGATCTTGGGAATCACCGGAATTTCTCCTACAGTGTGTTGGTTCGTTTGTTATCACTTCACATTAGTCATAGTCACCCACACTGTTCATATTAGTCAAGTACTAACAAGAAAGTTCTAGATAACTCATACGTAAATGTCGTCGTTCAGCTGCAACACCCTTTCGGTGCCCAGCTTCCACACCACACGATGGAAGCACAAGAGCTGAGATGCCAACCGAACCTCGACAGGAGCAGTTGAAATGCTAGGGTTGGATTCGAACCACGGAGCTTCCGATTAGTAAGTTCGCGCCTTAACCACGGGGCTATGTCGATCGGAATATGAGGGTCTCGCTAAAAGGCCGAAAATTAGCTCAAAGTGCGGGTCAACTATCGGAACGTATGTTGCTTTCTATGGCAGTCCCTCCAAAATGCTACTTCACTGAGCACATTTTTCCAGCCATACACGTGGAGTTGCGAAGACTGAAGTTCGAATATCTTCCATTCTCAGGCGTCTCAACTCTATCCGATGCGTACGACCACTGAGCGTGACAATACCTACAGATACCGCCCAGGTTCAAGCGGCCTTGGAACTACAACTGGTGCCAGTAGTCCATCACCTGGAGGTCAACCAATTTCTATCCCCGTCCTGCACCTGGGGCAGTCCCGTGGATCTTCCAATTCACCAACAACGGTATCTAGTTATGGGGGAAGCGGTCTCAACGTCCAGAGTAATACGGAATTTCGCCCTGGGAGCACCACGTCTGACAGTGGTGAGCCTGGGTATCGATCGCCACCATATCGGTCAACCTTGTTATCCTCGTCTGCGAGGAGTGGAACAAGAACCCCGGTTACATCTGATCAAGAGGCTGAGGTTGATGCTCTGACGAACCTATTGATGCGCAGCATGGAGACCCGATCATCTTCGGGTCTGGGAAGTTCAGTCAACTCTGCTGGTTTGACGGCCACATCGGATGTTTCGACCTCTTCGCCGGGTAAGTAATTTTCGTAAGTGTCCCGGGAAATACAGTGGTAGCTACATCAAAACTAATGGTTTAACCCTAGGCAGACGGGCTAGTCGCTCCTGAAACTTTCACCTACGAGGTGGGGCGATATGAACGGTCAGAATGTCAAGCGGCTCCTATCGGGACAGATGCCACCATAAGTGTGGCGTAGGCTTAATTATCCATCTAGCCAAGTAAACCGGGCTCAATTATGACCCACTGTTGCTCTAGGATAATGTTTCAACATTGATGATGACAGTAGCTTTTCAAGGATGTAAATGACGCTGCCAGTTTTCTTCGAGATTGGGTGGATGTTTGAAGGCGTCGACACCTCGAGCGTTCTTGTTAAGCTAGTACCAGAAGACTTTGTTCCTCACTGGACTACGAGGTTTTTTCTAACTAAACTGAACTAGTCGTACGGCAATCAAGCGACGGTGTTCTCACCCTGGTATTACTGTCAACAACGGCGACGGTGAGAATTTTCATGCTACAGTCGGTACATCTGCCCTTTCGTATGGCCCCACCTTGGAACGAGTCAGACAATTTAGGGTACAGCGGCGGTTTCCTGTTGTTTATCCAAGTCGAAACTTAATAAAAATGATTCAGTGTCGCAAAGCTTATTCCCTGGAGAAAACAGTCCATCATGAAGTCCATTATATTCGTGCCTCCATGTTTCCACACAACCATTTATGGGGTAAATGCTGTCTTTCCTCATAAAAGAATCTAAAGATAACCTCCCCAAGAGCGAGCAAATTTTGCTGTAAAGATCTTTCTCAGAGACAACTACCTGATAAGAAGCACTGTTTTGTCCCCTCACCTACAAGGATAATAAACTGTCACTGGTTTTGCTGTTTCTCGATTCGTATCCCTCGGTGGGATAGCAGTCAAACACACCTTGCTTCAACTTTCTTAGCTCTGTTATAGCATTGGATCGTATTCTTCTTATTCCGTGAGGCACTTAAAAATTAGACTAAAAAGATGGACACTTGTCACCTGTTGAATGAATGGTAACAATATGTAATTACCACTTTCAGGCTTTGTTGTCTCCAACATGAGTGACCATATTCGTCAGTTGAAGCAAAGAAGGTACTTCAAATCTCCCCTGTACAGTTCAGTCCAAAAATATCGTTCCACTAAGATTCTTCGGTTTCGACAACACTACAGCTGAGTAATTCCAAAGTATTGAACGTGCCCATCGAACAGTGAAAAAAGACAGACGGAGACTAAATGTATCTTTGTGGCAAAATCATCTTCACACTTGTACATTCGCACATTACATAGGGTAACGCAGGGCATGAAAACTAGGGTCGGAAGTCTTATCGATTTCACATGATCATAGTCAGCCAGAAGTTCACGTACTACATAGACATCTGGCCTACCAAAGATTCACAAATCAAGATCACCGATTTGGCCGATACCAGCAATGTGTGGCTTCCCTATCATTCAGCTGCAAAATGGTTATCGATAGTTACAACCAGTCCGAGTGGGGTTAGAAATTCACAGCCTGTGTGACATTTCGTTTGTTGATGTGATACCAATATGACCAGCCGGAAGGTGTTTTCACTGTTGCTGACAAACGCGCCACTGCTGGAAACCGTAAATTGTCTTTGTGGTTTCTCACCTGGAAACAAAGATATTAGGACCCCTATTGGCAAGCTAAGGGATTAGCTGCTCAAATATACTATGAACGTCCAATTCCTGTTTGATGGTAACCAATTTAAAGTGCATAAGCAGGCCGTGTGGTAGTGGGCTCGCCGCTTGTTCCACTACTTACTGACGTCTTAGTGACCAAACCGAAGCGCACAGCACTACAAAACACCGTTGGTCGGTATGCTTGCTGCAGATACGTCAGCTTGACGTAACTGGCCGGAAGGCCCGTGGTTCGAACCCAAGCTCAGCATCTCCACTGCACATGTCTAGGTTTGGGTAACTTGGCAGTATCCCACACCTCGTGTTTCCCTCAAGTGGCACGGCAGCTAGGTACTGAAAGGGTGTTACAGCTGAACAATTGTTAGCTTGCACCAGGACCGTC
This sequence comes from Clonorchis sinensis, assembly GCA_003604175.2. Lineage (NCBI taxonomy): Eukaryota > Metazoa > Platyhelminthes > Trematoda > Opisthorchiida > Opisthorchiidae > Clonorchis > Clonorchis sinensis. The sequence continues at coordinate 68,455,210 of CM030370.1, read as the reverse complement.
AAAAGGCATGTCCTCACGCTTTCCTGTCCGCCAGTTTACTGAGCTACCATTACTCAGGTCAGCTCAGATCTCAAAGCGCCCAGAGAGTTTAAATGGTCCGCATCGCATCGCATTGCAACGAACGATGGCGTTCAGTAACAGAAAGAATCAAGATGAATAACCATAGCCGTGATTTTAGTTCTGGGACTTAATCTAACTTCCACGCCCCCCCTCTCGCTTATGATTACTGACAATACAAGTGCCTAGTGGCTTCAAACTTTGAGCACCTCAGAAAAACAACTTATTTAAGGCGCACTTCCTGCTTACCGACATTCATATTATTTGAGCTTTCTAAGAACATTCTAGTTCTACTAAATTACGTTGCCCGTTTGACAAACGGAGACGAGGCTGTCAAGATAGTTCAGTAACTCCGAGTGGTATTCCAGTTCAGGGGCCAGGATCACGATGACCTACATAGCCTCTAGTCGTAAATTTGTATTGGGATGCAACAAACTCAGCAATGTATCAAACAATGATACCTGCATGTAGTCTTGACTACCTTTCATGAGCAAAGCAACATTATACTTAGATAAGATTAGTCGACATGACAACCTGTAAGAGGCGCAGCCTACCCGGGAAGCAGGTCGTTTGTCTCGAGGGCTTATTCATAGCTATTCTCTCCTAGAAAAAACGCAGCCACAAAAAAATTCCCGTCCTTTGGAAAGATTATCCTCGGAACAAACTACTTCCAAATGCTTCCTTGAGGCCTTCCTTGGTAGCTTCTGAATGATTGTATGCGAAAAATACTGCATATGGCAGCCTTAGGAAGTGTTTTCGTAAGCAGGTATCAAGAACATAAAGCTGTTCAACAGATGCAATTTGCGGCTAGTGCTTTGAAGCTTAGAAGTAACAGCTTTTGTCGGGGCCTCACAACAGGGTTAGTTCAGTTAGCTCATGCACATAATGGTAATTTTCTGAGGCTTCGGTCACTTCAGCAGCAAACCTGGCTGCGTTACAATGAATCAGGTACGCACCTGGCGTACAAATTTGTATATATATATATATATATAACTTGTACAAGAAATACCATGCATAATAATGGGAGCTAATGACCCCACTTCCTACACAAAATCAGATGAATCAGGTAGTTAAACAGCCTCTCACCAACTGCACTCTTCAAGCTGATGAATTCCAATTAAGACAGGTTGATTGACGGGAGTAAGGAGAAAAATAACGAGCTTTCAGCCGTAATGTCCTTTCGGTGCCTATCTGCCATGCCACCTGAGGGAAGCATGAGGGCCGGGTTGCTAAGACCTGGACAGCAATAGTCAAGATGCGGAGGTTCGGTTCGAACCACGGATCGTGTGTTCACCACTGAACCATCTAGAATAGATTCCCGTCACTGACAGAATATGTTCCGTATTCTGCAGAAATAGCTAATGCCTCGAGTGAGACAATATCCAGTAACTACAAAAATACACTGTAAAGGGCTCAGTTGGAAATCCAAAAAAGTTGACATAATTACTGGTTTTGGTTAGACCACAGAAGTTGATAATTTAGATTAGCCTTATTCTTATTCGATTCGATTCTTATTCGATGTCCCTGTGCATTCTTATTACGCTGTTCATATTCTTCTTGCCTTTATCCCGTAGTTGGCAGCCTTAGAAGAAGCAACGGCTCCAGCACTCCAGTCAGCCAAATTAGTCGACTACAACATCACCTTGGGATAACCCCAAATGCAGTTGGGGTCAGCGTCAGTACGGCGAATGGAGGGCGAGCTAGTCCTCTCACGACTGTCACGGCGGCAACTGCAGCATCGGTGACCGGTAGCTCATCAACTAATTCGCCCACCGGATCTACATCGAGTGTACTGAACGCATCGGAACATGGTGGAAGTGTGGGGACCTTGGCAAACATAGGGACGGGCCAGAATTCATGTTTCCGTTGCCGACGTGCTCTTTTCCCGCCCGAAGGATCCACGCTGAATCCAAGTGTGGCAGCTGCTAACAATAGTAACAATGTCGTGACCCTTACCGGAGCGTTGGCTGTGCGACTTCACGTAGCCTGCTTCACTTGCTACCGCTGTGCTGCACCATTACGTCCTGACGCATACTACCACAGCTTGCGCCGCTTACTCTGTCCCGCTTGTGTTCGTGATGGAGCCGTAGAGACATGTTCAAACTGTCGACGTCCAATAGGCGATAGAGTTGTGCATGCCCTCGGACTACCCTACCATCCAAATTGCTTTGTATGTGTCGTCTGTGCAGGAAGATTGGATTCGAAACCATTCACGATCGATGTTCATGGTCGTTTGCACTGTTTGGATGACTTTCATCGCCGATATGCTCCAAGATGTGCGCACTGTGGTCGACCGATTGCGCCAGATCCAGGAAGCCAGGAAGCACGTCGGGTTGTTTCCGGTGATTCTAATTATCATTTGGAGTGTTTTGGAGTACGCACAGTTTCGCAACCGTCCTCGATTGGGACAAAATTAACTGCTGGGGTGGCAAGTTAGGTGTCTCATGTACCCCAAGTTCACAAACTTTCGTAAAAGACACGCCCTAAAACTTACGAATGCATGAAGCTAGAAAACTCAAATGAATTCTCGACAGAACTTACCGAATGGGATCTGCGGGAATATATTATGAGACTGACATATTTTACGTCGCATGCTCAAATACACAACAGTAATGCGTTGTCTTTTTGTTATGATTCACCGTCAGGAAGCAGAATAGCATCTACTCATTCGCACAAGTAGGATTTAAAGACCTTCCAGGAATCCACCACAAGTTTATATGACATTAGAAATTACGTGCAGAGATAATGCAAAATTGACGAGTACATGCTGTCTAGAAAAACGAGGAGGAAGTTACTTCGGTCATGGGGTCAGGAGAGTAATATCAATGTCAGACACTTTTGTGTTCGTAGGCCAACTCAGGTTTAAAGGTTGCACAAGTTCCTTTTGGTTGCATGGCTGCTGGTTATGTAGTCGCACTCCGATCGCCTCTGTAATCGGTAATACTTTCGATCGTACCAATCGCGGTTGGCTCAGAGATGCCAGGTGTACGAATTCGAAGGCTTGCTCTTTGTCTAGGACATGATTGGTTCCGGCCAGATTTCGTGCAGTCGCACTTGAGCTTGGCTTCTTCCAACCACCACACAGATAGACTTGATTATGTCCCCGTTTTCCTTGTTGTACGAGCATGCGGATGTGTAGATGCAGAAGCCCCTGACAGAGGTATTTGGCCTTCAAATGGGACCTGACAGTGTAACTAATACTGAGAGCCAAACACACATCAATAGCCATGTATATCGTACCAATGAGATGTCTAGGTCTCCTGGTAACTAGTTCGGCAACGAGGATTGTACGTCCACCATTCTCCACCGTTAACGCTGAACACCATGGTTTTGGAGACATCATTACCAGGCGGCAAATCTTGATATCCTAGTTTCAAGAGCTATCAATCTGAGATTGAAGTTTAATTTGACAGTTTGTGTGACCAGCTGGTACTTTCTTCTGAGCCAAATGTAGAACAACTAAGGTTCAGCTCATTCCTATGATCAACAGCCCAACTATAAACCCAGGTTTGAGCGACTTTTGACAAAGGGACATTACGTGACACTGAACCGGTTGAAGCAGGATGACCACTTTCTAGTCTAAGCCAGATAAAGACGCAAGAATTGTGGTGGTGGGTAAATATGACTAGGATTTTAAGATTAGTAATACCCTATCAGACGAATCCAAATCATGGAAAATAAGCTGATTTAAAAAAGTAGTCTAAGAAATGATGTACCTTAAACAAGCGAAAAGCATTGATAACAATACTGTATCCGTGCTGCGGGTACAACAAATCCTCGCCTCTATCATTCCCAAAGATACATAAACCCTGTCTACTCCTAGAACTCATGCTTAGTTCTCTTTATCATGTCTTGTTTAAATGGTTCATCGGCCTATCAGAACTAGCAGAAGAGAAATGTCAACACTACCTGAGATACTTTCGTCAAACCAGATTAAAGACCGAGGATGAACAACCACTATTTCCCCCAGACATCCTGTCCTAGTTTACTAACTTACCACTCACGGAGGAAATGGACCGTGCTTATGATTTGGTTCAGTACGGGCATCCCCAGCCCGGACCTGGAAAACCACTTTGTATCTAAAACGTCCAGGTTAGTTTGAACAATTTGATTTACCGGCAAAAAGGCGGAGATGCGACGGGGTCACTTTACGTCCCCTTTTGGATGATATTCTCATGAAACTGAAAACTCAAAAACAAAACGAGCTCACCGGGCAGATTACCCTGTATGGTAGCTACACGGGAGATATATTCGTAATTTTCGAGGATAATATCCACACAACAGACGTGCTGAACCGTTTCAATTCAGTTAACATCAGAATCAACTGTATTCTTAAGCCGAAGCAGAGCAAAACGCTGTTTCCCAGATATCAATATTCAAAAGAGACCGATAGGACCATGGTGCGAAAAGCCAACAGAAAACGAATCGGGACAGTCCAGGATGTTAACTTCGATAGCTTTGCTCTGTTCCAACATGAGCCCAATCTAACCAAATGTTCGACTGTGGGTTGGGGCAACGAAAATATGTTCCAGCCTACAAAAGCAACTCAAGTACTTGGAGTGTAAAATTTTGCACAGCGGATATCCCGAACGGTTAGCACTCGAGAATGTGACATATAACGCAGAGAAATAAGGTCTCCAGTTGGAAGAAAGTGCATTTACATACAACTTGCATTCGGTGACTCAAATTCTGACCAGAAGGTCTAGGCGCCCCACTTGTGCGATATACATGGCGAGTGGTACGATCGAAAATACCACCGTTTACAGAGGCGATCGGAATGCGACTGCATAACCCGCAACCATGCGTCCAAAAGAAACTTGTGCGACCTCTGAAGTTGAGTTGGCCTACGAACAATCCAGTCTCACAAACCTGTCTGACATTGTTATTACTCTCCAGACCCCATAACCGATGTAGCCTCTATCTCGTTTTTCTTGAGAGCATGTACTTGTCGATTTCACATTGTCTTTGCACGTAATTTCTATTGTCATAGAGATCTGTAGTGTACTGGCTAAGAGGACCACCCACTAAGACAGATTCAGCATCTAAACGATTAAGTGTCGAATTCCGGCACCTAGCCCATGATACATCCTAAAACGCAAAATATGCAACGCAGGAAAGTCCTAGAGCAATTCATTAGGAAAGTTAGTGAAGTCGTACTGAGCAGGTAATGTATTCATACCTCTTCTTGAAGGGTGGCATAATGAAAACGGTTTCAGGTACGGGAATAAGCACTCGCAGTCTATCACAGATTTCAACTGTAGAGAAGAGTTCTAGACCAACTGAGATGCCTGTCACGCATTCACATATACATGACGCGATGAATATATTCAGCCCGAACGGTTGCTGACGAGACGACGTAATCCTAGCACGAAATGGTCTACTAACGTTGCACCCAACTGACGTAGCTACCTTAGGTCGAATAACAATTGTACTAGGGCGTTGGATGAAGAATCTGAGATGATTAAAAGCGGCGAGACCCTTTTAATTCATTTGTTCGGAACAAGCATTTTTGTAAATAAACCAGCCTGGAAACCCAGATGACCGAAACTATGTAGGAAACCCTGTCTTCTGTGCAGTTTGATTGGCGGTAACACTCCTAAATAAGTTGGTTTGCTTTACAGAAATCGATGTGGAAGAACGATGACCCTTAGGTTGATTCATCTTTCTAAGTCGTCATAACTGCCAAGATGTGCTTTTTCCGCAAATACAAACTGAAGTCAGTAAAAAGACGTCCTTTGGTTAAAAAACAAGCAGTTGACTTGTTAGCAAACAACGGCGGCCTTTCATCCGATTATCAGATCGCTATTTAAGATGGCAAAGGTATGACACCGCACGATGACCCTACCAGTATTTGCAGCATATCAAACACGGGCAACATCAAACTCGTGAACTATAATACAGAAGGCAAGCAGCATACGCTCTAGATGAACATACGCCGAGAGCACTTGTGTGACTATCAGACCTGGTGGATAGTAATATACCCTATAACTTCGAACTTAACATACTGCCCTGAAACAACTTTTGGTGCCAGCGAAAACGGAAACCCAGATGATGACACACAGGAAGGCTTGTCATCGGGATTTCTGCATTTATTCCCGTCAAACCCTAATGCTGTGTGAATACTATGAAGTTCGGTTCCTCCCCTGCTTTCTAAAGGGCGGATTCAATCTATTCTGAAATTCCGACAAATATGAAGTTAAAATGTGTCACCAAATTCGTCTAAATTCAGGCTGGTCACACCACTTTAGAACCACTAGCAGTCGAGTGGTAGTGTGTAAGCGATATTCAGATTAAGTAGAATGCAATTATCTAACAGTTCTCAACAAGAACGAAGCGGATTTACGGAGCTTCCCACTTACTCCTTAAAATGATTTTGTCTCTTTAGAGGAAATCGAGTTATATAATCGAGGAGTAATGATATCGAGCCGATAATCTTTCTAATTGCCTTCTATTTCCTTGTTACGGATTTGCCGACACTAACCTAACCGAATGATGATTCTGACACGATCATTGTCAAAAACCTGATGACGTCTCTGTTCCACTGCTCGAAAAGGCCAAGTCTCACAGCCATACAACAAAACAGTCCGTAATGTAACCTGATACACACGTCCCTTGAAATCCAAGGATATACAGCTTTGACGGCGGTGTCTCAAAGTAGCAAACGCGATCTGGGCCTTGCAGACTTGTGCATTAACGCCCCATCTTTCACACCACAATCGGGGATAATGCAACTTCCAAAATGTGTAAAACGCCCCACAACTTCTCTAAATTTCATGTGAAGTGTTCAGCGACTGCATGTTTAGGAGCATGGATGCGAATTGCAAACCAAAGACGGGATTTGGTCAGTTCGTCCAAAAATACCTGCGCCTTCTCCTCAAAGGCGAGAACGATATCGTCTGCACACCTCAAATGGGCAAGGTTTTCGCCACAGGCCATTTGGACACCGGGGTTTGAAGACCTTCCGGCGTTCATCCCATTATTTGCACCGATAAGAAAACGGTTCAGCTGTAACTCCCTTTCAGTGCCTAGCTACCATGCCACCCGAGGGAAGCACGAGGGCTGGTATACTGCCAGGTTGCCCAAGCCTAGACAGGGGAAGTCGAGAGGCAGAGGTCGGGTTCGAACCACGGATTTTTCGGTCAGTAAACTCGCGCTCTAACCACTTGAGCCATCTCGCACCGACCACCAAATTAAATAGGAATAGAGGGAGTGGGTATTCCTGACGGACACCGCTTTGCGTACGGAAGCTACGGGGAGCTCTGTATACTCTCATAGGCTTGGACGTTTGAGAATACAAAGAACACAAACTTAAGAGGCATTCCTTGATGGGTGAGCGTGTCACGGGCAACATACTGGTCAGCCGAGTCGAATGCTCCTTGAAAAGGCAGGAATATTGAAAATGTGGGTCTTTGTTCCAGAAGCGGTGGAGTGTGAAATTAGGTCAAAGCAACTCCTGGCGGGCCTGAGTCCCACTGGCTGCTCTCGAGTCGGCAACGAAGCATAAGTGACGCTAAAAGTCTTGTTACAACCGGGGTCAAGTTGATCCCCCGGTGCTTACCACACTCACTACGAACCATGTTTTTGGAACCGGGTACTATCGAAATTACAGAACAGTGGGTCGCGGAGGTACACAAACCGTCACACCATGGTAAATTTAAGGCTCTTCCTGATGGTGCTGCGAATTGCAAGCCGATCGCCACGAAATCCCATCGTCATACAGCGGAAGACAATTCATACTAACCAATGCTCACCGATGGCACGATCGAAACACCAACATCTCCGCGAACAGCACAAGTGATCGTAACGCGCAATACGAACACAAGAGACGCATGGTCATAGAGTACAGCCACACCATCAATTGCTTCACCTACATTGACGCTTATACTCTACCAAGACTGGATCAGTTGATAGAAACATCGCGCATTGTACCGCCTACAGTACTGTGAATATCCAGAATGTACAACATCAGTTTTCAATAATCGAAGTGGATCAGCGTCACCGGATTTCCACGACAAAGAAACTGGAACCTACCGTGGTGGGATGGTTTGTGTACCTCCGTGACCCTGATCCTCCAGGTTGGTGGTTGGAACATGTGCAGCGACTTGGTCTGTAAAAATGATGTATTTCCCACCAGACACGGCTGCCTTGCGTCCAGGCATTTCGTTGAGAGTCTTATTCGTCATTTTGTCTAGGTGCGGGTACGATGACAGTATCCCAGCCTACATACAACCACGAACTGCACATACAAAGCAGGCATAAAAATCCGATGAACCATCGTATCCCAGGATTCTTCATGTGGTAAGAACGATTACATCTTAACTCAGCTGTTTCTGTGCCGAAGGTTGAGAATTACGTTTGAGAGTTCGAGGTCTTTCCATTTGATTGAGTTTGAAATCTATTGAGATTAGGGTGGTCTATACCCAGTAATCTTCGTGAATTATGCATGGGGTGATGGTTATGCGCCCGTATAGCCATGCCTCGAGAGCATTTCTGTGAATCGCGAAAGCATCCGTTTTAACCACAGACTATTACTTGGAACACAAGTGAACTGATTCGTATGTGTTAAATTCCCTTGAGAGTACAACCGACTACCATCGGACTTCGTCAGTCAAGTCGTAACGTGCTTTCGGGGCTTAGCTGCCATCCGGAAGGAGCACAAGGTTTGGGATACTGTCCAAGCCTAAACAAAAGCAGTCGAGATATCGGGGTTGGATTCGACCCATGGAGGTACCGGCCAGTGAGTTTACACCTTAGCTATTGAGCTATCACGAATTTGTCAGTTGTTCCGGGCAGAAGGATTGCTTACATCGGCAAGAATCGATCGAACCAAGAGGCCTATGTGACAAACGAACGAACTCTGATTCGAATATTCACTTTTGAGCTTATTTACATTCTATATTATTCTTCACATCTGGTCTTGTTGGAAGAACAGTTCTCGCATTATGGACAGTGAATACGGATTACTACTAGGGGCTCACCTGTCCAATTTGTTCAAGGGATCTCGGTAACTAAGGCAGCGGTTCCGTCACTTTTGCGGCGGCCCTAAAGCCAGTCTTTCATTTCACTTTGAGCCTTATTGTCAGATCTATCACTACAACGAAATGGTAAACGAATCCGATAAACAACGAATACTGTCATATCACTCCACCATCGAACGTCTGTGGGGGGAGAGGATGTAGCTAGAGTTACTTCCACCTCGTTGCCACGTCAAGAAGGCGCGCAGTTAGTGGCCCGAACCGGATAAAACTAACACAGCTAGCGGACGAATGGCGTTCCCTTCACGCCTGGGTTGTCAGAATATCCCCGATGACACAGGTTACTTGGGGGGCGAGATGGCTCAAGTGGTTAGAGCGCGAGCGTACCGACCGGAAGGTCCGTGGTTCGAATCCTGCCTCTGCCTCTCGACTTCCCCTGTCTAGGCTTGGGCAACCTGGCAGTATCCCAGCCCTCGTGCCCCCTTCCGGTGGTATGACAATTAGGCACCGAAAGGGTGCCGAACGAGTGAGTGACAGGTTGCTTGACACCCGGGTTGACGGGCCCCTTGTTTATGCTAGAATATTAGTAAGCAGGAATCGTCTCAAATGAACGCTTAGAATTGCGTTGATCCCTAAGGACTAAAGGTGCATTCAGGGACAGAGCGAGCCACCTCGCGTCTTCCAGTGCGTGAACCTAGATGGCGATCCATGAAGGCACCGTCAGCAGATGGCGGGTGAGGCGTTGTCCTGCTTCAATAGGTTTCGATAAACCTAACGTGTTAACGACCACCAAGTGTTACGTTCGACGAGCGATATCCCGTGAAGTTTCCTCGGCCTAGTTGCACAAGCCACTCTTGTTATAGGAACGATTCATTCGTTCAACCGTGAGCACAAATGAATAAACCTACGCCGCAACAGCCTTCGTTCTGACATCAGCCAGGTCTTCTTATTTGCTGCACACTGGACAGGAGTAAGCAAAGACAGTCAGCTGCTGATATCTTCTCTTTCACACGCCTCTCCTCCCGTTCCTCGCACCCCATTAACAGCTTTCCCTGTGGACCCACTTGTCAGGCTGCAAGACGTATAAGGCATCCCAATCTTACAGCTTCGGGTGAGCCAAGCTGCTCTTAGTACCGCGCCGGGACTGCTCGATCTGATAAGTACCCCGCATCAGTGATTGGACCAGCCCGCAACGGGGGTTCATGCACGCCCGTTAAGCGTGAGCTAGAAGTCACGACTGCACCTGGAGCAACTGCATCAAGCACTAAGTCTGCGAAGTACACTCCATTTCAACATTAATGAGATCTCCTTCGCTACTCGCTGAGCTGCATACTTCGGCAGTGTACAGATTTCACCCCATGGTAGATGGCTCCGGCACAGTTGAAACGCCTCAGACGTCATCATCACCATCGACAGCATGACATCAGTATTGAACACCGATGCTTCGCTGCCGTACAGCCATGATTTAGTTGAAAGACTTATTGTGAAGAAAAAGAATAAAGATGGACGGGGAGGGGACTTATTGCTGCCTTACTACAATCATTCCGAGGTGCCCACACCTCCAGACATTCACTCAGGCAAGCTGGATAAAAACTGGCAGCAAGAACGACACTGACATCTGTCGGCAGCCATACCTTGTAGTGTCTCCAACCAGGCGCAGTATGGATCACGCGGTCCCTATCCTGGAAAGCGAGTAGCACCGACGGCACCCAAGGGTTTCATAAGCTCTTTCATATCACTTCCAGTACCTCTCCCTGGATTGTAAGTGGCGTGTTCAGTGACTGCATGTCCAGGAGCATGACCTTACACTTTTTGGGTGCAAAGTGCATACCAAAGGAAGGGATGACTTTGGTCAGTTCAGACGTGCTGTTAACATGCTCCCCGCGCAATGGGAACTAACATAGCAAACGAAGTTTGGCCGGATATCCAGACCACGAATCGAAATAACGCGCACCGCCAAGACCGGTTGAGTGTCACGTCCAGTAGGTTCCCCAATAGGATCAAGTAGATATCCACAAGGAGGGCGCGAAGATACTACCATACACTGACAAGCCATTCTTCTGCGGGCCTTTTGCTGGTAAATGACCGGTGCGGATTGCATTTACAGGCCCTCGATTAAGCATCGCCTCGTTTCGAACTCGCTGCGGCCGAACAACTTTTCTTACGCTCTGGAGATACTCGTGAACTGACACCCGAAGACGTTTCTCCGGCGAGGGAGGTCTGAAACCCATATTAAGGCCGCTCTTACAGTCCACTAGCCCCAGTGAAAGTTGGCCTCATGCCATAACCGAGGCAAGCTAGAGCATCAAGCGAAAACACCACCCGCCACAGTATAGTCACTGCGCATTCATATGCCAAGATACGAAGAAACTCCGGGAGCGCTCTGGAGGCGCAAAACGCTATTTGAAACGAGATAAGCTACTAGTCGAAGGATTTTGCGCGGGCTAGTAACTGGATTCCTTGAACCGTTGTGATACTTCAACGTCCAAGATGGACGGATCGGAATACTGTGGTTCCACGAACCCGGAAAGCCAGAAAGTAAGGCAAGTGCACAAACAACCAGATTTATTTACGCTTATTTTGCGTCGCCATCATGTGGTACTGTCCTGATGATATCGGAGTCCCCTGCAAGAGAAAGATAGTGATACGACCAGGTATGACATACCTGGGTCCTCGATAGCCAGAGTGCTCACTCGGAAATACTTCCCACATGCAGTGCCTAGATCGCGATTCGACCCGTTGTAGTGATGTACTCCAGTCTTGGACAACATTGCGTAATATTCAATCTCCGTTTTCCTGAAGCAAACGTTGGCTAGTTGAAGTGTAGGAAAACGGGGGCGAAAAAAAACCTAGCTAGGAAGGCTTTCAACTGAGAAAATCATCCCAGCCAAGCGGCTCCGATTTTCTTAAATACTTACCTAAGAGGTGGGGCATTGTTGGATATAATGATCAGCCGAGCGCCTCCACGACGCAAGAGTCTTAGGGTCTGGCGTAATCCAATGGCACATTTCCCACTCTTCATCACGAGCGCCAGCCGACTATTGATGGATTCCAAAGCTTTCTAAGGACGAGTAGACCGAATGTTATTCAACCCACCGACTTCTTCCCTGCTCCCGCGCTCTCCCCCTTCTTTCCAGGGTTGGCAACCATTTCCTAACAGAATCCGCGAGGCAGCGTGGCGCGTCTCAAAACGGTAATGAGTAAAACAAAACCCCACCAACAGGCGTGGCTGTATAAAGCTTTCAAGAGCTCACGCTGAAACCAAATTATTATCGAGTTTGTTGCACGTTTCAACCAAGAAGCACTCCGCAATCCCACATATTGTGATATTTATGTCGAGTTGCTGCGTGGTTCTTTTGAAATTTGACGCATGCTTCAATTGCCGACACTTATCGGGCACATGCAATTTGCTCCAAAACCGTTAAGAGTCATAAGAAAAAAATCTGTTTGAATGTTTTATTTTGTATTCTGTTGTGTAGCACTCGGAACAAACTTGTAGGTTGAATGCATTTGCCACTAACGGATACTAAATTTGGCATCAGTTTTCCAGCACGGTTTTGTCTAAAGAGACATGATAACCACATTTCAGTCACTTCTCATAATCTGGAGCACAATCTTAACTGGACCGGCTTTTGTAATACCACCCTCCTGTAAGCCGCCAGCTCACCTAAGGTGCTTTTGCATCTGCGTTTACTTGCTGAATTATTGAACGACTTTTTGAAAAGTGTGGCAGTTTGTAGCCGAGGCATTCTTCAAGTTCCTTACTACGCAGGACAAATACAGTCGCCGCCGAAAGTATCTGCCGGCCATCTTGAGTGCATGGCGCATAGCTGAGTCTTATTTTGGTAGACTATACTTCGCGCATCCCTGCGGGTACTTGTGTTGCAGACGGAGAAGTTTATTACAGGCACATGTTCTTCACCAGATGGCTGCAGACAGCGCTCTTCAGACGCTGCTCGGATTTCATAAATGTCGAAGGGACATACAGTATCAATGGATTTGGCGGATCCGCTTCAAAGCCACTGGTGTTCAGACGGGTGATACAGGCCCTACACGCTTCTGATCACAGATGGCATCCGGTTATGCAGTCCTTCATGAAAAGCGTGCAGTTTGCTGCTGTGTAAACATTTCAGCACATTCAGGGAAGTGATAAGCAAAAAGTATTCAGTGAGGAATTTCGTTGTGAACATAGTGGTGACCAGGGTCGTGTTAGGCTGTGACTTTCTGTTGTTCTGATTCCAGTTTCGCAGAGAAGTGAGAAAGCATCACCTAACATATAACATCCGTGCATGTTGCGCTTGGACAATCTGCGGACATTCGACACATTCCACCGTACGGCGCGCCGAGACAATACTGCACACATGCCTGGCCCTATCGTATTACTAGCACATAGATTTCGCCAATACTGCAAGTACTGTGCCGCACGGACCCAATGTTTTTCTGTTGCCTCTCAGCTCATTTACTTTAGATCACCCGTGGTCTGTGCATGCGCAATCCGGGATTGACCAGTTTACCAATGTCACTGACAACCGTTTAGAGAGCGCCAACGGCGCACCACCAAGACTGTCTTGAGCATGTCATGCAGAAGGTGCCCAGCAGACTTGGCATCTCATGCAGTCACAAACATACACACCGACCATTGCAACCGAAATGGAATTATGGGGGGCAGTGTATACGTTCTTGTCGTGGCGTGGCGACTGATTAAGTAAGCAACATCCTTCGTTTTGAGGCACTCAGGGCCACGATTCCCGATGGTGTACCAACGTCTTGTTGGCCCAAAAAAGATGGGGCACACCCACGCTAACACACATAGTTCTTGGTGAAAACCCCAAGTGGCCCCAGACAGTCGACACCTGTGTCGGTATATATATGTGCCCCTTCCCTCAGGTAATCTGGCTCCCTCGGGCCCATCTGTTCTCCGTACTCAGATATGACTCCGTTCCAAGCAGTGAGAAAGATTATTCATATACGTCTTCTTAGGTCATATATCCCCTCACTTCAGGACGTCAATAGCACACTGAACACTATGCACCAAGGAAGCCGCCTACTCCCCCCGGGACCCATATAATTATCAAAACTGATAATAAAATTCAACCCTCATCTCACACAAGCTAGACCGTTGAATTTCTCCAGTCGCGATGGATGGGCGCGTGTTGGTCGTGTATGTGAGCTAGGTCCTTCAAGCTGTTCGCTGTAACCAACGTAAGTTGCAGCTCACCCGCTGATTAACCCTTGTAGAACCACAGCAGCATGCTGGTCTTGTGCGTCAGCTAGGTTCCCATTGCTGTATGGTGCAGGCGACGACAAACCCTTTAGACAATTTCAAAAAGGAGTTGCATGCTTCCCCGTCATTTAGGGTAGCGTTCAGTGGTTTGCGTTATATTGAGCAACTTCTCGATGCTGCGGAAAGTCTCTTACTTGTTGCCACTTGTAACAGAGTCGTGTTGCCAGTTAATAGGACCTGGATGCTTCCGGGGGGACATCAAACAACTAACCACGGGCACTGGTCATCCATAACTGATGGCAACATTAACACCCTTCATCTGTTTAATGAAATACTGTGAGTTCCACTGACATGCTTCAAGGATTACGATCCAGAAACCTCGAACGGTTTATCAGGAGTAAATGAGTGCTTCTGTCAAAAAGATTACTGGGAATAAATCTTACCAAAGAACGAAGACAGAGACATCCGAATCCATGTATTCGAATATGGGAGACCGTAACAAATGTAGATACGGGAAGGATCCTCGTCATTATTCTTCTTCAACTAATGTACTTTAGGCCGTAGAAAGTTCAAGTTTGATAGCAGGCTCGCAAATATTCCCTTCCAAATATGAGAACCAGGACTAAACCTAACTGAACTACACAGCTGCCAATGGAATAACCACTTTAGTTGAGACAGATTTAATTGGTTGTTCATCACTTGCCCTTGACAGATGAGTTCTATTTTTAGCATCACTTTTTGACCCGTCCAGAACTTCCGACGTGGGCTTTATAGACAGCCCGTTTTTGACTGCACCTGACACGCCTGTACGCGTCAGTGTTCATATGATCAGCTGATTCGCACGTTCATTGGCCTTCTGGCTTGGCAAAGTGCATCGGGCCATTAATTGGCTATCCAGACTCGGGTTCATGGTATTAAGGAGGCACTGGGAAAACTGTGGCCCATAACACTTTCATTGGCTGCAAATACGAACAAATGCTTCACATGGGCCAGCCGCCTTCAGGACGCGTTCATTCAAATCTGCTGAACCTTTGTTTTAAATTCAACCATTTCTGTGGACGTTCAGTCTGTGCTCCATAAAGCCAATAATTTTCCTTATAGTTCGGGTTCTGACTTATGTGCTGTTACCAACTAACTCTTCCAAGAAACGTTTTTACCCGTCTCCAACGTAACAGCGACATCAGTTAGTCTTTTCAGTTTCGCTGTACACCGTGATACTGAGATTCCCGTCACCATTTATTCGCATTGCTAATACCTCCGCTTTTTAATCCCCACCAGCGCTTTTCGTGACCCTGGCCATAAGCCCAACACTTCAAGGCCACGATGCCTGAGAGATGGTTCTAGGTTTTGGTTCACATTGATCGGCTGGATCATGCCAACTTTGCTGCTTCACTAGATCCGTTGTTCTGATTTCTCATTTTCCGAAATTTGCAGTTTGCTTGTCATGTGTCAGCTAGGACGCCTCTTGTTTTTCCCTTCTTCGTCTTGTTTTTGCCTGATACTTTCAAATTCTACAGTCTACATCAGATATTGCCGATTGTTTATGACACTAACTTTTTCGCATAATCCCGTGTACTCACAAACCCCTCCATTCTTAATTTTATTCTGACTGTAACATTGTTATGAGGCCTGATGGCATGTCGCCCACAACATTGGACTAAACAAAATTATTACTTCTCAGTGTGCAACAACTGACTGTGCGTAGTTTTGGATGCAGTTAAGGCGTCCAAATCTCGTCGAAATAAGGGCAGGATTTTAAAAATACAAGGGACCACAAGGGACCGAACCAAATATCAGAAGGAAGGCTCTTCACCGCGAAGTCTTTTATTAGCAAACACCAACTAAACGGTTACAAACAGTTCGAAGTAAATTGAACATCTCATGTGCCCCTTATTTTTAAAAACTAAACATCCTCGGGCTTATTAATCTTTCATGGATATTCATTCACTATCACGGAATTGTAAACGAACGCTGCAAAACGGTTCCACAGCTTCCGTAATAAACCCCATGGGGTGCATCTCCCATGAGACGCGAGGCAGAGTTATGAGAGAAGCACATATTCGTCGCACGCCTCGTCAGTAGCATCGGCCGTTGCACACCTGTTCCCATTAAAGGTCGCTCGCATGCCAGAACATTTCAAGCTCAGTTGTGTCCATTGGTGATCGATGAGGTGGCCACCGATCCGCTCCGCGATCGCCAGAACCGGCTTGTAACCATTTCGCTACGAATCCAAATCACCTCATGAGTGCGCGCAACGTCGATATTAATCCGCTGGTGATGAAATGCTTGCCGTCCGATCTACATGCTAGGCGTCCACATCAGTGACCGCCTGATCAACCACCAGAAAGGAAATTTACGCTAACATGAATGAGGATTCATAAGCGGCTTTTCGTAAGTCCATAGATAAATACCGGTTGAACAGGGGGCGCACAATGTTGCGCGATGACCCTTACTATGTCATGGCAGTCAAGTAGGCATCATTTAGGGGCCGATTTAACATCACCTTGCTGATGTTGGGTATAACGTACTACAGATAGTTACGTAATGCTTACTCAGACACGCTGTACTTACTGTGCATTTGCCAGATGTGTGTGCTGTTTAGCTCTGCGTACCAAAGTAAACACTGGAGCACGCTAAAAGACAAATAGACATCCGTATATTGAGGTGTATGCGCAAATTTGAAGTTTCTTTGACCCGAGTTCTGCTCAGCATGTTTTGGAGGCAACTTGATATTCTCGGAGCTTCTACCGAGTAGTCAATGCATGTAAACCTAAAAAACACGATCTCCAGACCGTCAATTTCAGGACATGGACAGAAATTGTACCTCCATGTCTCTTCAGACCTGTGCCAGCCACCATTGTCTTTCGGTTGAACTTTTGAGCTTTCGTTGGCAGCCCTAACCACTCACTCTTTTAAAAAGGGACAAATTGCAAGTACTCGAAACCACCCACAGCGTTTAACTTCAAACAAGAAGGTACCGCTGGGTCACATCAGCCTTCACGTACGGACATCGGCTAGATCAACGTATCTTTTGGATGGAAAAGGACGGGTAATCGAGGGCGTAAGAAGTCAGATGTCCTATTTCGGTACACTTGACTCCCATCCACTCGTTCACATTACGTTTAAACCTTTTTAATCTAAAATGGTCAAGAAAACTGCTGCATTTTATCGCTCAGATTGTGTCTAAAAGTTTGTCGCATCTCTGACACACGTAGGTAAGTTCCAGGCGCTGTGGCTGAGCGTAAGGCGAGGCCACTTTTCGAAGGCCGTCCACCGTATTGTTTGAGTCTGAAGCCATCGAATCAAGGTGTGCTTATGTTGAAATTAATCCCAATTAGCAGGCCGCAGCTTTTTGTCCACGCGGATACACACTAAACGTTTAATTTGAACAGCTCTGCTGTCAAATCTTTATAGCTACCGATGCTGTTTGATGCACTAGTCACCGTCTATTCATGACTTCCAGTTTCGCACCATCAGTCTCTAGTCTCTGTTTGGCAAAAAACGAAAGCACTCTTGCCCAACCCGACATGTTTACAATGCACTGTACTTGAAGCGCTAAGCACCAGCAGAATCCTCCACGCAGTGTTTCTAGTTCAAACCGCGTAGCGACATGCAAGGCCTTCTTGAGAGAGCTTTCACACCAGATTTACAGTACAAAACTAATGTCACCAAAGTAAACTTTTGACCCGATATGAGAGATCACAATGCAAACGATAGAACTTAGCAACTGGATCCTGGAGGCAGTTTACGGGTGCTATTCACCTCCGTTGGGTTCCTCTTTTGCACTTCAGACTTCAATTTTCCCAGCTATTGAATGTGGATCATATGTAAACGAGAATGTAGTTTTCAGTACACTGATAATAACAATAGCCTCGTAAAGGAGCCTATTCACAAGGCTTCTGAAAACTCCCCGATATTCCACGACCGGTTTCACTCTTCTTGGGGCCCAGCAGCTAGGTGGAGTCCTCGATTTTCCGTCAACCTTATATTTTACTTGAAAACAGCTTGGGCTGATTGCGACAAATACATTTTCATCATTTTCAAATCAATTTGTTTTTACGAAAGATTCAAGTGAACCTCTCCTTTGTGATATTCTTTAACTGCACCTGCTGCATAAAGGCCCTCTCATGTTTCAACCGGTACAATGCTTGAGAGTGCTTGTGAGTGCTGCAGCAATTTAGTTAGTTAGGTAGGGGATAGTGGTGGGGTCAATTGGAGCTCAGATGATGACTCCTCCTTCTCCTGATGACTGGACACCAACACGTGCCAGCTCGACTGATCCAAAACCGTTTTCCACACGCTTACCGGTTCCACGCCTTTTATTCTGTCAACACTGGGATGCTAGGCGATTTCTACCGCCTCGGCCATCAGTCTCTGTGATGTGGATCGTATTCCTCACCTCAAAACCTTAGCAATTTTCTAAATCTATCTTATGTTCCGTGTCCAGTGTATGTTCTGCAATTGCCGAGCCTTTTAATAACGCTCGACATTCATCTGCGTTTCTCAGCGGCCTGTTTATTTTCCTCTCATGCTCGCCGATTCTGTTGTGAAGTTCTCTTTTTTCGTCAAAATTGTGCCCGAAGCTGATGGGACGGGTCAGTGGGCAACTTGAGTTTGTGGCATTCTGCTTGTGCCAAATGAGGGCAGTCGATGAAGGTTGGTAGAGCACTTGCTGTAGGGCATCCATTTCTTCTGGAATTATAGATACGGTCTCGGCGCACTTGGCTAACTTCAACTTGTTAGAGCCATTTTGGAACCAGGACAGGAAGACTGTGTGTTGTGTTGGAACTAATTGGAAGCGGCTGTCACGTAAAAGGTTGTGCCAGTGGTGACATTTTATGTATACGAGTTTAGAATTCGGCGTCCTCAATATTTAAGATGCTTTGTAAATTGTATAGGGGGACCAAATGAAGTCTTTCGTTTACAATCACGGTTAATCTTTCCCCATCAGTATGCACACAAAGCTAACGCGCCGTCACCGTAGGCTGCTATGTGGCTGGTCTAAACTTTAATCTTACCATTTCAGCAAAAACTTGGGCTCATAGTCCGTAGGACAGCTGTTGTGCAATGTGTCCAAAAACATCAAATGGATAGCGTGCCTATGTCATGATAATGATGAATAGAAATCAATCTTAATACTTGCCCATTTACGCAAAAGGAAGCAGCCGCCTCTCAGCACTCCGGGGAAATTGTTGGCAAGTCCACGAACCTCTGGCACAAAACCGAGCTATCGTCTCGGAGACATTCTCTGCGGTTTTAACCTCATTTTCATCAGACGATTACAAATTATCATAAGCTGTTTGTTCTAATGCAAACATCACAAGGTTGGGCGAAGACGGTCTCCCACAGGATGCATGTTAAACATGGAGATCTCTAGTTGAAACAAACGCGGCACGTTTTAGCGTCCTTTTGCATTTTACCAGTTAAGCATCACCATTTCTCTCTTGATACCCGATTGAATTGGAATCCCTTAAGTCAAGCCTGCTAACAACGTATACGGCTGTTTAACTGTTCTAGTGCTCTGCAATCGCCCACGGTGCATTTAACACATTAGCCCCTAAGGGAACAAAAAACATGTAGGAGGCAATTTGGAATGGAACCGATGGTGGAGTATTTCTTGAAATGATAAGACAGCCGTAATAATGGGTATTTGACCCATAGCACTAACTTGTTCATAGTACACGCGGGTGTTCCGTGTTGAAGAATTCGACTGGTAAATTATAGACGCCCAAATTTTCCTTTCAAGCCCACTTACTCGAGTAAAACTCTAGTTGCCTTCGATTAGGTGTCAAGCCAGCTGGTGTAGTGACTACAAGCGACACCAAGATGCAAACCAATCTACTATACAGATCATAGCAGTGTTACCGCGGTCAAAGACACGCACAGGTAGAAAACATTACGTGACCACCGGAATCCCAAACGATTCTACGGATAGGTTCGCGGATAACTTGGGAATGGCTTCAAGCGAACGAACTAATGCACTTGACGCAACTCGATAAGAGATTCTCCATGCGACTGCATACTGGAAAACCTCATAAGTCGTCTTGCCGTTGATACACGTGAGCAAAGCAGCCGAGGGATCCCACACCAAATTTTAAATTACGGAGCCTGCCCAGTAACCTCGCCGCGTCGAACTCTGCTGTACCTCCAACCGTCCCTGATAACTCCGATGATGTGTCCGTCTCCAGGTTCTACACCCCGTTCTGGTGAAGTAAATGTCGGCTTCACATCTCACGAGTTGTTGTACTGGATACCATATCCTGACTTCCGTCAGCTAAGTCAACCCTAGTGGCTCACTAAACACCCAAAAACTCCATGTGACCAGTAAGGTATTCAACCCAAAGCTGCACACTCCTGACTCATCTGTGAGCGAAACTCAGGACACTTCATATCAAACATTCAGCTAATTTGGTTCCTTGTTAACTTGGTTCCGTAAGCTGTCGCACCCAAATCTGCTGTGACATCAACAGCCAGTTATTGCGTCGGCCTTCCCACGGTGCTCTCACACTCTAAGTGTTATGCAATATCTCCCAACGCTAAACCCACATAAACTTACCCACTGGATTTTAACCTCATGGATTTTTGAAACCCTGAGCTCTCCAGCACTCTTGCAATTGGGCTTCTTGCTTAAGAATCGGTGCAGACTGCGAGTGTCCCTTTCAATCTGGTGGGCCTCTCCTCGAGTTTTGAAGTGATTGATGCGGCACAGCTTATCTGAGAAATGGCTACTCCATTCGTTGACGGAACTTGCTGTTATCATAACCCCCGTGACCTATCATAGCCCCATGTTCTACCTCAGCAAGTATACCTCTTCGGATCCGAGCGTTTATTGTCAAAACCTCGTAACGTATGCCCCCTAAAACTGAACCACTAAGAAGCTGTCCCTTGCCCTTCAAGATAACTCCGCGCTCCACGCCAAGCATATCAAACCACATGTAACAAGTGCTTGATAAAATCTCTTACCCTTAGCAATCGGTGGCTGGCTCTGTCCTCCACCTGATTCCACCACCTGCCCCACACAATTTCGTTCTACCTGAAAGCGGCCTTCGGCTGCAACCAATTCCTCCAATTCTATTACCTATTGCTGTGCCATATCCCTCTCCACAACTCCTGTCAATGCAAAAGACAGTTTGGTTTACAAATCCCCATGCAACTGCGTGCCCACCTCCAAGAGACACTACACATTCCTGCTGAGCCTCATACACAAACGCTTGCCATGAGTTCAGACCCACTAACCTTGCTACTCTCCGCCTACCACCAGTGCTGAACAAAACTGGATGGCCTCCAAACGCAAGCCCGGTCTACCCTACTTAATTTACTTCAAACTCCCTTTTCTGATCCTTTTAGTACCAAACTCTATGATAAGCGAGATTAGAAGCTTCCTAATTATTAAAGCTTGCTCACCAATGAGCCTATCGGTCATTCGGTTTAATACCCGCCCGTTACTGCCAAAAGTACATAATCTTCCAGCAATTAGGGCCATTGCACGACTAGGTCTAGTTTGTGTGACTAAAATTTGGCTCTCAGTTGAAGATTCAGGCAAGGACACTTTATGTCCTAACCACATTACCTACCACCGTGACGGAAACAGCTCAGGGGGAGGGGACTGCGCCATCTATATCAAATGGAACCTTCATGCAATCCTCATTGGAAATTCTACCTTCAAAAGGATTCCAGAGGCTGACTGGATCACTACAGAACAGCCCAAATGCCCTGTAATATTAGGTCGCATCTACCTACTTAAAGCTATATCATCTACTTCTTTTGTTGACATGTCCCGCACTATCTCCGCTGTTCATGCCCACTCTCATTCGTCTAAGTTTGTGCTGGGTGATTCAACCCGCTGGATATCTCCTGGTCTTTCCCTACGGACCCCACTCTGTACCGATCACTGTTTGCCCGACTTTGTGCGGAGAGTGATTCTGGGATTTTACGCAGCTACACTCATGGGCTGCATACCCTGAACCTAACATTCTCAAACTAGGGTCATGTGGTCGCAGCCACATTTGGGTTGGGCTTCCCAGGAAGTGCTCATCGTGTCGTGAATTGCAAAGCATTCAGTTATGGCGCAACTGCTCCTCCAAGTCCTGCCATCTTTTACATTGCTGGCCTCCCAGGATGGGCAACTCCCTTATCTCGAGCACAGAGCATTTGTGATATCTACCGCAATATAATGACCGCGGTTTACCTTGTTTCTCACACAAAAAATTTTCACTCTGATATCTCTCGTCATGGTTGATTGCTGAACGCCTTAGATAACAAAATACGTCAAGCTAGCAGACACTATCGAATATCTAACAACGTCTCAATATTAACTATCACAACTAAGTGCTCAAATGGCTGTGAGTCCTGTGGGGTGCCTCCCGAATGCCGTGACGAGAACACCATTCTCCGAGCCACTTTTTGCTCTAAGTTGCCCAGCCGCCTAAGCTATGGGCGTTGCACACGAAATAGCCACTAGTTAATTGTTCGAGTCTCAAAGTTTACTGTCCTATCACCGATCTACTAGGCACCGTGGGCCATCCGAAGGTTTACCTTGTTAGCTTTTACTTGCCGTTCCCTCTAAAACTCAAACCCATAATACCTGCCACACATTCCATAGCTCCTAGCAGTAAGAGAATCCATCCGTTTTCATGCAACTCAATCTTATCCCTGGCTGGTGTTTCTGCCTTTCTTCAAAACCTTGAGGAATCCTTGTACCGAGGACCAAAGGCTTTCCATCCGTGTTCTGAAATATGGCAGTCAAAACGTTAAAAACCTTGTCCTTATCGTTTTACCCACACGATCAATTCTGAAACCATCCACTCTGAATGAAAACAACCTAAAGTCCGTTCCAATTTCAAACCTGAATCTAGACAAACCACTTCTACCTACAGGGGGATCCACCAAACCCCTCTTTCGGTCAGAACCATTAAACATCCCGTCAAAGGCCCATTAGCTCAGCCCCTACCAACTACAAATGTTCTAGATGACCGGCTGTATGGACTTTTGGTTTTGAGGTCAATTATTGGCTTCCGGATTCACTTCTTTCAGAGTAGCACATCGGCTTACGATACCGGGCCGTCTACTGTATTAGTTTACCTTGATACACAGAGGCTTTTGAGCGGATTTATTCTGCATCTCTGCCTTGGAAGCTCAGTTCCGCTGGCTCACCTCTTACCTGTCTGATAACACGGAGTGCCGACAATCATCTTCATTATCCAGCATTAGCGAGAAGTCCAAAGGAACACGCTAGGCACTACCGCACTTATCATCCCATAAATCAACCGCGTCTTCAGCGCATGGGAATCCCTTCTTTTTGTGGATGATATAAAGATCGCCCACGCATTTAACCTCTGCTTAAACTTTGGTTTTTTCACCAGACTCAACAAAACATGAACTATCTGACATGTTGGCCAATTCCCTGTGGCTTGAGGTTCCCTTCTCTGAGTCCCAACTAACTAACTGCTGCTTCTCCTTCTCAAATGACAGGTTCAAAAACATTGGCAAACTTGTTGCCAATTCCACAGTGCTCAAACACTTTGGTCTCATACAATCTTGTACCTTTTGATTTTCCCACCATGTTTACCTCCTGATCGCCCGAGCACGCAGACTCTGCGTTCCCATACCGCATTACTTTCTCCTTCAAGGCAAAAAGATGTAATCTAGGCAGTGTGCAAGACCAATCACGGAATTTTGTCGTGCACCCTCTTTCTTTTACACTCAAAGTTGCAGGCTAGCACTTGAAAACGCCCGGCTCTTACTCGCAGAAATGTCATCTCAACAGTCATGTTCTTTCCGCTACAGATCCTGCTGTATAACTTTGGGCCTTTGACCACTTGGCTTAGACCGTTAAAGCCTAATCTAACTCTCCTACACGATCTGTTGCCAAGAGATGCTCTATAGAATCGGCTAGGCCAAAAATAAACTTGCGTTCTTGCAATTATGTCCGTAACTCCAACAACCCTTGGGTGTGCCCTCTAGCTCGTACAAACCCACGCCACTGCTCCCTTCCTGTAGACTACGCCCACATCCGGAACCATCTCTTCGAACAGCTCCAAAAAGAGCAAAATCCATAAAACTTTTGCGCAGTCCGTAGATCACTTCCTTAATTGTGATGCTACTGCCGTCCTACTTAATGCCCTACTGACCCTCCTTCTCGCTTAGAATCGGTCCCAGAGCACTTTTGAGTTGAACGACCAAATTAAACTGTGGTATCCGTCCCCAAGGAACCCGCGCGCAGCTGAAAGGCAAGAAACGGCTCGAAAGGAATCGGGGAACGAGGTCACACCTATTCATGAAAAAGAAAATTGGAAAAACAGAAGATGAGTCGGTATTGTGTAAAATGCGGAACCGCTGAAAATCAGAAGTCCACCAATCAAATATACAAAAACAAGCCGAGACACTAGATTTTGAACGGGAAAACAAAAATGTACTAATTATGTACAAGATACTCCGCCAAAGAAATAGGCCAACCTTTTCTCCGTGAGAGGTAGAGGCGGGAAACCCATGAGTGACCTAATAGCGGTGCCTTAAGGCTATGAAGGACACTATACAGGCCTGTATTCTGCCCCAGCGAACTCACCACTTTTACCCTCGGTATGGTTAGTCTATAGATAGCCTCTAATTGACTTGTTCCATACGGAGATGGATGTTCAAAACCTCTTGCGTAAGATAGGACCCGTCAGGGCGCTGGGACCAGAAGAATATCCGGGAGAAGAAGTTTCGAACTATCGCGGAGCAATTGTGCCTTTTATTTCCTCGGTTGCTTGACGAAGGCAAGCCTTCCTGTGCGTTGAAGGAAGCTATGTTTCACCAATTTACTGCCAATAGCCCGAGAGCTACCAACACAAGCTGTAATTTGGCGTAGAAATTCCCCATGAATCCCACTGACTTTTGTTTTGAGGACCAATGAGACGCGTGGGAAGCGTTCAAATGCTTTTGAAAAATTGAAAAATATGGCCCACAAAACGAGCCTTTTATCGTTTGCTGGCATCAAACGGTCAATGAGCGCAAGCAATTTGTCATGCAAGGGAAATTCGGGAGGAGTCCCTTTTGCTCCCGTGATGGCGAATTGTCCGTAAAGGTGACTTTGAATGTTTTGATTCAAAAGGCCACTGCCAAGAATCTACCGTTGCTTATAGAATCAAACCTGCCGGATAAACCTGGTCACCATATATATATATATATTGCCGAGATAGTCGCCTCAACCCGAGCAAGAGGGTTGTCGAGTCACCTGGTGGTGTTCAGCAAAAGTTATGAATGTCTCCTCCGGGACCCGTTGACCTACTTCATCTAGCTTGAAATAACTGGAGAGGATTGTCTTGTGGAGAGGTCCACGGGTCCGCGAGGCTCAGCCTATGTATGGGCCATTCTGGTTTTGCCTATCTAAAAGGTGACTTGGTGAAGACACTGGGTCTGGACACATAAGTGTGCAGTATGCTCTGTAGGCCTCGGCTACCACCATCGAGTTATTCATGGGTTCCCCTTTTATGTTTCACAGTAAAGTTATTGGCTTTCTCCTCCATAAGTGCAGTGTGGACTCGAAAATTTGGTTTTTGGATTTTCGGGCTTTGATCTGCTTTCTCAGGGTCATTTGGCCGAAGTCTGATCTACAGCACCTCCGGATCTGACGGAAGGCCAGGTCGTCCTCCAAGTCTCATACAGGCGTCCTTTTGCACAAAAGTTTAAACCCAATAGTCAAACAACCTAATTCTCTTAGGTAGCTTTCGGATCTTTCTAGGTTGGGCCGCATTCCTTGGTATGGAAATTGCATTGGGTCTGTGAAATTTTTGGGGTATTTTTCGCGCAAGACTCTCACACTGGGGCTGGTCCTAGTTGAAGCTGTTGAAAAAAGGTGCACAGTTCATTGTAATGGACGAGGCAGCGGGTTTAGTGTCCAGGGTTCCTGCTTCAGTAGAACTTGAAGACAAATCTACTCACACGCTGATCATTATGCCATAGAGGAGCCTCAGTTCTCACTCAATCGATGAAGAGTTCCTATAGCGGTAATGAGAAACGGTGAGACGATAGCATTTCGGCACGGTATGTGGTGGGTGCGTCGGCACGTTTAACTAGGTCACTCTACTGCATTGCCCGTTCCGGTAACAAGGTAAACGTTTGCTAGACTAGCGCACTGAGATGCTAATCAGCAGACCTTCAAATTGTACGGGATTTTTAAAGTAACGGCTAAAGGGGAGACGCTCCATGGTATGTGACGTGCACGTAATGTTGTGGCAGACTTCAGTGGCGATGGCAACCGATACCGAGGGGAAACTCGGTCTTGAAAAGTGGAATTCGAAAAGGCGGGCATCATAAAATGGTGCGTGTGTGGCACCAGAGGGAGCAGTAGAATTGTACAGCATCGTGTTCAAATACAATGCAAATCCACCTGTCCCAAGTTTTCAATCAGCTCGAAAAATGGAGTAGTCGTCAATCAAGCTATCAGTATCAGAAATATATTGTATAAGCAAGGTTCTGGGCAAACCTCCTCCGCTGGGTCATTGTTAAAAACAGGAGAGTTTGTTGGAAAGACTGACGCAGATAGTGAAAAGAGCAATTCAGCTATGCTTCGGTCTCATTTAAGAAAGAATGTTAGAGGGGCTTTAAATCACAAGAGTGGTTGAAGGGGCCGGAACATCTAAGCCAGCTTTGATCACAGAAATCGAGGAAGGCCCCTATGGAGCATTTTTGCTTCCCGCACAAGTGATTTCAACGATTGTTCATGCAAGACAATGTGCATTTTCAAGCCCGATTTGTGTGAAATCTTAATTTTTAAACCACCCATTGAAAAGTGTTTTTCAGTGGCTAATTCAGCGCAACGAACAGCACATTTTGGGGACTTAGATATGTCAGCTTTCAAAAAGTTGCATCGAAAACCATTTTTTCTTTCACTTTTCGGGATGTCTTCGATCTCGGGGTAAATCTGTGAGATTTTCGTTGGGATGGACGCCACACTGAACCATTAGGGTTCATTGTTTTGGGCGACAGTTCCGGAAGGTTAGACTTGCGGTGTGACACAACCTGAAATCAGTGAGCACCACTTCCGTTTGAGACGTGTGCTTGGATTATTCGACAACTTCCCTTTTGTACTCGTCCTGACCGTGGGCCCACGAACAGTCAGGATAAGCAACTCGGGGTATGCCGGACTTTTAGATAAAATGGTGTCAGATCCGTGGTTTTGGCCATTAGATGCACAAGTAAGGGCCCCACCAACAATTTTTCCTAACCGTTTTTGACAGATTAGGACCGGTGGTTTACACTTCCACAACTTTGGAAGGAATGCTGGGGGCAATTTTTCCACAGCTGCTTCTTCACAAAGGCATTGATGCTGTTTTGCCAACGTTTGGCTGACTAGCGCTTGTGGAAATTTCACGGCGTTCTCCAACGTTGCGGTCACGTCTGTGCCTGATGGTTCGGCGGACACAGTCATATGTTCCGGAACGGCTGCCCTAAGTCACCTGGAAGCCTTACTGTGAGTGTAAGTTTCACCTCTATGCATTTCTTGTCTGCTAAATAATAGGAGACGGCAACTCTACAAATGCTAGTTGTTCGTGCTTTTGATGTTTCCCTCAACGCGATATCACTGTGGTTCGGCTTCAGTGGGCCTGCCACGTCTTACTGGTACTTAAGATCAGGAATCGCAATTTGTTCGAGCAGTGCACTTTTGAGAGCACGGGAATGCGCAACTGCTGCTGTTCTGGCCGAACGACCGGCAAGATGGCTAATTTGTCGCTGAGGCTGGTTTTGTTTTGCGCTTCTCTTCCAGGGCCGGAACACCCCACATTTCGCGCATACAGAAGAGGGTTCATGGAAATGCATTTGAATAATGGAAAGACATTCTGAATAATTAGGGACCGGTCATGATTTCCTCCCGAGATTTGGAGGGCAAAAATTCAAAAAGTCGCGGGGCTCGTTTGGCTTTCTTTCCTTCTGGCATTCTCTGTGAAGAGATTTGTATTTAGCTTTCAGGGCAGCACAAAATCTGAATTACACCGAATTTCTATTGAAGATGACGACTTGCGTTTTAAGCTGGTAAATAGTTTACCGCCAGGAGCTACGATAATGGTACCATCACAATGAATGCACAGCAGGCGCCAGCTGCAGTCACCTAGCGATATACGGATGTCAGCAGTCCTGTGGAACCATGGTCCAACAGTGACGGGGAGCTTACTGCCCTGCCCTGAGAACTTAACGAGAAGTGCTTCACCCTTATTTGCCTGTTCCTTTCAGGTGAACGGTAGCCTCTGAACGACGGGAACAAATCCATCCCGGGAATCTTGACTGAAAGTTTCATTCCTGTATACCAACCCATGAGTCCGAACTTTGGGACATCGGTGACGTAAAGCGCCGTAACGCGGGAGGTTGCAGCTGGAGGAAAAGTATGCTCTGAGACGACAGAAGTAGCGTCGTTGGGGCATGGTAAAAAATAAAACTTTACAGTTTTGATTTAACGGTGACAATCGTTACAAAAATCGATTTAGCACGAGTTGTTGCGGTTTAAGCTGAAGCCACGGATTGGAAAATTAGAATGACATGTCACATGTAGGCCAATTAACGCAGAAAGTAGGCGTTTATCACAGAAGCGCAGCTGTAGTTGCAGAAGTTTAACCTTCCTAGTTCCAGACCTCCAGTAGATCGCCCTGACCCCCGACTTTGTGTTGTCCACTGCAGCGCCATAAGCCAGGAGCTCCTTGGTGACAGCCATCACACTCTTGATATACAAGGCAGCTAAATAGTAAGTCTCTTGGACGTCCTTCAAATCCACAAGTTTACATGGCATCAAATTGCTCCAGTTAAAGCAGTGAATTGGCTATGTAACAACACTTCCCCATCTTTCACGAAAGTGGGCCAAGAAAGTGCGCATTGTGAAATGTTTGGCTGACGGGTGTTATCTCTGCTTTAAAAACTGTGAGGCGATAATCGCCCTGATGGGCCCGAATGAGCATGCTCTGCAGAAGTTCCAGTATATAAGAAAGTCCTGCATTGCGCCTTTTAACACCAGTTGCGCAGTGGATGGCTTTATATAGAACCAGACAGCTGGTACGAACACTCAATGGTCAGAATTTATCGAAACTTGCGCACCGTTAGTTAACGCTGCCAGCCGTTTACGTTAGCGCACGTGAATGTTCCGAGTAAAGGAAAGTACAGATTTTAAAACTTCACGCCAGTATTGATTGCCCAAGATTTGTGAATTACTTTCGTCAAATCAGTGAAACTTCGGTGTTCCGCTGTCTGCTTATTTCCGGAAAAGTGTATGTGGCTGTTGCGCTCTTCATCCGGCTCCGGCAACAGCGCGTGCTCGAATTCTTGAAATGCCACTGACGCTAAGCTCGCGCCATTCGATAATTTGAGACCCCAGTAGTTGGGAACTGATTCGACAAGGTAGGTCGATATCTGCGTCGGCGGTTATATGAATCATCAGTGGTAAGATTTCTGTGAAACCATCGACCGTGGCATTCCGGATCACGGTGTTCCCTAATTTATCAAGGCCTTAAAGATGCACAAAGCCAAGTGTCTGCTAGAATGTGCAAGCGCAGATAAACTTGAAACGCAGGGAGGGATCAAAACCAAGCCAAGCTGGAACAACTTTCTACAAAAGCCTCTCTGAATAAGGGCCTTTTTGGATTTGGACATACATTTATCTGTTTATTTATTTATCCATAGAAGTGTGTCTCCAACGGCTCACCGTTTAAGAGCAAATTGAATATGCCCATTAATCTCAGCGCACTAACATTTGGTTCTTTCCGTTAACCATGAGAATTCTAGTTCCAACATGAGCCAGGTGCTGCAGCCTATAGTTCATGAATCGAGACGAATATTGAACTTCTGTAAAGTTCTATGCTTGCCTTCAGTCCCTTTTTGTGAGACTAACGAAAGCGTTAAACCCTGTTATAATAGTTCTAAGCGGAGCAAATAATCGGCAAAAACCCACTTGCTCCATAGATGCTCATCAATATCATGAAATGCTTGCGAACATCCGACCAATTTTCCTCTTACATCCTTGCCTCCCAAAGACTTCCAAATATTCACTGCCCATTTGTGAGACCTCCAGTTGGACTTAACTGCGGTCAAACCGCTTCGGCGAATTTTAAGTGAAAAGCAACTAATATCAGTGCGTACCTTCTCCACATGTGTAGTCAGAAACAACTGTATCCACCCAGTCTTCCTCAAATAACCGACGGCGTCCCCATTTCCGTAGCTTACCCGACACATAATTTTCCTGAAACTTCAGCCCCAAAAATACGCAATCTTGCAGTCGTACACTCAAAATCTTTCCAAAGCCCATAGGAATTCCAGCCTGGCCGTAATCTCCTGCTGGAACAAACTGCCTGATTGGCAGTAAAAAATAACTTGAGTAACTCGTTTATCGGCTGTTTTCATGACGGACTGACGCAAATTCTGCCCCAAGTTGAACCTCCTCGACAGACTTTTTCAACTTTCATTTCATGCAAACATATTTAAATGTCTCCAGATTCCCCCATATTGCCATACCAGCTGCATTTTATGCCGTAGATTAACAGTAAAAGTAGAAGCACCTGAGTGTACCATCGACCGTCCGATCAGCGCACTGTGTATGCACCAGTAACACCTCCTTCAACCCCTAGTTGACAGGCGCGTAAGAGAGAGAACAGTGATAATCTGGGGGTCATTCTCTAGAAAAATCATGCCAACGAAGCAGGAACAATCGCTCATTGGCAGTGTCCTCTCAAAGCCTGGCCACGAATCGCTTCACGCAGACTGGTTACGCCAGAAGGGAAGCAAGCGAACACTTGGGCTTCTCGTTACCCTGTCCTCGCCGTCGGCAGTACAGAAGATTTTGGGTCGGGATGTCAGCTTCCAAAAGACAAATCCAACGATAAGGCGTCTATCTGAGGATCAACCTCTAGACGCACGGAAGCTAGGCCACAGCAGTTCTAGGAAAGAGGTGCGGAAAAGGCTTCCGGATGGCGCCAGTTCGGCCGGATCCCAAACTTAAGGCCAAACCGATTGTAGTTATAGCCCCTTGTGCCCTGAAAGCGCGCCGAGGCAAACGACCACGACTCCGGACAGCAGTTTCTACTCAACCACCGCAGACCCCTCGAATTCCAAAGGCAGCGATGCTCTGGAGGAGGCAAGCCTCACGTGGACGGAGCGCCCAAAGTACGTAGAGCTATCAGCGCTTCTTTCCGTAACAGACGGCAAAGGCCCAACAGTGAACTCCACACCAAAGTCACAACTGAGCTGGATTGGGTCGAGTCAAGTGGCGAAGCCTACCGGCAAACCAACCACATGCGCTGACGTCGACATCGGGAAATGCCGCGAGAACCGTGCAACCACTGAGGCTGTGAAACTGCCAATCTCCAGCTCCACTCCGTCAAAAGTAGCCTCTTTGACTGTGGACACGGTTGGCGCCCAGGTCCTTGACAGCCAAAGCCACAATCCTGACCACGGCGAACCGGACAGTCCCTCATACACCCAGTTTGCCACGCTGATCGCGGGTGAACCGGATGTCCAAACAAGCGCCAAAGAAAGGCGACTGCAGCCAAACAAGCCATATACGATTCGACAAATCAGAAAACTGCTGGCTGGCTTCAAGTTGCAGTCCTCTGCGAAACCAGCCTCATGGGAGCACCACCAAAAGAATTGCTCGGTGCTGCCACTCAGCGCTCAAAGCCTCACAGAGACAACTTTCCGATCAAACTGCGCCAACATGCCCAAGAAACCAAACAGACGCAAGCTTGCCCTTGGCAACAGCAAATCTGGTCGCCAAAGGTGTTAATGAAAGGGCTACAAGTAGCAGTGGTCGAAACGCCCACGGGGAAAAACTTCGTCCGCCAGAGGCGATAGTCCGGCAAACCAGGCTCCCACAGGGCGAAAGCCCTGCAAATGAAAAGCAACCCACGAAACCACCAATTGAGGGAGCAGACAAGTATGCCTCAGAGGTCCCTTCAGAGCCCTCGACTCAAACCCGACGTACAGCTATTAAGCCTGCTAACCTCCTGGTTACACAACTCTCGGCTCCTCACCTTCGGAGGCAGCAGAGACAGTGTTGAAATGCTTGTCCACAAACTGCCTAGCCTCTTCAACAAACTGCGATATTAAACAGTCGTTGTCTTGAACAGCCGTCCATTTGCACTCACAGAGACCTGGCTCACACCAGATGTCTCTGACGCGGAGATCTCAATAGACGGCTACTCTATTTTCGAGCTGACTCAAAACGAGGGAGGGCTGGTGGGGTTGCTTTGTACTACATGCGGCCCTGCCAATCCCGATTGTCCTCTCTGATACCACTCCTACCTTTTGCGATGCACTGTGGCTTCAAGTCTTGCTGCGCGGGTCCGATTCTCTCCTTCGGTGTGGTCTACCGTAGCCCCTCGAGTCCTCCGGAAGATGACCAATTCCTCATACCCTTGGGCTCCAGCTACCACTTCACTCATCTGCTGATAGGTGACTTCAAGGCCCCCTGGACGGAGCTCCAGTGCGTCGGATCAAGTGGACATTTGCAGCGGCGCTGACCGAAGTCGTCCAACAGAGCGCTTGGACTCAACATGTCGTTGCACCCACCAGATACCGCGCGGGCCAACAACCGTCCCTCCTGGATTTGGTCATCACCAACGAAAGACATTTCGTTGATCAGGTGATAATTAACGCTCCACTGGGACATAGCGACCACTGTGTGCTGACCTTTGATTTCATCTGCTATTGGGCCAGAAATCCCGAACCCCAAACGTGGATTCGAAACTGCAGACTTTTCGGGAATGCGCATCTTTCTTGACCAAGTTAAACTGGGACCAGCCTCAGTGGAAGACTTATATAGGACTATTGTCCAGAAAGTTCACGAGGCTGACGCGATGTTCGTCCCAAAAAACCAGCACGCAGTCGGATGAGCCGTAAGCTACCCAAAGGATCCGGCGTCTTCTGGAAAAGAGGTCTCAACTATTTCTCAAAAAGTTGACTACAGGAGACACAGAGATGAGCTGGCATTTCGTAAAATGCGGAACCGCTGTAAATCGGAAATCCGCCAATGGAACATACGAAAACAAGCCACCATTCTGAACCTCGCCCGGAAAACAGAAATGTGCTGTTCAAATACATGAGACATCGCCGAAGAAACAAGCCATCCGCGTTCTCCTTGAGGGACAGGAACGGGAACCCACGAGTGACCCAATAGTGGTATCTGAGTTCTACAGAGATCACTATGCAGGTCTGTATTCAGTCCCAGCGTCCTCGTCACATCCAACCTTGTCAAGGCGTACCTACGAACGGCCTCTAACCGACTTGGTATTCACGGTGGAGGACATTCGTCAACTCCTGCACAAGATCAACCCATTCTGCGCGTTGGGGCCGACGAAGTCCACCCAAGGATCCTGAAGGAAACGTCGTATACACTGGCAACTCATTTCCATCTGCTGTTTCGTCAGTCGCTTGACGAAGGCCACCTTCCCTCTGTTTGGAAGGAAGCGATTGTCACGCCAATCTACAAAACTGGTGACCGACTATCGCCTGGCAGCTACAGGCCTATAAGCCTCACTAGCGTGCCATGCAAGGTGATGGAACGCATTCTGAAGCGAGCCATTCTAGATCACCTTACTTCCAACAACTTGATTTCTCCAGTTCAACACGGATTTCTCCCAAACCGTTCCTGCGTGACGAACATGCTCGTATTTATGGACAGCTTAACCCAAGCCAAGGACGAGGACTCATATCGGATGCCATATTTTTCGACTTCTCAAAAGCATTTGATCGAGTCCCACACGTCCCGCTGCTCCACAAACTCGAGTCTTACGGGATTCAAGGGAAAATCCTACACTGGATCAAGGCATTCCTATCAGACAGATCATTCCGAGTGAAAGTAGGCTCGACCTACTCTTCTGCGGCGCCGGTCTCCATTGGAGTTCCTCAGGGCTCCGTTTTGGGACCTTTGCTGTTTCTGATATACGTCAATGACCTTCCAGATGTTCTTTCAAGTCCATGTCTACTTTTTGCGGACGACTTGAAATCGTGGAGTTCCAATGCCAGTGCCCTCCAAATGGATGTAGACGCCGCAAAGCAGTGGTCGTTGGACTGGCACCTTCCTCTGAATGACGAAAAGTGCGTCCATATGTCATTTGGAGGAGACTCAGCGAACTCCTTTGTCATGCATGGTGAGAAAGGACCAGAAGACATCACGAGGATAGATGCCAAAAAGGATTTGGGTATCTGGCTCTCTCCAAACCTGTCCTTCTCACTGCACCTTGAGAAATCGGCTCAGAAGGCATTCGCTGTTCTACGGATGATTCGGCGTACCTTCTCTCGTATTACTCGCACGGACTTCCAAATACTCTATGGGGCCTATGTCAGACCGCTCCTTGAATATGCCAACCCGGTTGTCTACTCAGGACGCACGAAAGACGTAATCCTCATTGAGCGTGTCCAGCGAGCTGCTACGAAAATGGTTGCCGGTCTCAAGTCCATGGACTACGAAACGCGTCTCGCGGTGCTCGACCTCTTTCCCTTGGGTATCGTCGCCTCCGAGGGAATTAATTCTTACTTACGCCCTGTTTGAACAAGGCTTGGCCAACAGGTTTTTCACCGTTGACCCAGCAAACACACGGCGGGGACGGGATAAGCTCAGAGCACACCTTCATTAGGCAAACTTTTTCTCATTTCGGGTAGTTGCTGCGTGGAATAACCTTCCTGAGACGGTTGTCCACGCTCCCTCTAGAACTCAGTTCAAAACACTATTAGACACTTATTTACCGAGTCCTCGCGCTGGCAACAACGCGCTGAGAACTTAAAGAGGAGTGCTACACCCTTTTTTCACTTGTGGCTTTCAGGTGAACGACAGCCGCTGAACGACGAGAACAAAAGCGGCCCGGTAAATCTTGGGCGAAAGCCTCTGTCCTGTGTATCAATCCGTGAATCCGTGAATCCGTGAATCCGTGAATCCTGACCAAGCACAAATACTTTCTGCACAGTAGTTGGCAATCCAGTATCGACAGATTACGGTTGGATTTGCTAATTCCAAAATTCTACTCGCATGCACACCTGCTGAACTCAGCACCCGAGCGATTTACGCGTTCTTCCAAGATTTCACTTTGACAAACGTCATCTTCTCTGCCGTGCCCATAATGGCACCTATAGAGCTAAATATATATCGCACGTTCACTAGCCCCGGAGGACCGCAAATTTTTCTGGCCTTCTGGTTTGTGTGACGAAAATGTGCCCGAGAAATTTCATTCGAATGCCATGAAAATGACTCAACCACTTCGCTCTTTCCTCTACCCAAGTGAATACATCGTTTGAATTACTTTATTGTTAAACAACATCGATACTCCGGATAGATTATACACTGACAGAAATTTTCTTCTTTACTCCCACCCTAAAAGCGCCTTTGTGGCCATTACCGAAAATGGCCGTTACCGGTTCACGAGCTGATTAGGAAAATGCCATTTTCCTGTAGCAGTTATTTTGTGGAATAAACTCTACTAAAAAAACCCACCGTTTCAGCCCCCTACCCTCAGTCATTCCAATCATCTGGTTGATAAAACCCACCCTACTCTGCTTTCGTCTACAATTGGGACTGGCCCTCATTCATGCCAATTCATCTTCTTTCAGGAATCCACCCCCGTTTCTATCAACCTGACCTCTTTTGCGCGACAGCCTATGGGACACTGCATACCTCCTTAGTGACGATGTGTTCTCACTTTGTGAAGGATTATCCGCTTTACCCTATAACTCTGGACCGGCACTGCAGGCTGTGAGGCTCAAAATATTTACTCCAGCCTGCCTACGCCTACATTGCCAAGCACCTTGCCGGTTAAGCCGAGGCTACAAAACTTCATGTGCCCATACAGGGCAAACTTTACTATTTAAATAGATCATCCCTCAGCTTGAAAGGAAGTGAATGTAATTCCAAACAACAAAACTCATGGCTGATTATCGCCCCGGAGCCACGGGCCCATCAGCTTCACTAGCGTACCGTGCAAGGTGATGGAAGCAGTGGGAATCAGGCCATTTTAAATCACCCCAGTACTAGCGACTTAATATACCCAGAGCAGCAAGCATTCGTCCCAAACCGTTACTGAGTGACGAAGATGTTTATTTTTATGGACAGCCTAATCCAAGCCAAAAACGAACGACTCATATCGGATGCCATGTTTCTGATTTCCTTAAGGCGTTCGATTGAGTCCCACACTTTTCGCCGCTCTGCAAGCTAATTTCAATAAATTCAAGGATAAATTCTATGTTGGATCAAGAAGTTCATATAAGATACAACATGCCGCGTGAATGTAGGTTCGACCAACTATTGTTCGGCACAAGTCACCATTGGAGTTCTTCAAGGTTGCGTTTTGGAACAAATCCCGTCTACGTCAACGACCTTCCGAGTGCGCTTTCAAGCATGTGTCTACTTTTTGTAGACGACTTGAAATCATGAAGTTTTAACGCTAGCGCTGTAAATTCGTGGTCACTGGACTGACACCTTCACCTGAACGAAGAAACTTGTTTCCATATGTCACTTGGGGAGGTTCAGCGAGCGCCTTCGTTTTGCCTGGCGGAATAAAACAGAAGACAACAAGGAGATTAGTCATAAAAAGATTCAAGTATTTGGCCAGTCTCAAATATGTCCTTCTCACTGTATCATGAAAAATCGGCCCATAAGGCATTCGTCGTTCTACGGATGATTTAGCTCGCCTTCCCCCATATTACTCGCGTGGAGCTCCTAGATACTCTGTGGGGCTCACGTTGGACTACTTCTTGAATATGCCAGCTAAGTTGTCTATCCGGGACGTAAGAGGGATGCCACACTCAAAGGGTGTGCCCAACAAGCGCCTACGAATGTGTTTGCCGCCCCCGATTCCGTTGAAAATGAAAAATGACGGGCAGGGTTTGACCTAGTTCCCCTGGAGCATCATCACCTCCGGTGAGATGTACACCTAATTATGCCCCGTATCAACAAGGTTTGGTCAACAGGTTTTTCACTGTTGATCCAACCAATACACGGCGGGGGCATGCCAAGAACATTTTCAAGCTCAGCTCGAACACATTTATCAGGCAACAGTTTTGCTCATTTCGGGTAGTTGGTGCTTGGAATAGCCTTCCCCCGTCGGTTATTCACGCAACATCTAGTACCCAGTTCGAAGCGCTTTAGGATTCTTTTAATGTGGGTCATTGCACTAACAAACTTACTATCCCACAATGAGAACCTAACTAGTGGTGTTACACCCTTTATTCGCTTGTGCCGTTCAGGTGAACGAAAGCCGCTGAAAGACAAGAACAAACCCGACCCGGAGAGTTTAGTCGAAAGCCTCAATCATGTGTATCGATCCGTAACTCCGTAATCCCGTGGCCCCATTTGTATATGTTGAGGGACCGCAGTCTAGATGACGTTGTTCGTTTGTTCGCACTGCTAGGTTGGAGGTCGTTTTGAATTCTTGACGTGGTTCGAAATGCAGAACGAAGCCGGTGAATTCGTCGACTTGTACATTCCAAGGAGATGTGCTGTAACAAACCAGCTGATTGGCGCTAAAGATCATGCCTCAATCCAGCTGCGATTTGTGGATCTTGACCCGAACACCGGTCGGATGACGAATTCCATCAAAACATATGATATAGCTGGTGGTGTTCGCTCAATGGTTCGTTTGCGCATTCAATAAAATTCACTTCCTGCAGGGTGAGAGTGACGATAGTATTAATCGGTTGGCCGTGAGAGATGGAATGCTCCCAGAGTAGGTTATATTCCCATTTTAACACACACGTTCAGGAACTTCTACGACCGCAATTAATCTGATGTCCATCCGTTGTAAAATACAATACCCCAATCACTGGTGTGACTGTCTTTTATTTTCAACTGTTGGCATATTGCAGGTTGGTTCAACCCGATGCGGCGAAATGCGAGTGTCATTTCTCCATCTCCAGATGACTAGGACAGTTTGATGCCCGTGCACGGCTGTATTAC
Source organism: Clonorchis sinensis (assembly GCA_003604175.2). Classification (NCBI taxonomy): domain Eukaryota; kingdom Metazoa; phylum Platyhelminthes; class Trematoda; order Opisthorchiida; family Opisthorchiidae; genus Clonorchis; species Clonorchis sinensis. Next base: position 68,417,055 of record CM030370.1, on the reverse strand, counting down.
CGAGTGGCCCGCTTGCCATTCTTGACACTATCATGGTAGGAGAGTACGGATAATGTCCCTCGTTTTTTGTGCGGACCTTCAGTTACTGGTTAGTTTCTACACTGTTTGAGCGCCAGATGGTCCAGGGGTTGGTGCGCGAACTCACTGACCCGATGGTCCGTGATTCGAACCTGATCTCTCGACCGCTTCTGTCTAGGCTTGGGCCAACTGGCGGTATCTCAGCCTACGTGTTTCCTTCAGGTGACATGGCAGCTAGACATTGAAAGGGTGCTGGGAATGAACCTGTCTGTCCGATGCTCACAAATGAGCTGTAGTAAGCTCACCGACGGGTCGTAAGGAGGGAACGAGAAGCCGGATGAGATTTTCAATGGTAGATAACACGTTACATGTTATAAATCCCCACCTAATGAGTGGTGCCACCAATCCGGTGCCAGAGTCCGCGTACGGGCCGTCAGTTCCCTGGGTTCCTATTCACATCCATATATTGCTCATAACCTATACTCGGCTAGTGTATTTCATGATGGATCTATTGTCTGCCTTCAACCAAGGAAGTGCGGGCCTGTCGGATATGCCAGGTTCACTCCTGATGTGTAGATGAAGTGACCTTAGGCAAACTCAGAACTTCTGATGAAGATGGATTTCCATCGGTATAGGAACTGATAGTCCTGTCTGCTATCGTATTAGTCCCAAATTTGGGCGTCATCCAGCATTATACTAGGTCTTTTATTTGACGGCAAGTTGTTGCTAATGGTCCGTGCGGACATCTGCGGCTAATTGTAATTGGGTCTTTGAGAACTTCAGTCGAAACTTCGGGTCACATTGTGGGACTTAGTCTTGTATCCTGTTATGTATCGCTCAGCTGTAACACCCTTCCGGTTTCTACCTGCCGTGCTAACGGAAGGAGACACAAAGGCTGGGATACAGCCAGTTTGCCCAAGCCTAGATAGCAACAGTCGAGGTTATGAAAGCTGGGTTTGAACCAGGACCTTCCGGTCCATAGGCTGGCGTCTTTACCACTGAGCTGTCTCCAGGAAAACCTACACACGGAATGTGTATAAAGTGGCATCCAGTGTACAATTTGTACGGAACTTGGTATTTTTTAACGGCACGTGTGGTGGGAGTGACTGCGCTAATCGCATAGCTTACAACCGGCTTCTCAAATGGAGCGCGAGGACTTCTATCATAACCAAAGAAGTAGCATGTTGCAGCGGACTTTACAGAAGCAGTGGTCGGAGTGACAGGTGGTTCGGGGTTCTGTGAAATGGTTGAAATCGTAAAGCAGGATATATGTTCGTTACTGACAAAAGAGTGCTAATGTTTGTGAACCAACTCGAGAGATCCAGCAAGTTAATATGCTTGGTTCAGAATGAGCTCGCTGTGTGCTGGAAGTTTTTCCAGAGTGAAGAGTACGCCAGGCCGCTAATAGTAATGTCACGCACGCATTCTAACAGTTCTCGCTAATTACTTCATTTTCCATACGAACTGATCAGTATCTTATCCGTTCTCTTGCTTTTAGGTTTGTAGGAGCTAGCGTGCATATATAACGTCTTCAGGGCGGACATTTAATTTTCGTAACGTGTTCGCAGATTCATAGTCGGTGTGCTCAGCAATGCGATCGTATACCAGCGTATCCAAAAAGTCTATGGGAGTTTCAAGCTTGTCAGGTTTGGAGGATTCGGCAGTTTTCAGATAGGTGTCGAAGGTACGAAACAAGTAGTTCCAGCGTTTGGCTGCATCTGCGGAGTTTGTGTGGGCGTCGAAAAACCGAGGTCGTTGCTGCGGATGCATTTTATCCTTGCACAGGTAGATTGGGACTCTTAGAATTCGTCCTAGGACGATTTAAAGTGGTCCGATCTATCGAGGCTAAACAACATATTACTTGTCTAAGCAAACGTGGATGGACTGAAATGCACATACAGTAATTCAGTACGAGTATATAGGGTGATTATCGTAATAAACAGGCAGCGACCGTGACACCCTGAAATGAAGCAAACCTACTAAAGCCACCTACTGGAGTCTATCTAGGGCAACACTTTAGAGGTTGATTTTCTGCAAGATGTGGGGTGATTCGCTTGTGGAACGGTGCAACCGGTTATATCCAGACACCGGATCACAAGCAACGGTAGAATTGCTCGAACTCTGGACACGTTCCTCCGGGTTGAGAGTGCAATACAGCCCGACGAAGTGTCAGATTTCTAGCATAGGAGAAAGAGCCGCTTGTTATACTTGCGTGAGTATGCGAACACTGAAGGAAGCTAAGTGAACTGGCTTTCTGGATTTGAAAAAAGACTTCGAAGTGTTTAGGGTTGTTACTGATGTCGGATGCACAGAAACTGCAGCTGAACGTGATGCATGGAGAATGAAGCGGTCAGTTCTAGGCCTGGGACATGAGGGGGGAGTACACCAATTGGGATGGGGTAAGGTAGGAGAGAGAATACGGCAGTGTAAGAAGAAAGGCGTCTGCAGTATCATGATTTCGCTTACCCGTCCCGTTGTATGCAGCAAATGAGGTGACCCAGCTGGTGACAGCACTCGACGCCACTATCCAATGAGAGTGTTGTTAGTTATTAGTATGATGCTTGTACGTGGGCTGAGATAGTTCCAGGACCCCTAGACAGAAGAACGATTAGAGTCCCCAATCAAGGCATTTGGCTCAAACCTGATTGCAGAGCAGCAGTGTTTGGAGCGAAATGCAAGTGCATTACCATTTCAGTAGAGCCAGTGGCCATACATGTTCCAACCCCCCAACTAGAGAGTCAGGAGACCGAGTTAGCCAACCTTGTTTGAGAGACTGTGTCGCACGCCTACCGATAGTATAGTTCACTGGGTCACAGAGGTATACAGACAGATATCACCGTAAGGTCCAGTCTCTTCGTGACGATGGGAGCTGTGTGCACCGCGGTTCCACACTCCGTCGTGTTAGAGCAACGCAGTGCGTATAGGCAACCGACAACCTTGAATTCGAGAGTGCGTTCGATTCTATCGGCCTATTCGTTATCTTCAACTCGCTTTCGAAACAGACTGTTCCAGAAGTTCGTTAGCACGTGCTTCAAGCCCTCAAAATACTGGGAGACGTACAGTCTTTGAACTATTCAAGGAGAGCTACCAGAAGTAGTTGAACTTTATGTCTCTCGTAAGTTGCCTTAGTTCTGGCGGTGGTGTGACAAACGAAGTCGGCGCACTGATGTCTAAGCCTTAAAGTGCGTTTAATAATTTACGCCGTTTGTGGCCACCTGCTTCCTTTCAGTTGGACCCCCTCTGGCTTTGGAGATGCCTCCGAGCTCCCAGTTTGGATGATTTCCCACGCACCACTCAAGCATAGTGGTTAACTACTCATTCAGCGCTTGTCTGATCTGTTTGCCTGCGTCTGGAAAGAAGAGACTGTCCGTGACAACTGGAGTCTGTGCTGGTACCGCTCTCTTTTTTTTAAAAAAAAGGCCTACATTGAATGCGGTAATCACAGGCGGACCCCCTTGACCCAGTCTTAACGAAACTCTTGGCGTCACTCGCTCTTCGTCGCTTTATGGTGACCCGTAAAACACGACTCGAGAGCAGCAAGCAGCATTCCGGCCTGGTAAGAATAGCGTTGATCAAATTTTCATACTCCATCGGGTGCTAAGTACGGCAGCGAAGCATCGGTGTTGAACACTGGTGTCATGCTGTCGATGATGATGACGGGTGCTAGAAGAGCGACATACGATTAATGACCAACAGTTTTATTATTTGGGATTTTTAGGACTCATTCAACTCACTTCACAGGTATGTTCTCCTTAACACGCATACTCAACAAGGAGTGCTCGGAATTATAGTAAGTACTGTGTCTTCTCAAAATTCCGGGCATGTGAGAGTTTACGGAGACTTCTCCAAAGGCTTCCGTACACAAAAAGGTGTCCGTCAGGGGTTGTCCACTCAATTCCTATTTGATTTCGTGATGGACGAGATAATGAGACCAACGCTAGAAGGTGTTCAAAACCTGAGTGCTCTAATAGCTGCTGACGAAACCCTAATCGATCTGGAATATGAAAAGGACATCGCTTTCTTCTTTGGAGAGCATAAGAGGACGCATGTGTTTTGGATGAACTGAATAAATACATCCTTTGAAGTTCGATTCGCACCCACAGACTGTAAGCTCGTGCTCTTGGACAAGCAGTCACTGAACACCCCACTTATAATCCGGGGAGAGGCACTCAAAGTCGTGGACCGTTTAACTTACCTTGGAAGTCGTATTAGTTCCGATTCTAGTGTGACAGATAAGGTTAGTGCATGAATCTGCAAGGCTTGGGGTGCGTTTGCTAATTCGAGATATCCCTGCATTTCAAGGGATGCGTGTGTCCGGCTAGAGTACGGACTGTTTTGTAAGATTTTGAGACTTGGTCTTTTCAAGCAATGGGACATAGACGTCTTCAGGTGTTGTGTCAGAACCATAGTTCGGGTACGTTGGTGTAGGCGAATCCCTAATGAGAAAATTGGGAAGCGAGTGTTCGTTCGTGCAAAGTGAACTTCCATCGAATAGTGTGACGGACACCAAGAGCTGTGTCGATTAAGCCATGTATTGCGTATGCCGAACCATCGTTTGTCGAAGAGGACGGGTTTCCGTTCCAAGTTCGGTGACGCAAGCAGAGAGCTGGGATGTGAACGTGATTAAGAAACGTTTGGGTGCTGTCGGTGCTACTCGCCCGACCGCGTGATCTCACTGCGCCTGGTTGAAGACGCTGCAATATATGGCTGCTAATCGGCGTCAGTGGCGTTCTCGTCAATTTCTATCCAGAATGCCTGAATGAGTGTCTAGAGGTCTAGGAGCCTCGGAACGATTGTGGTAGCTTAGCATTAAGTCCCTTCCCCGTCCACTTTCATTCTTTTGTGCAAAATAGGGCTTTCAAATAAATCATGGTAGTACGCCGGCGAAGCATCACTGTTCGTACGTTGATGTTATACTGTTGATGGTAATGATTTAGTTTGACCGAGGAACCTGCCGGTCAGTAAGTTCGCGTATTGACTGAGCTACCTTGAGCTATCTTTGCACTCTAAGACCTTATTCAGATAAATTGAAATCGTTTTACTGCAGTCGCGTCAGTTTTCTCTGGTATTGCTGCCGTGGAAAAAGTTGGCACACCAGATATGAGAGGTTTGCCGCCTTTGAAGCTTGCCTGTTCCTGGTGGCTTCGTGCGTCTAGGGAAGGCGCAAGCGGTTAGTTGGGGGCAGTATTCGGTGTTTTGAGTCTGTCTTGAGCTAATTGATTGAGTATATCGTAGACGATTATGTTACGCTGACTGCCAGTATCTTCTGACCGAGAAGACCTATTTTCGAAATAGGGTGCTTTTCTCTCCACCTCTCGGGCTTTTGCTCCTCTCCAGTGCTCTGTGTCATCCCCCGAATACTTCTCTACGGGTCACTGGAGCGATTCTCACGTGTTCCGGTCTGTCTGCTGAGGTGGTTTTTTAAGCATCGATGTTCACTGCTGATTTAGGTTTGTGAAATGCATCCAGGCTTGTATGATTCCGACAATAAGCTTGGAAATTCTCAGTCATGGTGTCTTTCCGGGCTCATTGTGCAGATGTTTATGACCATTCAGTTCGTTCCTGTTCCGTTTTTTGTGTGAGGGTTGACAAACTCTTCTGGACGATTGAAACTCCTTTGGATAGGTTGAGATACTTGTCCCTATACTGCCCCGTTGCAGTCGGTGATCAATGCCAGCCTGGAGAAGACTTTCCATTTTCTTTACTGTCTGTATATCCTTTGAGGCGATAACCGAAGTGCGCTTTACAGATCCAAGTCGGCCTGCCCGTACCACCTGCAAAGTTACCTTATGCTCGGACAATTTCCACTTGAATGCATTTTTCTTAGCCCCGGAACTAGCTCTTCAGACGTACTTTGAGAGTTCAAACGAACACTAGATTGACAGGTCTTGTAAAAGTGACAACCATCGAGTTGAATGAACCATAGTAAGAGTGAAATAATATGTAAGAATCGATGGTGGACAATGGTATGTGAATGATCAAGTCAAAAGTACCATGTTCCCTAAAAACTAACCGGGTGTCATCTCGTCGGGACAGTCTAGTTGGGAGTTCTCACCAAACCTAAATCAAACAAAGATACGACAAATTTATCTTCCAGCCAGTGGTAGGTCATTCCGAAGAAATGAGAAAACATGGATCCTTTCATTCGAAATGGACAAGTATTGCGGTCGCCATTTTAATCATATTCGCACTGAATTTATGCCAGTCGTACTCAACCTCAAGTTCGACTCTGTTGTATCGTGGATGACCGTTTATTGTTACGCCTCAATATAGCCTGCCAGACTACGCGATAAGAAAACAGAACCCGGGACACGGCTGTATTGTCGGGACAAACATGAAGAGCTTCTGCGTAAATATATAGAATGGCTGAGTGGCCAAATATGGTTGTTCGCTTGTTTGTTCTGTCCAAGTTTTGGCGACGTTTCTCCCGTGAACAATTTCGCATCCACCCCTTTGGTCATATGGTGCTAAGCCATTTTGTTGAGCTCCACCCACGCACCTGCTATGTGGGATATGTGGTGCCCTTAGGGACGCGTCATTCTGTGCACATGTACTTTTCGTGTCTGGGTGCTTCCTGACAGACTCCCAACTGTGTCTTTCTAATTTCTAAGAAGAGCTAATTACCTACTAAACCGAAAAAGTAATGATTTGGTGTACGTTCTGTGTAAGTTCTCTCTGTGAAACACCGCTACCTATTAGGCTGTGGTTCTTCAATAAATGGAACGGTCTTCTGAGGAAATTCGACAAAAACCTTGTCGATATCCGGTTCCAGATGCGTTTCCTGGGGCTATTCGGCTCGCATTCTGCCGTCCTATTTAGAGGTCGCTAACACTAAATGCATCCATAATTTTGGATTGTTGTATCTTGCTCTACCAAAACCTTCATATTCTTCAAGAGGAGCGAAAGGTAGGTTCCACCTTCGTGACACCGACACTCGACCGACTGCTATCCTCAGTTTCGTTTATGCACCATAGATAGCGCATTCATTGCCTAGGTGTCCATTTTCTTACTTCAAAGGGCGATTGGGAAGCAGTTGACCGGTTGGATCATTGCATCTGTTACATTTTTTCCATCCTCTGTTGACCGAAACTAATAGCTAGAACCAATGTAGCTGACTGGTGCCTGTTCATCACCATCGGATTGTGTGTTGCACCATGTGTCGTCTGGGTGAAAGCATATTCAGCAGAAGTAAACGACTGAACACAAACTCGACTCTTCACGATGGGTACCTTTACAACACCCAAGTATTGTGCCTACTGGCTAGAATACCCTATGGGCTCACTGCATTTACCCGTGATCCATGTACGAACATATCACGAATGCACTGGTATGAAGGACTGAAGCAGGGCTGAATCCGCAGTGCCAGTTCACTAGTTCTTGCACGTGCTCTCTGCCGCCATCCACAGTTAGGACTGTTGGGGAACTGAAATACTTGGAACCCCTCATTCTAACTAATATCTAGACCAATAATGGGGTCATAAGCTTGGTCAACAAGTTTAGAAAAGCAATCCCGCAACTTAGGAATGCATTATAGCATAAAAGAGAAGCAATTTTTCTAGTCCTGATGCTTACGTATCATAGATGGTGGTAAGCTTGAGGTGCTTGAGTACCGATGACTAAGGGTCATCTTTGGACATGTTGGAACGGCCGACTGTTCGCCACCTCTGCTCTGGGATGGCGCAACTCGCTGTACCTCCAGTAGCGCAGACCACGGTGGTTCCGATACGTTCATCAACAACCGGGGGACGATCTAATGTGGGAAGGCTCTGTACTGCCTGGCTGTGGCACCGGCTTGCATCGCCGTACAGTCGTAAATCACCGTTACTGGACGGGGATATGTGACTTATTCATATAAAGCACTTGAAGATTCAGTTAATGTAGCCTGCTGCACACTACTGTGGTGACTGGTTTCGGACTAGATAATATTGTTATTCTTAACGTACGTGATGATTAGCTATTGGATGGATGGTGTTCATCTAAGAGCATCCAAAGGTAACCGAGTTTTCTTGACGGAACATACTGCTCTTAATTTTGCTGAAAAATTTTCGGTAACCCAAGACCAGTTTCGTCCTTGGGTCTTATGAAGTAGGTGTAGTCCGGGAGGTCCTGTCTTCCTTGTGTGCTACTTCAACACCAGTTTGTGTAAGTGACGAAGCACACTCATTTTCACTTCTCACTGCTGATAGAAAGTCGTGGACCATTCCTGCCTAATGAGTCCCAAAACTTATGATGGGTTGTGAAGAGTTTCATCAACCTCATGAGTAAAGGGTGCTGTGAGGAAAGTCGATTGCGACATATCTACTGGAGTGCCAGCTGAAATATAAGGTGGTGTCTTGCAGCACATTCATTTGAAAACTATCGCACATCAAAGATTTGGTGTGTGGATTCAGTGTAGTCTGCAAATGTCTATTAGTCGCGTGGTATTTTTTCGCCGAGTGGGGATAGCATTTCCGCACGCATTGATCAAGAGGATTTGGGCAAAAGAGGTTGGGACCTATTGACCTAACTGCTAAGAGTCATAGTTCAAGATAAACGTGTTGTCGGATCTCGGAAAACACAGTCACACCAGTGCTTTCGTGTCTATTAAGTCTTACCAGGTGAGCATGAAGAGATTGGGCACGTGGCCCGTTTGGTGAACAATTTCAGACGTCCGCAGGACCGTTTGTGCAGCGGGTCAATTTGACTTTGTGTGTGGCTAAGTAGTTGTTGAATAATTCAATTATTCACGTGACTGATGGTGAAAAGTCGAAAAGTCTCGTCTGATCAGTCACCGTTCATCATGAAGCGCCTGATGACCACCAGGCCCTAAGCTTGGAATGTTACCATCTATTTAAGGTAGATTTGATATTCACATGTGTGTTGGTTTAAATGGTGCCATTCTGTGCAGCATAGTGCTTTTTATAGCGTAACTCTCATTAACCGTAAGCGTAATGCGGCAGAAGTTTTTGTGTTCACGGAAACAACCGCTGAAACGCAATCCAAGCAAATGTGGCAGATTTACACTACTACTTACCTGTGAGGAACAATGGAAGAAAAGTTATGAAAAAGAACCGAGCTTTCGGTTTGCTTTCATCTGAAAGTACCCACGAACAAATTTCCTGGGAGCTTCGGCCTGAAGTTAGTGGTTATCTAATTTTCAGGTTATGATTTCAACTAGTGTAAAGCAAACTGACGTTCGAAGGCGTTATTCACCGTCGGCAGGCCGACTCATTTGGCAGTGGTTGTAGCTTTGTCCAGTAAGATCGCTTTGGCTTTGAGGCTTCACATCACAGTACCGGAATACACTGGTGCAAATAAACAGCTTAGAAAATATGGGCATACATTCTCCAATTCAGCCCTACAAAATTACAAACTCCACAATTCGAATCAAAACATTTTGTTTGGGACGTTTTTTCAACCAGTACTGATACGCTGTCTCAACATGAAGTTGTTTCGGTGCAGTGAGGTATTCCTCAGTGGAAGACGGTATTGTGAAACTGTTGAACCCTTCTTCGAAAAGATGTGCACGTGACTGGCTATCATTCTTTGAAATTACCGATACAGGGCCTTCTGTTTACAAACTAAAGAGGACCCTACTGGTGATCCACTATTAAAAGATATGGTAGAACACAGAAATGTAAGACGCAGTCGTGGTTTCCTCTTGGTTACTAACCTGCTAAAACCCTCAAATTAGCATTATGCACTTTTGGCTTCGGTTTCATGCAGTCTGCTGATTCAGCGGCGGATAGTTACGCTTTCGATTGAATCAATGTGTCCGTAGAAACCGTTGACATCTACCGGATGTATGTTCGTCTTTTCTATGAGCGCAACTACCGTCGCCGGCCGTCAAATTGTATCTGCAGTTTTAGGGACCAATCATAGCGCTCTCTAGAGAGGGTAATGCTTGTGCTTGTGTTCGAAGGCGTGCGTATTCTATTGGAAGACTGCTGTTTACCAGTAAAGAGCTAGAGATGTCTCAATTGCTAAGGTGCGCTTCTACTGATCGAACGGTCCGTGGTTCGAATCCATCCTCTGCATCTCGACTGCTCCTATTTAGGCTTGGACAACCTGGCAGTATCTCGGCCCTCGTGCTTCGTTTGGGTGATACGGCAGTTATGCACCTTAGGGGTGTTACAGCTGAACGCTTGCCTTACCTTATTTGCAATTAAGAGTATCGTCGTATGGAATACTCCTCGTGTGTTTCCATGGTTTTTGTGCTCACCGCTGACCGGTTCCTTTAAATGAACCCTGCTTGTGCAAAACAGTGAACTAGATCCATAGTATGGATGCTTGTTAAGATTGTTGGTTATGCTCCATATCATAAACATAAAGACTCAACTTGCAGTAAGAGAAACGAGATCTGGTCCCTGAGTCCAACAAGTGTAACCAAATGCTGCCTACTACTGGACAGATTAGTAATACCTGGAGTGTCTCGCATACTAGGACCAGGAACTCCAGTGAAAACCGGCTTTTACCGTGTAAGTATCATGCATACTTGTCTATAGTATATTTTTGGCCAGAGACGCCGATTGAAAGTGGAGCTGTTTTTGGTGATGAGGTCCATCTCATAGAGTTCGGTTGTGTGGATGTTTTACCAGCTCTTTAGGTCAGAAATGTGCACGGTGAGTAAGTCCGCCTCGATTGCTTGAATAAACGCCTACCGTCTGTGAGTGTTCCGCGGGCGCAATCTGCTGAATTCATCTTCCATTGACATGAATGGATCTGGCTATTTTCCCTTGGGTAGATCTTCCAAAACGGAATGAATCTTCCGGCAAAAATTCTACAGTCAAAATACATTGCCGACAAGTGGTAGCACATATATAAGGAAATGTCAATCGTAGGAAACTAGCTGCAAACGGCCGAGAACTATGAAATTTTAACTGCCAGCCTGCCTCCTTCGTCCAAAGTACTCTCGTACAGTCCTGTAATCAGCAGCTAGAATTTGCTTGCCAATTCACTGTGCCGCTGACAACTAAGCTAACGAATGTGAACACACGACGCTTATATGCTGACTACACACTGTTCGGCTCTCCGACACCGCTTGATGGCACCGAGTAGCTCTTCTGACTTGAAATGATCGGTCGTCTTGTGCACGAGGAGAGACCACTGCTGTTATGGGTGTAGGGGCATGCTGCTTTAGGAACATTGGACACCTCGAACAATTGTCTCGAGATTATTATGATGTTCATTCACTTCAGTTTGCCACACACAAGAGAAATACCTTCGACGGTGGGTGCCTCTCCAAAGGAGAGCTCGCAGCAATCAGCTTTCACTGGGCGATTAGAATACCATATTAGAAAAAAACTCAGAGAAAATGTATCTTTGCTACAAAGACATTACTTAGCAAAAAAGACCCAAGCCCCAGTTGCATTTCGCGTGAATCTCTAGGGCGGAGACGTGGGAAACCATAGTCAGTTCAGGGACCACTTAGAAATTCGGAACGTCCTGACATGAACCAACAATTAATTCCTTCTAGCAATTCTAATGTCTTGTTAACCTAGGTGAAAAGTGGCCTTGAATTTGAGGCCGGAATCACGTCGTCATTACCCGTTTTTATTGGTTTCAAGCTTATGCTACATCTGAGAGCACTGCGTTAGACTTACTCGTTCGCATACCTACCCACGGTTGCAAGCAAGGAGTATGCGTTAATTTAAGAATATTTGTTTGTTAAGGATCGAGTCAAGATAGATTTCTTTTGTCCAAAATATTGCCTAGAGTTGTGTGCCAAGCCCGTTTTGCACTTGAACCGTGACCTTGAAACTCAAAACTAAGGGGAGATATGATACACCAGCTTCTGTTATGTTGTAACAATTTACACGGTAACTGTCGTGTGGTCCTAATCGGTATCCAGTCCACACTACAGCCGTGTTTGTGAAATCCGAAGTTGAATACGGGTGTTTATGACATTTTGGAAACGAGATAGAACAAGTGATAGAAGTCAGAAACGACTAAAAGATGCTGTTCGGCTCATCAATTAATTCGTAGAAATATGCGGGAGTTTAATAAGCTGATGAGACCTCGTGAGAATCATTGATTCTCAAGCACTTCCAAATGTCATAATGTGTACTTCATCCGTTCCTGGCGAGCATTCTCAAGACCTTTTGGACAGATTCCTGCCTCTTATTGTCAATCTAATCTCATTCTCTAGAGCCTTCGTTGTAAAGTAGGCGGGCGTGACGTCCACGCCAAATCCAGTTCAACAAAGTTCAACGTTTACTTATCCGCTTGTGGGGAAAATTCTTCTGTGCTTAGACTTGATACGTTAGGTGCTAAATCCAGTCCAATTCAAAATTTTTTCCCTTCCTTAAGAGACCTATTCTTTTACTAAGTATTTAAGGAAAAGCGCTATTTAACAGTCGGATGTATGAAGCCAATCTGAAAGTGCAATGAAACCTGAATGATGACCTGAGTCCAGTATAGGGCTGATAAGAGATTCAATGTCTGTTTGAACCTAACACAAGAATTCTAGACGTTTCTAGCCAAGCCTTCCGGCTGTATCCACCTCCTGCGCTCATCACTGGGGAGATTCAAACCTGCAAATTTCCGGTCACCCGCACTTACACACGACGTGGCTCCGGTTGTCCTTCAGTCACGCAATTTATATCTCATGGTCACGTGGTGACTGGTACACCGAGTGACAACATTCCAGATGGAAGGTCTATACACCCTATGAATCAGTCTTCCTTCTAAACTACTGGCATTTTTATGAAGTCATTCGTAGTTCCCATACTTTCCATCCATTTGAGAATCACCCTCACTACGCCACCGTGGTTTGTTAACTGGGCGATAATAGGATTCCCTAAGATCAGTTCCTTATTCAAAAACGCAATTATTGTTGGCTGCAGATGCTGTTTTTCTCAGGATTGATTTCAGAATGGTTAGAGTGAATTTATTCGCACCTGAGCAGTTTGGTAAGTAGCGAAATTGCGCTTGTATTTCCAAGCTTCATTTAGTTTGATTGATAGTTCTTGCGTAAGTCTAGCTGGATAGAATAAAAACGAGACTTTCGTAACGTTGGTGATGATAAAGGCCAATGAGACTATATAGGCCCTTCAGTATGACGCCTTATCATGTGACTTGTTTATTGAACATCTAGGCTATTCACTACGTTCACTGGAGGATTGCGGCCCATCTTGAGAAAATGATGTTGAAAAACTTCCGTGTAAAGCTGAATTTCCCTTTATCCTGTTAGAAATGTCATTTAGACCGCTTAATTTAGTTTCCCTGCCCTACTGAAGAAACTATTCGCAACTTTGGGGCCTGTTTTCGCCCGGTTGGGCATTCCTTGGGTTCTTCGGAGGTTGTCGGTGATCACGCACTCGACGCAGCCTGGTACATCATGTGCATGCATTTACTAAGCTCCAAATGTGAGCTACTCTGTTTCATTTAGCCGTATCGCGATTTGTTCGCCGTGTCCCAAGGTCATTCGGTTCCAACTTGAGAGGAAGTGGTTGCAGTGGATAAATTACGTGAATACATGTCTATTTCCTACTTACTAAGGTACGAGATAGATGCACTAGAAAGACATCCGGCAGCCAAATGCTGTTTGTCGAAAGTTTAAATTAGAAATTCAAGAAGTTGTATGCAGAATTATGTATTTCGAACTCATCCTTCAAAATGGACAGTTATTTGTGCACTTTTTAACCTGAATTTGACAGTCCCTCTTGCATCTGTACTCAGAGTATCCTTTGCATTTTTCTTTGCAGTCTTCACCTCGTGACCAACAGTCGTTATCACATTGCACTTTGGGTGGTATGGCTGTTGAATTATATACGACGGTCGCAAATACCACCAACACAACTACCGTTGCAGCGAGGGCGGGCTGAAATAGAGTGAGGAAAAGAACGTATTTATGACTCCAGGAATACGATCGATTTCATAGCAGGGCTGAAGAGTTTTTCACATTATTCCTTATTCAGCATTGTCTGTCTGATGAAGCAGATTCCATTTGGGAATTCGTCTAATAAGACGGAAGAATACGCGTCCATTCAGAACTAAGTAAGTCACTCTACAGTACCATGTAGATGCTCTCTGTATGAACTGGTACTCAACCGTCAACAGGGAAATGTCCTTAAAAATAAAAACCGTGCTAAGGGAGCAGGAAAGGAAGAAAAACCCTCTCCAAAAAAAGAAGCATTTCGCTACGCACCTGAAAAAGAACAAACAAAGTTACCAAAGGCAGAATTTGTAACTGTCAGCTTGAGCCAGTTATACTTTGCAGGACTGGTGACCCGAAGCCGAAGTTCAGGTTTGTAGGACAATACAATAGATATCCATATTTACACGGCAGGTTGAAATTATCCCAAATTTGGTCATCTTGGAAACCTTTCAAATTTCGGCGACCTTGGAATCGTGCCAATGTTTATTGACGGTGGCTACCAGTAGATAACACTACTGTGTGCCAACAAGCATCGCTAACGACACTTAACAAACTGCTATCGGTAATTCTTGCTGTTTGATTTAAGATATCTGTACTGAAAATACGGACATAGATGTAACCTCTCAAATATTAGACGACCGAAGTATATGTTGAGTTAGCCTATGAACCACTCGCGCTCCAGCGATAGAGGAACTTCAGACTAAAAGATTTCTGACGATGAACAGAAACTGTTGGCTAGAAGTTATTGAAAATTTTCAGATCCGATATTAGTGAGCCCTGATCGTGCTGTGATCTGTTATGTAACTCTAGCTAAGATCGGCACTCACACGTTGGGTTTAGGTAAACTAACACTAGCGGAATAACGATTTCAAGCAGTGTGTCGCGCTATTCCGTGGTTTAATGCGATACAGCGCAACTACAGAAGGACGAAAGCTCGTGCAAACCTTCACTTTTATTGATTGTTTTTATTGACCTCCAGCTTGTACACTGTCTGAAACCGGCTAATTAAATTACATTTTCCGGTCACTTGTGTCTGGACTTATGGTATCCGCTACGAGTGAAGTTGCTGGTCAAAAGCCGCAATACCGAATGCATCGATCACTTTCCTCTATCGACTGAATGTGGTTGGTCCTACCGGACCATCACTGACGTTTAACCTGCGGCAAAGGAAAATTTAGCGAATCCATTCGACCTATTTTTCTGTTTGTACTGGTTAGCTCGTGTTATCTGTCCAAGTGACCCACCAACCCAGGCCTAGACTGAAAGATCTCAGATCACTATGCACTTTTCACATAATACTTGTTCACCCTATCGCCCCCCGGTATGCCTCTTGGCTTCTCCACTGTTCGGTAAAGTGGTTCCTCTTCCTATCCTTTTCTCAATGATCGGGTACATTGCTCGAATGCTTCGCTCACATAGTGAGATTGTGACTTATTTTCACCTTCTGACTGGGGTCGCAAAACCAGTGGTCAATCAGCTGATATCTACCCGAAGCGTACTGTTGGTGTGCCCAAACCCAGTGCTGAATACCAAATGTTCAAGATGGGTGTAATCAGTTCCGTACATTAAATCCAAAAGTGGGTGTGCGTGGTAGGGTGAGCTTTTGAAAAGAACGACCGCCGTTCATTTAGCTGAATCTCTTACCTCAGCATGTGCAGTACAGGATCTCAGTCTTCCGATCCGAATCCAAGGTTCATGTGCTGGTGGCTGCTTGGGATTGCTAATCTGCAGAGCAGCGTTGACAGCCGCATTTTACGAGAGTTGGTCGCCTCGTTTCTGTCGAATCCATGGCTTGTGTTTCCAGAACAAGTGTTTCCTCGGATATTTATTCGCGGTATCCAGCTCTGAAGCAACATGCTTAGGGCGAGAGTTAGAAGAGCCTGGCGTGGTCATGGTAGACAGACGATCTTCTGTCGTGGAAACCGTGACCAACCGGAGAGTTTGCTGCATATTCTACAGTCCTGCTGGATCACGCATGATGGTCGGTGGGCTCATCACAATCGAGTTGCAAGTGAACTCGCGAAACACCTCCGTCGCGTGGGATACATCGGCTTCGAGGAATTGAGAGCACCTTTGTCGACATCTTTCATCAAGTCTGACCTAATCGCTGTTCGGGCACGCCATCAACTGTGATAGACGTAAGCATAGTCTCGGATGGGCGCGGAGTAATTGCGTGGACAGAGAGGAAGCAAAAGTATAGTGCCGATTATTGTTCCTTCGCCATAATCTCAGCCCTACATGCAATCAATTGTGATGTCCACTTTTTGGTCCACGAACTGATGATAAGTTTTCATCGAGAGATCTGCTTTCCTCAATCCGGCAAGGCTGGTATTAAACTTGGGATTCCTAAGGTCACAGACAGTGACTTGTGTCTGTTTACCATTTTGGGCCCTCTGCGTACTTAGGACACTTTTGTGCGTGGTACATGGCATTGTGTTCATTCTCGCCACTGACTTTCACACGTGACCCAGTATGACGGACGCTGTGTGCCTGATGTGCGAGTCTTGATGGTGCTGGCGCTTACCGCTCCTTGAAGAGTATTTAGCATTGTTTGTTCTTTCTTCAATTGTTGGTTTTTACACGCGTGGTTCCATACCAAACATTCTTACATTCGTTGAGATTCATCTTGTCTGACTGGACCTGTTGGTGGCACA
Source organism: Clonorchis sinensis (assembly GCA_003604175.2). Classification (NCBI taxonomy): domain Eukaryota; kingdom Metazoa; phylum Platyhelminthes; class Trematoda; order Opisthorchiida; family Opisthorchiidae; genus Clonorchis; species Clonorchis sinensis. The sequence continues at coordinate 68,400,525 of CM030370.1, read as the reverse complement.
ACTTCAAATAAAATGTTTCTCTCTTTTTATCTAATATTCTTCTGTGACCCTTCCACATCCATCGCTTGCATTTACTTTTTATGTTTTTGACCGTGCCCTCGAGAAATAAACGATAAAAGTAAGATGAAGCACAATTCTCATAAAGCTTCTGAAATCAAGTAAATTTTATGCGATATTAAGTAGAGTCCTTGTGTTCAAAGACGGTGAATCTATCATAAATGGCATACCCATTAATGTTGTTAAGTCTTCGGGAGTAATACAGATATATATTAATGGCCTATTACTAAATGTTAGTTACGTGTAACAATTCAGCTATCCGCAGTTCAAATGACTTTAGAGAGCAAATATTTCTGTTCCGTTATTTTAGAACCCAGTAAAAGCATTTATTATGTCTGCGTCATGTAAGCATTCATTGAATGATTTTAACATATATCCTCGAAGTCTCCTGAAAAACAGATTCCACCGGTAGGGGATATTTTGGTTCTCCTGATGGGTTTCTTTTATTGAGTGTCTTACTGAATGGTACAAAGCATTCATCGGGTCCCAGGAATCAACCTATCACCCAAATAAGCAAGAAGCGTTCATACTGCAAGTTTGCGGGATAACTGTTTGCGGAATCGAATGACATATCGCTACTGCACTGGCGAGCATAGAAAGCATTTAATAACAGCCAGCAAATCATAGATATGCCATGTGGGACATTACTTTAGGCAAATTCTTAATTGCGAGACTTCAATGGCTGAAATAGTTGCCTTTCCCAAAAATCGAACCACACTGTTTCGTAAGATCGTTGAAATAGCAAAGTAAATTTATGTGGAATGTGCATTGATCCAGATCCCTTGGAACGAAATCAAAACGCATAAAACTTACTCGCATATTTATCAGTCCGTATCATTTATGTTTCGCGGCTTTCGGTTTAAATACTTTGTCCAAAATTGCCGGATGTTAGCAATTACCGCCGCATCCTGCAAGCAAGCAATTTCTCGGATGATAGCAAAATGGAATACCAGTTTGCCTTGATGTACCAACCAGCCTGTTTGAACATGTTACTAGTCCATTTTATGCACAATCAGTTCTGTGAATTTTACTTACGCTTGGTTCAATAATGTGATGATCTTCTAATAAACACAGCCATCCTTAACGATTCGTACGGACCCTTTTCGGGGAAGTATCAAACAACACGAAAGCTTTTCACATGTCCCAGTATGGGGTCTCATGTAATTTCTTAGGTATCATGGACCCCGCAGTCTCCACATAACGTGATATCATACTGTGAACTCATCGACTCAAACAAACGACCAGTGGTCCTATGTTGCTTTGCATAAGGTTGATGCGTGTGCGCATGACAATAGGCCTAAAAAGGAGGATAGCCAGTTATGAACAGACATACAGTAGCAACTAGGAGCGCCATCAACCAATCCGTGCTTTGAGCTCCCAGAATTGCTCGAAATCCAGCTGTATTTGTAGCACAGAGAATTAAGTTAGGATTACACGTGAACTACGTACGTCAATTCCGCTGCTATGAAGAAAGTTACGTCCAGACACCAGCAGTTGGAAAATGGCTCTTCCAAATAGTTTCTCAAGTTTTGTTTTGCCGGTAAACTCTTACTCAGAATCGACCTTTATTGGTCGGCATCTTCACAGGGGACAACTGAGTGTCTCACAAAATGTTTGCAAAGCCTGTTTAGTGGAGCTCGGTCGGGAGGTAGAGCAATTCGCCAAAAAAATCTGCTCTAGTTTATTCTTGAAACAATTCCCTGCTGCTTGTCGGAAACGACGTCTGGCAACCGTACCTAACACCGGCTGTGATCACTTTGGTCTGCCAATTAAAGTAGCCAAAATCTCTTGCGCACCTGAGCTAGTTCACCTACCCAGATGTTTGCTTCGCATTCTAAGCACGACTGTAATGAACCCACCTTGGTGGGAAAGACTGTACGGTGTTTTCCAGCATCCTCTTCGGTATGCAAAGCTCCGGTTGGTTCGACCTGACCACCTTGTTCTGGATCACGGTCAGCCCCGGCTGGCAGCACGAATATTAACACGCACGCAACACTACTCAATGCACAACCACCAACCCATCGCTGCGCACCACTAAGCTCCCTAACAAAGCACTGATGATGTCACCTAGATTGGTGATGGTAATCAAACTGCTCAGCTCAGCGAACAAACCAACCACCATTATTCGGCTTGTTAGATCTTATGCGAGTTAATATAGATAAAACATACCATCGGTTCGTAGCAGTCTGGATAAAGGATGAAATTACCAGAATGATGTGTTTCAGCCATAGAATATCTACAGCACTCACTGCACACGAAATCCTGTGATACGGTTAGTACTGGCAACTTTCAGGGGGAAATCACCTCCATCGATTGGAAATAATGGGTTTCGCTGAATGAATTTCTTCCACGAAAAGTGGACGCATCCTTGACGTACATCATTTACGGCCATCAGTTCCCGCCACATAACTCAGTTCCATTTCACAGAATCGTCAACCATCATATAAATCCGTGTGGTTATACGCATCCTGGCGTCGGACTAATACACCCTGTAACATCCACTCTCCCGAAAGACCGTTACTAAATAACTGTTTTAGGTGACAGAGATGAGCTTAACTTGGGTTATAGAAGATTACAGACAAAAGAAAGCATAAGGTTGGTGAAAATACTGGGTAGGCCATTATTGTTCTTGCCCTTCTTGAGGGTCATCAGGTTGACCGAGTATCCAAATTCACATTAATCTTGTTTTGTACTTGAATACTAATTTGTTTGGCTTTTGCGTTCGATAGTCACTCGCAAAGCAAGTCTATATTAACCAAATGAAACAAGGATTATTTCGTGTTTCAGTTGGAACGACACTCATGACATTGAAATACGTTTCAGACTTTGTCTTTAGGTTAGATTTCTGAACAGACAACTATGGGTCTCAGCCTGCCTGGAACTTATAAGATAGTTCTGGCCTCCGAATCTCTATCAAGCTTATTACACACTCCAGCAAAATAGCCCGTTAAAGAATGTCACAAACAGAAGGGTTCTGGTCAGTTTCAGCTGAGTTCTCCGTCAACACCAACTTGATTTACAAAAGAACGTCTTTCTCAACAAAGATGTTGTTTTCTTAACCGGCTGTTGAATCGGGACAATCTGATCGAAGGTGGATAGACATATTATTTACCTAACTAAGCATTAGTCTTTACGGATGAAGTTACATTTATCAGTTATTGGACGTGGAATCAAAAGGAAATCTTTGCAACAATGGCGTGGTCAGATCCCAAGATCGGATCCGATCTGACCAGATCCCAAGCTACATGAAAGATGAGTAATTCCAGTATGTTTATGAATCCGATATGACGGGGAAGCCAACAGTTAGTGCTTCTGTACTGCTTTCTGAAAACTATTCCGACTTGACTGGACGTAACGTACTACTCATAAGGTTGCTGAAAACTCTTCAACGGCCAATTACTGGTGTCACCCTTCTTGGGGTTTCTTAGTTAGGCTTTTTTACCATACAAACAAAAATGTAGTTGACGTTCAGGAAATGTGCTTTCCTATCTGACCTTAGGGTATCGTATGTTCACAACACCCAATTGTTTACTAAGGTAATGAATTTTTTATTATGAAATTCTATCCGACTGGTCCTCCCTACTCACGGTCCGAAAGTAGTAAGGATTCTACGACTTGGCAGGGGTAAACAGATTTTTTATTGATGAGCAAGTGCAGATTTCATTCATCAAGTAATTAGAAGAAAAAGTGGTCCTTCAAAATGCTTGAACACAACTTTAAATGATGTGAAAACAGCACACGAATAGGCCACAGAAGCAAGGATAATAATCCCGAATAAACAACAAGTGAACTACTAAACTCACGTTTATTTTTGTCGTTGGCTTGTTCGCTGAGCTGGGCAATTTGATTGCAAACGTTTCATCACCAATCGAGGTGACATCATCAGTACGTTATGGGGGAGCGTGGTGGTGTGTAGCGATGGGCTGGTGGTTGTGCGAACAAGCCAACGATCATGTATGCTAGCTGAGCTACCAACATTTTCCTCCATAGAAAATTTATGATTGTCTAAGGCTTGTGACCAAGAGCGATTAACCTAATCTAATTGGGCGTTGACGTTGCCCACGCACCCGAGCCATCTATATTCTACAACACTGCCACACAAAATTTGTTACTAATCTTTAGGCGCATTATATTGGTGGGAAAAGTGGGGTGGTCCTAGACGCACATATTTACGCGTACGTCCACTTGCAAACAACCGGTTGGTATCATCAGGAGCAGATGATAGCGAAATACTTTCTTTGTTTTGAGTTTGCAGCCAATGTGCGTAACCTAACAGACCGATTCATGTGCACGCCACGTGAATAGCCTGTGTTCATTGCGAAGTAACGTAGGGTGGAAGTACCAGGTTACCTAGCTCATCTTTGGTTAGATGTCATCTGAGTAGGCATATGAGCCCACACTGGTTTCCAACACCAACACGAGGTTGGTTAACGGTGACGATTTTCGATGGAGTCAGTTTGGTCTACCTTGAGCAACACGTGGAAAACGTCCTTGGGAGATAAGAGGCACTTTTTTGTTTATTGTTGGAAAAACGGACAAGCATTCGGTGAAATACTGCATCACAATACTGCTGTGATATAATACGTGATTTCTCTGAGACGTACCATATTTAGAGACGAGATCTTACCCCAATTCTAACACCTGGGGATAGGTGAGGGTCAAAAAGCATTTAAAAACAACCGCATTGGAGGAGAAGAGCTTCGCGTAGAACAAGGAGCTTTTACACTCAGTATAACTCATGTTAGCTGTTACGACATGAGAAGGAAGGTGGATGTATTGATGTGAATATATCAGAGGTTGAAGTCGTGTGGGAGCTTGGAGGGAGCTTCAATTTGCTATAGATTACGAGACGACAGATGCCATCATTAAAATTATTGTGCATCTGATTCAGTTAAAGGTAGATACAACTGTTCGCTGCCTGTTGATTTCGGTATTTTGCAGATCCACAATTCCTGACTGAAGTTAGACAGTTTGAATGTGAGTATATACCCTATGTTCCAAACGGTTTTTAGTGCGTTTGGCTACTTGTAGTCTCCTCAGTAGTATATAGCACATTCGATGTGAAGCACCAGGATTCGGTTCTCCTCGAAGTGACGGGGGAGGGGATTGTCAGGCCTATGTAGAGGTAGTTCAAAGTGCATAGCAGCTAATCCTGATAGATAGGATCAGCCCCTTCATATACTCCATATGACAGTTGTGAAGCTGTCCCCCGAAGGCAGGTCAAACTTGTGTGGAACTAGGTCTCAAACAAACATGTGCACTCTTGGTTTGTGGAATGGTTAAGCTGTTTCAGACTGCCAACGAAAAATGGTGCAAGTATAGACCATCGTGCAAGAACTTATCAGCCTTTCCGTCCTTACTTTGGCTGTTTGCATGAAGAAGGCCCCGCGAAAATTTACAGCTACTCTCTTGTGACAGGATAAGTTATTATCAAAGAGACTTCGTACTTCCGGTGCCTGAGAATGACGGTTGTATGACATTTTGGAATATACCGAAGTAGCTGAAACCGAATCTTCCAAAATCTGACTTCAAGTTACTGATGCAGGTCTTTCGTTTAGGCTCCTAGACAGTGAAAAACCTTTGGGTATAGTTAGGATGTTACTGCGAATGTGAAGAGCTCGATTTCAAGTTTCTGGATGACGTGAACGAACCAGTTCTCTGTAGTATTTCCGTGAGATGTGGGATTTAAATTCAAATTTTGTGTGCTTACCTTACATATCGGTAGTGAAAACCCAGCTACTGCTGGCGTTCCTTTCGCTAAGAGGCCATCCTTGGCAACCGTAACTACATGTTGTGCAGAGCTTCTCTCCAAATAAATGGATGCTTGTGAGCAAGCTGATTTCCTTCCTTCTTCGTAAAGTCTTTACAAATGCGGAAGACATACTTTGCCGTATTTCTACGAAGAATAATATCTTTTACTTGACACACAACTGTATCGCCTTCTCTGTCTAGGAATACACCCTGAATATCTGACTTTGCTTGCCTTTGTACGATGACTTTGCATTCTGAGCAACACACGCAAGACTTTTTGGAATTACTTTCTTCGTTGATGTTCAGGATAATCCATGTTCTACCCAGCATGAGCTTCAGGATTAACTCATATTAGTGACACTAGAACTTATCGATAGAAATCGCTCTTATATTGCAAAAGAAAATAGACCAGACCTACAGGTCAGACCTACATATGAGTCATCGATAAACACGGTACCAACGTACATTTACATCTTCTGTAAGGAAGCATACAGAAGTAGAGCCGCGTAGAATCCTGGTTCTTATTCATATACACTATGTTTGTGATGTTTTCAGTGCAGAGTTTGGAACTGATTCTCATCTAGAATGGCTAGGTTATGGTCATACACCATGACAGTTCACTGACGACCGTGAACCGTTAGAAGAATGTAGTGGTTCACATATGGTTGGAAATACAACATGATGCACTGGACTCTGATGTAGTTCAGATAGCTTGAACATTGTCTCAGATAGGTCCCAGCGGGGCATATATTGTGTGGTGTCTATGAAGCGAAATTATTAGTTCGTATTTCTCCTAAAGTTGCTGTCGCAGTGTACTGATTCCCAGGTTCTGTAATTTGTGGCTTTGCATCTAATGGTCAATTAATGTGTGTAATGTTCGAAGCACCAATAGGCCATCCGCTCTCCAAACTCCTTCAACTTGGAACGATCAACAATGTTGACACCTGCAGTATCTGTTCACTTGCTGCATGATGACCTACGATTTTGCAGGCGAAAGTCTTGAGATATCAAGTTGCCTGTTGGCTGACTGCCAACGTATGTTAAGGTCACGCTATTGATTCTGTCAATAATCGCTTCTCAGCTGAATTGGACATGCGCGACGCTCAGTAATTTAAGGGCAGATTATGTAGGGTCAAGATTAGGGTAGCTTCAACACAGTAATCAGTAGGCGTATTGCGATGGATTATTTGAGTTAATGGAAGGTTGGTACTCGACTGCCTGTTGTGGTTGTACTTGCGTCTGAGGCTTAACCATGTTCAGCAAGTGCTCCAGTTCCTCCACTTTTGAAGCATATGCACGTAAACAAGCCTCTGACTGATTACAGTGCACATGAAGCAGAGAGTCAGGCAGGTGGAAAGCCACATATAATAGAAATATGAATGAAATGGAATTATATTCAGTAAAGACAAAAGCGGAATCCCAAACTTCAGATGGTCTAACTTACTAAAATGAAACAGGAAGTTCACTTTACCTGAATTCATAATGAAGGATCTCTGATGGACAGAAGTTGCATTTTGGTGGATAATACACACTGAACCGGGAAGTTTTGGTTCGTTCCTACATCAGAACACTTGATATTTTAACTCTTCTTTACACATAAGGTAACGAAGATTGTTGAGGTTCCCGATACGGAATTTTGAGTGACACGTAGGTTCGGCAATCCCGAATATCAAAAGGAAGAATTGGGTTTGTAATTCTACGGTACTGTTTACATAAGTGTAGGCAAATGTGCACAACAAACCTCAATTGTTCACGTTCGTAGCGTCAACAAGTTCACAGGTCTGTCACTGACCGGCACAGTGCAGTGTCAACGTCCGCACACCAAAAAACGGCGAGCGGAATGATGGCTCAGTAGCGTGGGTTGCGGTTGCCCCTTCCGACGATAGTCTCGTGATTCTCATTGAACGTACGATCACACGGAACTCATGAGAAAACAAGTCAAGGCAGGCCAGCAAACGGGACATGAACGCGTATGGGTAAGTAGGTCAGCTGCGCAAATACGCACACACACACACACATGCCAATACACAAGTGTCGGACGAGACGGCCTCTGCGGCAAGGTGAGTGACGGGTACAAATAAGCAAAATAACTGGAGATCAAAAGTACATAGGCGGAATAAGCAAATGAATGGGGGAATTATCATGAGGTTAAGTTGGATTCAACAAGATGTTATTTAAACCTAGAAGTACCCTGGCATGTAGTTCCTAGTGCTGGAAATCCTCGTTTCGGTACCAGATGTCAGAATGTCCTGAACGTAGGTACCCCTCAGAAGCACAGGTGGTATAACGACAAATTCCGTAAGCAGTTGACGAAGTCTTCAATTCTGTGAACTCACCTAATGGAGAATTCGTGGACTTACGCATCGTCTCGTACTCATGCTATCTTTTAGTGGCAAATATTAGTTGAAGTTTTGTGTCTTAAATTGAACAGGTTTCGCAGTTAGTCTGGACTGATCGTAATAGGATTTCGCGTCCTTTGTGGTGCTCAGCACAAGGGTTTAGAGGTATATACATACCAAATGAAAAACAGCTATCGTAAGTTCACTTCCAAAGGCATTTATGGATGGATGTTGAAAAACAGAATGCTCTTAGTTGACCAAAAGCGGGAAAATCAGGTAGCCTTAATCGTGTTTCAGATATGATGGGTAAAAAATGGTTGAACTGCACCCGCAAATCGGCTGGTAGCACAATTGCGTCCTGCTTCATATCTCAGTGAACACATCTTACTTGCAAATCGTCCTAGCAAGAGCTTTTCCAAAAGACGCGATTTCTATTTTCTTGTCTTGTTTCGTGACCAGAATAGACAATAGTGTCTCTTAAATTTGATCCACTTTCACCTGAGGGGGAGTTATTCCGGGCCCATGAATTGAGCAAGTGTACAACATTCATCCTTTAGCAACATTCGGATGCGTAAATCCAGATAAAAGAGCACTTAGTGTTGCTAATTTTTTCATGGGTGGAGAGGCGAATGTCAAAACGCAGCGGCTTCTACCTCTCATCTCAGCGGAAGTTGGTTTGTCTCTCATTGTGTGAACAAGCTGTACCGGCCAACTTTTGGTCTCATCTCTACATCCGATCGAGGCCCTTGGATTACACTGGGAGGAAACAAGAGTACTGTGCACCTGGTTAGGTGGTCGTGTTAAAACAGCTTGGAGATCACATCAGACAGATTGTAACTACAGTCATGGGGGTTATTTGCCACCATGGGGTTGTCCTATAGATTTTTCATATCGATTTCCCACTATCCAAGGTTTTACGTCAACTAATCTAAATAATGATGTTGCAAATTAAGAGCCTGTTTTATGAGGGAACTCATCAGGTGCTTATCAACAATTACTCCGCTCCATTCGGTTGTATTGGAGTTCCTGTGAAAAGCAAGGTTGATTCTAAATTCCTGTCCTCATTAGGATCTACCATGAATACGGGTGTTAGATACATTCATATATGTTCTTTGGTTTACATGGAAATTTGGATCATCCAGTTCATATCATCATCTTAAAAAATACCAGCGTTGGACATCGATTTTTCGCTGTTGTAGTGTGTTTATTCAGTCTATAGAATATCCACTGGCATAAGTAGAACGGGGGCCATGAAGATCCCGGAGTTAAGTTACCTTCTAAACACAACCTCACGAGTTCGCCGGTGCCTGCGACCACATTACCAACAGTAGCTGGGGTTTCGGTTATTGCGTGTGAGCCCGTTGTCTGTCACCCTAAAATGGGTGAAGTGAACAGTTGTTCGGGATAGGCATAACATGTGCCCCATGCACCACAGCTGGTGTTGCTAGGAGCAGCCGTCAGCAAATTTGTTGGTGTGATGAGTCTGAGATGAAAAATCTCAAATGCCTTAGCTCCTAAGTCGGTTGGAACCAAGTTTAATAGCAGAACAACGGATATGTTCCACATTGGAGCCCGATACAGTTGGTACGAGCCGATGGGTCTTTTGGACACTAAAAGTGAGTAATCATTAGATTTTGTACTGGCTTAATTGGTCAAAATTAGAAACGAAACTCTAAATGATCTGCTGTTCTCCTGTGTTGTGAATATTTAATCAAACGGTGCAAGTCTTAGAATAGAACATCATACTTTGTTGCACACTTAGTATACTTGAGGGTGGAATGGTCACGACTAGTCATTCTAGCGACGCTGTCATCTGCACTTCTTCTTCACAAAGGTTTATATGATCCGCACCTCCGAAATCCACCTTTAACAGTATGAACAACGAAATCATGCAGACTATTTAGCATTCAAATCCTTTCCAGAGGATATTGAATGCGCTCATACTTGCTGGTAACCGACATTTTAGGAGGGCCTGTGAAGAGCTCCGTCATTAAAAACCGGCATGCCGTATCGACAGACCTCAGAGTGGTGTTCTGTTGAACAAGCGCGTTTAGAAAAGTGAACCGGTCCAATGGGTCACAGTCTGAGGTCAAAAAGACTTCGGTCAGTACTGACCTAAAATCCGAATTGCTCCTTATAGGTGGCGCGAAGCATAAGACATGATGCTGGCAGTCTGGTTACAGTTAGGGTCGGGCTGATACTCCATTGTTTACCGCACCCCCAATAAAAGTGCAATAGGGCTTACGAATGAAATTCATGATGAAACAAGTAACAAGTAGTAGTCAGATAACCGTCATATTGGGAAAAGACTAGGATAGGATTAGCTTCAAGACTGAATTGTCAGCGCTTGCACTATCGGTACAATTGATGACATCTTCCGAATTCAGCCTGATACTCACCTCCTAGACAGGCCGAATTACGTATACCTCGTACCTGATAAAGATCAATGTAACTGGACCACGTACGACAAGAGTAAACAAACTTTGACAGGCGTATCAGAAAGCTCTCTATCTCCGTTCCGTTTACAGTCAAACCAGAGTTGTCGTGAGAGCACCAGTGATCACTGAAGAGTGAATGTATACGCTTATATTCATCGTTAGACGTTCGAATCATTGCAACACTCCATAATCTAATTAAATACATTTTGGTTTCACTCTCTGCAGTGCAGTTACTTGGATACGGATGGTCAAACGGCATATATTGGTAATATGATATAGTTGTAAGTCGAGTGTAAACACAAGTTAACCGGTAAACGGAGCAGCAAGAAATGTGTAACCGGTGGACAGTTGCATAGGATAACAGGATATAGTATCAAGGGACACACGCGCTTTAAAAAAGTAAACAAGGTACTGACGAGACGATTTCACGGACTAGGGGTTTATACATAGTAGTGTATACAGTGATCTCATTATTCGTGCTTTTATAAAGCTTGCCAGATGAACAACACGTTTGTGTTCATCCATTATCGATGTATACTGAGGATCGGAGGAGCCGAAATGTGACTTTTTACTGCGAAATATTGTTTGCAACTGTGCAGCAACATGTCTTAAAAGTCAATGCCAATAATTGGTAACCGGATCGTTTTGGGAGTATAATTCCATCGCGCACTACCCAGGTTACCATTTTGAATCTCGCTAAAGATTCGTGATCTGTGCAAGGACGAAACTATTGTACAGTAGCTTCCGGTTTTTCGGTAGTGAATGACTTCATGCACACGAAAGAAGTTCAGTTGAAACCTCCAAACCTGTTCACTTCCAAAAAAACACCCGTCATTTCTGTTCTATTTGCCGCGAATTGTCTCAGCTAAACAGTGGATAATTGATGGATTCGTCACTGACTTGATTGAGGACAAAAAAGTTTGACAGTATACGGCCAAAGTGTTTGTGCAGAAACATATTGTTTGTCGACTCCTACGGGGGTCTCACGACGGCAAGTACGATGCAGCGATGGTAAACGTGAGTGGAAAAGAACGCCTGGTGCAACAAATACGCTATTATAATGATCCACGATGTTATGGTTTTACAAGTGTAACGCGTAGTTTGGCAAGCACAAGAGGATGATCTCTGCTGCATCACTTGTGATCAACACATCACCGATATCTGTTTGCCGCACGATGATACAGTCTATTATATATCCGTAGTCATGTTGGACCACGTGTTTGTTGTTGAGAGTTTAAATGTTGCACACGTGGTAAACATTAGTCCACTCTTGTTATTCTTCGATCCAATTTCCAATGGACACAACAATTATTTCCAAGTTTCTCTGTTCTTGCCAAACCAAGCACATTCGTTATTCAAAAGTGAAAGTGAGTTTTTTTTTGGAAGTGCAGATCTAAACAAGTCCAACAGTTGATCGTAAACATGATATTGTGCGGCATAAACACTGAAAAATATGCCATAATTTGTCGAAATCGGATGATCATCATTCTGTAATTGATGCTGTTATGTTTATCTACTGCTCTGATTCAAACTTTTGGAGGAGGGCTAATACTGTTCATAATGGTCAAGCCAAATGTTTTGTTCAGTTCCCATTCCTACGCGAGTGTATTCTCGGTATTCAATCACAAACCCTATACACATGAAAGCATCGTCGTCACTTTACGCCCTTTCATATTCTCCCCTGATTGGTTCGCTTGACAGAATTCCTGTGCGCTTCGCCTATGCTTCTGTGTGTACAGGATCACAGGTAAACTTGCACTGTCACCGTTCAATAATTCTTTGACCTGTTCCCTATTTTTGTTCTAGAATTTCATTCGCTAGTCTAGTAAACTGTTCACTTCTTCACGTAATTTAGTTCCACTTATACACTTATCCGCGTGCCACTTTTGTTTTGACAGGAGAATCACCTGGAACCAAGCTGATTCTCTCGTTTATGATGTTCTCGACCGGCTGAATGTGCTGCACCAACCCGCCTCATGTTTAAGTTGTTACGATATCCGAGATATCACAATACACCACTCACAAAGTTGTTGGAAACTCTTCGACAGCCCACATCCATAGTCTACTCCTGATTCGTTTGTACACAGCAGCGTTTGCCTCAGAGCAAGCGATGCGTTGACAACAAATGCACCGCTTAATTATCCGGCATTGTCCTAATCTCAACAATACCAGATCTAAACCCCAAACCTAGAGTCACTGAGGCCACCAAATGAAGACACACTGTCATAAGAGAAGTGTGGTTCCCCGTTCAACAGATAATCTATATGTAGCCTATCAAATCCTGAACCAGTAAAATCATCATGGAAGGAGGCTTATGGAGGTCTCACACATCGATCCCCTGCGAGGCTACCACAGGGAGCTACCTGCTCAATTCAGCAGAATAGACTATCAAAAGGACTTCTAGTAATGGATAACATAACCATGTATTTTGTTCTCGCAAATGCCGTTCCTAAATAGTGAACTGACTATCATTTTGAACCCTTACATTAAAATATATTACGTAACATCACCACAACGGACACTTGAGCGGTTTCTTTTATCCCTTTTTTCATCTAATGCTTTGAGACGCCTGCAAGATTTTTTAAGAAGGTCGTTCTGTACTCCCTTTTTACTGCTGAAAATATAACTGTTTGAATCGTCGGTTAGTGGCCGTAGTTCAGCTTAGTTTTGTTAGCCCCTGCTTTCAGTGGTCTCGAGAAGCAGTAGGTGTTCGTAAAACGCATTAGTGGCCACTTTGTAAAGAGTGTGCTTAGATGGTTCTCGCTGTTGATAAGGGGTAATCATTTTCGAGAAATACACTAATTTGTAAATCAATTTGTTTTTGCGAGAGACTCACCTGGAACCCAGCTGAATCTCCCGTTTTTGATGTTTCCAGGCAACTGAATGTGCTGCACCAGGCCGCTTCATGTTCCAGTTGCTACGATATTCGAGATATCGCGATACATGTATATACGTAATGCACCACTCATAAGGTTGCTGGGAGTAGTGCGTTACGTATGTACGGGTCATCATTTTCTTTCTCCCCCCGCCCATTAGGGACAAAAAAAGTGAACCGTGTTAAACTGAGACCATTGAGTTAGTTCGTCCAGGCTGAATATGATTGTCACTGTCCTCAGGTGGTCTTCAGGTAGACGCAGTCCAATTTAGGTTAAATTGAAACATAAGGTTGACAGAAACTCGGGGACTGAGCCTACCTGATGAGCCCCAAGAAGGGCCAGACCGGTCGTGGTCTGTTGAAGAGTTTTCAGCAACCTTGTGAGTAGTTTCCTTTATGAAACTGCGATATCTCTAATATCGTACCAACTGAAACATTGAGGTCCTTGTACAGCACATTCAGTTGAAAAACATCATAAACGTGAGATTCACCTTGAGCCTTCCGTGAAAACCAAATTGATTTGAAAATGAGTGTAGTTATCGCAGTATTTCTATGATTTATATAAGTCCTCATAAACGAATCCAATTTATACGATTAGGCTTTTCCTGATGGCTAGCAATCGACCGGTTCCCAGACCGATGCGCCAAGTGAAACTTAGTCTGCAGTCAAGTCACAAAGCGACATGAGAAAGGCTACCATTTGGAATGTAAACAAAGATGTTTCTAGAATAATTTAAGGGTGAATTTAGACTCGGAAGCATGGCTGCGTAACAAACTAATTGTACCCCGGTATAGCCATCACCAGGGCGATGAAACAGGGAAAATATGCTTTATTCAGCAGGTCAAGTAATCACCGGCAAAATCATCTGCAAAGTATTCGAATTAAGCTGTAAGCAGCGTACGTGCTCCGCAATGGCCAAAGAGTGGTACTACATATTGCAATTTTCCAGCACAGAGTTTGGTATAATTGAGTCCTTTACGAAAGCCCGTAAGGTTGCGTTTGATGTCAGTATGTTCAACCTGCCACAGGACTAAGCTGATGAGTCCTATCCAAGCTCGGCTCGACGAAACATGGAGAGCGGAATAGATCGGCTGCTAAAATGTCCAAAACCAAAGAATTTAAGAGTGCACTGTAAACAAAGTATGAATGGACAACGGTCTTTGTCCTCACTAGTTACTTCGTTGGCCAAACATATAAATTAGTTTTGACGAAGGCATTTAGCCAATTTTGATGATTTCTCAAATCCAAAAGAAACAGTATCTTCTGGATAAGTTACCCGAGTTGAGAGATAGATGCTGTTAGCAGCAATCGGGAATCCATTCCACAAAGCCTTTTGTCACAGATAGCTTGGGATTTCAGGTTTTAAAAAGAGGAGGCGGAAAAGATGTCTGTTAAGCTCATTTCAGGTTTTTTCTGGAGCCCAAAACAGTTTCATTTGAGAATGCTATGTTACTTAGAACTCCAACAATCGTTCTATTATCATATAATGAATTTCTCTCCTGGCACACGGGCTATGGAGGTTATCAGCCTGTGCAAGGATTCCATAGTCGATCAAATACAGTTTGGAGTTGCTTGAAATTAGGACGCGCTGAATGTATTTGTATTCCAGTGTTAATTGAATGCACGATCGATGCACTTAACAAAACGATCACGTTATCATGACATGTAGTCCGAAACACAGAACTTTCGGCACGTTTGCATGCAGACGTGTCCACTCCGTAGAAGTTTATTGGTTCGGAGTTAGTCCACACAGATTTCGGTTGTGCAGAGTTTATTGAGTTCCCCCATGCGGAACTTTGCATCACGCGTGAGTTTGACGATCCCCAACATCAAAAGCAACGATTGGACTCGACCGTCTGCTATAGTGTTTACAAAAAAAGTAAGCAAAATTACACAACAAACCTCAATTGACCACATCCGTGGTCTCAATAGCTGCGCAGGTCTGTCACTGACCGGCACAGTGTGGTGTCAAGATCTGCACATCAGACAACAGCTGGCGGTAGTGCGGGTTGCGGTCGTCCGATGTCAGTCTCGCGATCCTGATTGGCGGTGCGATAACACGGAAATAACGACAGAACACGCCAAAGTAGGCCCAACAGACGAGACACATACACGCATAAGTTAATAGGTCAGTGGACCAAACACCAGTGGACACAAACACACATGCGCTGGCGCACAACTGTCGGACGTGGCTGCCTTTGCAGCAGGGTGAATAGAGTGTACGGAGGAGCAAAACAGGTAGGGATCAATAATTACACGGCCGAAGTCAGCAAATGAATGGGGGAATTATCATGTCACGTTAGATTCATTAGAAGGGCACAACTATCGTGAATGCATTAGACCTCAAGAAGCACGGGAGAAAGAGAAAACAGGGCAGAATGACAGATGGTGGGCACTTCAATTTCGAGTAGTGGCTCTCAGTTAATATCAATCACGTATTCTGTGACGACGACCTGCACTGAACAACAGAGCATCACAAGCTCAATGAAATACTTGGTCTTGGTGAGAGTTCGACTTTCTTTCTGCGGTTTGATCTTCTCGTAGGGCCCCCGTGTTTGATGTTCGAGCACTTTGTCTTCATAGTCCTTTCGAGTCATGACAACCGTTACGTTGTTGGTGATGTGGATGGACAGCTCTTTCTTCAGTGACTTTAGTGCACATATATCCTAATAAAAGTACGCATACAATCATGCGTACACGCACACAGGGCTTGTTCACACCCACACACTCTGGTCGAATCTGACTGCCAACCGATCACAGGAACACACCAACCAGAAGACAGGATAGTGGAACGAAATTAATGTTATATTTGATTCGTATTCAGTTGATTGTAGAAGTCACTGAAAAAAGGTTGCTTACGGCAACCGGAATGTCGGATTACAACATCTTATTCCACCACACTGTGTTTTGACTTTCACAAAAAATCCACTACATAGCGCTCAATCTTTTTATCACTATCCGAGCCGAATTCGGTCCAGAACTCCTATGTCACAAAAGATGATGATGGGTTCGCTAAACTACCTTGATGAGATTGGCCAACTATCACCAAACGGATGTATTTAATATGGGGGATAGCATGCTATAGCATTCTAATCTACCTCGTAAGATGGGAAAAAGAGCACATGGAAGCGGTGTGAATAAAGGGTCTAAATAAAGGTCGAGTAAGTCTGGCACCATGTGAACCTACAGGGAGTGGATAATTTCTCGTAGTAGGCAAATATAAATCCCCAAAAGTGTTCAGATCCTGTAACACATCCTATCTGCACGTCAACAAAGGTATTTTTATTCAGAGAAAACAAAATCTATGTTCGCTAGGCACCTGTTGTAGGATGAATTTTCCCGTGTCCGCCTGATATCCTTACCTACAAATGGCACGTCCGTTTTCCAGCTGCTGGGCCAGGGCTGGTCCTTTCAACCTTGCTCGACTTTGTAAGTGAACACATGGGAGACAATGCTGATGACGATTTGTTGCACGTCGTGAGTGCGTTGCTAACACCACCGACAAGCCTGGAACGCGGTTTATTCCGATAAACCAGTGAGTGAACTCAAAAGATCGGAATTTACATCGCATGAGGATAGCGATCGGGGGGAACTTGGAACTATATTCAGAATGCGTCAAAATTGACAACATTTTGCTTTATCAGGTGGTTGAACCCGACCTCAGTGCAGTGAGTTCGGGTGGAATAACCGCATTTTCGCCCATTTTCAGGATCTGGTAGAAAAAGTAATCAGTGCCTTTTCAAAGGAACAAACCTTCCTCTTGGCGGAAAGGTGATAAAACTATAAGGAAAACGCAGTGCTTGTTGGTGCAAGCAAAGTGGTCGTTGGTTTGTTCGCTGAGCTGGGCAATTTGATTGCAAACGTTTCATCACCAATCGAGGTGACATCATCAGTGCGTTGGTAGGGAGCGTGGTGGAGCGTAGCGATGGGTTGGTGGTTGTGCGTTGAGTAGTGTTGCGTGTGTGTTAATATGCATGCTATTAGCCGGGGTTGACCTTCGGTCACGACTGGTTGTTCGGTCGGTCAGTTCCATTGGTTGTTCTGTTATCCCGTGTCCTGATTGATCGATGACCACGTGAGTTGTGGGCCTGGCCTCCCGTGCCCTCGTGTTCTGATCGATGCTGGGGTGACCTCTGTCATTCACCCCTCTGGGTTCCGGCTTGTGACCTTTGTTGATCCGACTCCCAGCAGTTCCTTGCTTCTTGGTTTGTGAATCCGATATTTGGCTCCTCTCGAGTATTCCGGTGGAGAAGTTGGTCCTTTGCACGTAGTGGTGCATAAATTGGGTCCAGTTCAATGTAAAGTGCTTAGTCTTTTAAGACGCTTTGCACTCAAGCATGGTGTGGTATCTGAAAGGTTGGTCAGACACAACCTCGATTCCATTATCGAGACCTAGGCTGAAACAAACCAGACAGTCGAATACCTATGACTTTTTCGGTCGGCAAATGACCATACAAAATGTATATCGTATTACATCTTATCATTAACCAGGTGATTCATCCATTGCGTTTACCATATTTAAAAGAGATGGGGACTACATGTGTGTTCGCTGGCATCATTCATCCGTCCATATGTCGTCTTCCATTGTAAGCCTCATCAAAGAACTCAGGAAAGTAAATTTTAGGACTATAAACCAACTGCGGTTTATAGGACGATCCTAGATGGTCACAATTAGCGGAGCATAATGCGAAACTCCCACTGACGGCTAAAAAACTGAAACAGTCCCACCATTTGCTCCAAGTGTCTAGCGTGTTTTCTGATAGTATGCGCCAACACTCAAGTCCGGCACCGATCAGTAGGATAGTTTAACCAATGCCTGTGGGACGTACCCAAATCCATAGCCTTTCAGTTGAAATGTGGTGACAGTACATGGACTCGGTTGTATCATCATTAGCTGTTATTCAGCATACGGAATAGCACGCGCATTCACGAAATGTGGCGTGTTCATGTAGTGCGTGTACCGCTTGAATTTGTCTGCGAGCAGCAAGCTTACTTGTTCTGCCTGATGGCTTACCATGAAATTTTTTTAGTTATAATGAGTAAGTGAACAAACCGTACTACGTAAC
Source organism: Clonorchis sinensis (assembly GCA_003604175.2). Classification (NCBI taxonomy): domain Eukaryota; kingdom Metazoa; phylum Platyhelminthes; class Trematoda; order Opisthorchiida; family Opisthorchiidae; genus Clonorchis; species Clonorchis sinensis. Next base: position 68,381,999 of record CM030370.1, on the reverse strand, counting down.
AGTAATCAAAGATTTCATCCTCGGATTGTCACAGTTAAGAAAACTGTCACGACAGATATGTTAAACGTTTTGTTAAGTCTTCATATCTGAAAATCATCCGCTTTCGAAGTCTATTGGGATACCGGTTAGCTAAGTCAATCTGTTAGTAGCCTAGTCATAAACGCCCACCTCGCACATACCAGAAACTCGTTCTAGGAAGTTACGAATAACCGTAGAAGGTGAGGTGGATTTTCTTACTTAGTGTTGGAGTTGTAGGCACTTTGGATGTTCCTGGTAGGCCAGCAATGGGCATCCCTTAGTGTTCCATTTTTATTCTTTCCATTATAAAGCTTTCATTGAAAAACTGACCTTCTTTACGACGATGAGGCAACAGTGTTCTTTGGTGTTGCTGGCAATGACGATTATGATGATAGCAATGCGAAACTGATTAAGCCTCCAGCTTAGTGAGTTCAGCTCAGAGATGATGCAGTGTTCGTATTATACGGACATACAATACATTAGGATATTGGTATCTATTTTGGTTTCCACAGCTTTCATTGAAAAACTGACCTTCTTTACAACGATGAGGCAACAGTGTTCTTTGGTGTTACTGGCAATGATGATTATGATGATAGCAATGCGAAACTGATTAAGCCTCCAGCTTAGTGAGTTCAGCTCAGAGATGATGCAGTGTTCGTATTATACGGACATACAATACATTAGGATATTGGTATCTATTTTGGTTTCCACCTACCAAGTGGTCCAAGTAGTTAGAGCGCCAATTTACTGACCGGAAGGTCCGTGTTTTGGACCCTACCTCTACCTCACGACTCTGTCTAGGCTTGGGCAACCTGGCAGTATCCCAGCCCGGGTGGTATGGCAGTTAGACACCGAAAGGGTGTTACAGCTGAAGGTTTTTTTTGCCACAATAAATCAACTAAATACAACGCAGGATAGTTAATACATGTGATATCGTGCACAAAGTGGCGCGCGAATATGTATTAGCGCACCTTAGCGTGTTTAACCTCGAGGGTATAAGACCGGGGCTAGAAAGGGGAGAGCGCAAAGCGAGGATAATCGATAGGCTGTACCTGTCAAATAAGCTTGCAGCGTATAGTGTATACACCGGATGGCCTAGCGGCGCACACTACCAACGAGCTGCACTAAAGACAGAATTATGTAGCTGGTCTGCATTTTGGTGGTCGAAGAATATCAATACCAACAATACCACATGAGTAGCACACTAAAAGTATCAGTGTCGGGCAGGTGCGGAACAGTATATCATTTAATGTTAACAGTCTTATGCGAAGTCCAGGGTTCTGGAAACGTGGTCTTGTTTTCTTACGTAATGCTAGACAGCACTGACGCTGTTAAAAGAACGCTGTAAGCGCATATCTATTCCCCACTTAGTAGAATAATAGTAATGGAAATAGTTATTTGGGTCCTGACAATCCATAAGTCTGTGAGGTCGTAGAAAAGTGTGACAAATGAGAGTCTAACCACAACAGTAATCAGTGGAGCACATCCTACAAATGTGCGTACACGTAGGGAGCTGTGACATTTGTAAGTTTCCTACGTACCATAGAGCTGGTTCGGGCCAGACAAAATGTGACTGTCAAGGTGCGGCATACAACAGACTCGGGTGCAACTACCAATTGCCTGTTTTGACAGTGCATGCGAGAAAACTCTAATGTGTAAACAATGTGGACTGATATCATCCAGTTTCGACCAGTGATTTTGCATTTTATCGGCATACATGTCTACTCCCTATTATTTGGTTAGGCTCGACCACAGGATGTGAGAATTGACCAACATGTCAGCTTTAGTCTGCTAGTGAACTGATACTTTTTGAAGACCAAGGGAAATTTTTCAGAGAATCCTCTTCAATCGTCCTGATTCCAGGATGAATTTGGGGATATTTCGGTCTTGAGTAGCTTCCCACGTTTACTGCCCATTGTACGAGGATCATATTTCAAATGGGAACGAATATAGACGGAACAGTGTAAGTGCTAATTCCTTTCTTTTATTCTATTTGTGTACAACGGGATTTCCTGTTTGGTGTCCATATCCCCTCTTCTTGTTTTTAACCTGAACACGAACCGTTCTTGGACCGCGGCAGCACGCGCCTAATTGTATACAGCCACGTAGACTTCATCTTGTGGCCACTTTTTCTTGAGTTAGTGTGAACTCCGCTTAGACGTACTGTCTGCAGCCCACTTTATTTAAGTAAGATCACATTCGGGATTAACAGAACTTAATTTGGCGTACAGAAGCCGACTTGATCCCACGACTCGAGGTTTGTAACATTTTATTATTTGATTTATAGTGCCACATTTTTGGGTAGACCTCCATTTGAAAGATTCCGCTTTTGGTTTGCTGTGCGTGACCGAACGTGGTCTACCTGATTGCCGGAAAAAGTCAGTAGTAAGATACAGACATGCACAACAGACATCTCGAAGAATTGAAGTTAACGCTTATCCAGTAGCCACATAAAACCGCTTATTCTGTCAACAATGCCCTTTGCGGACAAAGGGCGAGGGACAATATGGGCCGGGCCCAACGGATGCCCTATTGTAGGGACCACTGTAACTGATTTGCTAGCCTTGGATTGGATAGGATCTTATGACGGGAAAAACGACATTAGTGAGAACTATCCACGAAATCCAAAAACATCCACAGTGCTCCTAAAGCTAGAGACCCTCCAATGTTCGACCCACCAACTCATCAACTACAAAAGCAAACAGAAACAAAAAAAAGAGCACAGCAATGCTCGCAGGAAAACCTGGAGAGCTCCATATAGGTGTGCAAAAAATGTATGATGTTCAAAAACCTTAGGGAAATATCTCGTTACGTGTGTTTAGAAAAAACGGCCAACAGAATCCAGAAATTCCTCAGGGGAGACAAGAATTAACGAACGTGCATAAATATGCCTACCGCTGTTCTTATACCTGATGGTCCTTTTTGAAGACAGTGGGACTTATAGCGGTGCGACAATCTACGTGCCTTAGCAACCCAGTGGAATATGCCCGCGCAGCGTTCATTGTCTCTCCTACGAAACTGACCAGTGTTTACCTGGACTTCCATGTCAGGGTTCGGGATAAGGATGGCGATCTGATCCTAAAAAGTTAGACTACCGTGTTGATCTTAGGACGGCGGTTGATTGCGTTCAAGCCTTTCACCGAAGGCTCTTAAAGACGACTCTGATCACCGTTCTGTTTGGGTGCTATGACAGCATCTCCGTCCACACACAATGATGAATTGCACAAAATGCCTTATGTCACATCACTCGTTGCGTAGTCACAACACCCGGTAACTTTGTTCAGCAAACATATGCATCTGTTGGCGCGTTGCTTCTCTCTTAATCCTAGCTTCATTTGACGATCACTCATGACCCTACATGTGGGCAAATTAGCTGGACACATAGGGAGGTAACCGATTTTACACCACCGCTGCACATTTGGTAATCAGACCGTGTCCGTTTTTTGCGTCCTTAATGTTCGAACCTTTGAGTAAGCTGATCTCATGAGTGGTCTCGGTACCTTACCGGTGAACGTATGCTGCGCTTCTGAAGCACTAATACAAAATCTAAATGCAGAAATTGAGCTTAAGGCACCTTGGCCGTCCAGACTCTCTCGAATGTGAACTTCAGGTGATCTTTCAGCAGTCCGTATGGCCTTCAGTTCCCGAGTTGAGGCTTCCCACTTCTCTTTGTGAACTGAGAGTTATACAAATATACTAACATGTAGTGTGTAATGTTTTGAAAGCAGTCCTTGAGGAAGTGGGAAAGTATAACAACTGCTGTGTGATGCTGGAAACTCAGTTTTTAGGGTATCCGAGCACGCGCAAAGCAGACAGTGGACCTTACGAATACCAGTCATTTCTTGATACAAGACGTCCCATTCCACGAGACTGCAGCACGGTTCGGCTAGACGATCTTTTAGATGGTAACTCGAATAAAGCCTGCGTGGAGATAAGGAGGCGTGGCGGAACCAGGAAGCTGAAAAATGGAGACTAGTGCATCAGGGAACACACGGAAACTATTCCAGCCAATCCGCAAAACAGGACTCACAACACCATGTGTTAGTGAGCTAGCAAAAGTTAATATTGGAAAACTAATACATTAGTAAGAGAGCGTCCAGACCGGTCGGAAAATATTCCCAACAAGGATTCACTTGGCCTATGTCTTTAGTCCGACCCGCGGTCTGTGCGTTAGGATCTTCTAATTAGTGAGATATCAATATGCCGTTCTTCCCTGAGGCGTCAACGGACTATCGGGCCAGACGGGCTTCCACCGGCACTACCTAAGGACAGTGATGTATCTTTGTACCTATCTTAACTAGATTGCTTAGACTTACTCGGGCAGGACACGTTCCGAACAACAATGGGCCAATCAATTAACATGCCTCCCTGCAAAAAAGGGTACGCAAAAATACTGTCTCAATTATTGTTAGGACATGGCAAGTAAGGATATTGCGGCGCCCAATCTCGGCATATGGGACGCCAATACATGAGCACCCAGCAAGATATCGCCCGACTAGAGTGCATTTATCACAACTTCATGTGACTTCAAATGCTTGGGGGCGACATGGCCCAAGTGGTTAGGGCGCGAATTTACTGACCGGAAGGTCCGTTGTTCGAACCCGATCTCTGCCTCTCGACTTTCCCTGTCTAGGCTTGGGCAACCTGGCAGTATCCAAGCCCTCGTGTGGCATGGCAGCTAGGCACCGGGTGTTACAGCTGAATGATTTTTTGGGCAGCACCATCGATTGCGATTTCTGTCGAATTTATGAGAGCTTTGGACTCAACCGATGGGTCACCTCTACACTCGCTTCCTCAAAGAGGAATAGTTTTGCTGTTCGTAAATATGATACGTGCACTCTATTCCCACATTTCTAGCTGCGTGAACACTTACAACGTTGTTAGACTTCTTTTGTACCCCATTCCCTACAACAGCCTTATCTTTTTTTGCCTATTTTGTCATCGTTACTATCACCAAATACACATAACAAGCGACCGAAAATTACATCCAAGTAGACTGGCAAACTCGAATTAGCTGAGCATGATCAGTCAGCATAGTCGATAGAATTTCGGGTGAGATCTTTCAGTGTACTTATTGGGCTTCAGAGAGCAAAGTATTGCAACAAGATCTTGAGTCTGTTTGGAACTTCAAGAAGTGTGCTAAGAACGTTTATCGGATTATTCATCTGACCGTAATGTGGCAAAGTAAATGCACACACTATGAAGACATGAGGAAACATTTGCGAATTTGCATCACTCACTGCAACAGAAACGAGTTTTTCTGAGTCAGAGGGCCGTGCACAAGGCAACCGTGAGAGCAGTCATGAAAACTGGAACCCGCGATGGTAGGACGTTAAACGGTTCCAAATGCTTGATCACCAGCGCCTTCACAGCACTGCAGACGATGGTTGGCTGCGGTGTTTGCAATGAAAGAGAGCGCATGGCGACGAGGCAGAATCACTTGAGGAGCGAATGAAGCTCATAAAGTGGTTGGACAGGTACAGTATGCCCAACCACCGTCTACCGAAAAAAAACTGGTTTCTACCGGAAGGTTTTGCTGGAAGTTCGTGGGAGATAGAATGACTTCGTGACGCGAAATGAAGAAAGCTATCGTCTAAGCACTGAGATCTTTGCATCTTTCTAGTTAGGGTCCGTGTCCTTGCACATGGTTAGAGACCCTACGAGACATTGCTAGACGGACTGGTTAGATTAAGTCTACTACTCTTTTTCGATGGGCTCATGCTGAGTAAGCCTTGTAAAAGATTGCGAGTCAATCCCATTGATGGTGTCTCCCTTCGAGGTTGCGCTGTTGCAGCTGCACACCCAGCTGTAACACCTTTCGGTACGTGCTTTACTGTCCTGGGTCTAGTGAGCACAACTGATCTTAAGTCAAAATCAAATCTGATTGTGAAGGCGGTTGTCAAAATGGCATCAACCACACAAATCCCTTCGAAACCGGAGTGACAGAAAAAGACGGCTAAGTGAAACAGGCGTGTATTCTGGACGAAGTGTACAGAGCGAAAAGGCCGACGAAAAATCGCTATACAATTTATATATGCTTCTTAACGGCTGCCTCAACTTTCTCAATGGAAGCACCTAGAACAGTTTCTACAGGCTTGCCGTTCTTGAAAAAAATGAATGTCGGCATCGCTGTTACGCCATATTCTTCAGGCAACTCCTGAAAATAAGCGAATTTGAAGTTATTGGGTGCAGATGTGAAGTGAATACATTTGGCGATATGTACGCCAGCGGTAAACATAACGTGCGGCTTATTTATTTTAATAGGTGAAAATGGAAACGGGACAACCATCGAATGTGCGTCAGTACTACATTTCAAAATGAAAAAAACAACAACAACGGATTAAATCGTGCGGAGTGCCCCGACGACTGTGCTCTAAACCGTAGAAGAGCATGTACGAAACTGAAAATTCAGACCTGAGGGAGCTAAGTCTTGCTGATCAGCGTAGTTTTAATAACATTGCTAACAAAAACTGCGCATTTCTAACAACACATGAGCACACTACAACGAAAAGCTTGCACAACACTCCTCCATGAGCGACCGACAAGCAAAGCAAGCTAACTTCTTTTCATTAGGGAAAATGCCCAGGTGGCGAATAGTCCGACAGGATCATAAGAAATCACGAGCCTGTTGTAGTATTCTCCACCCTAGATATCTGAATAATACAACGAATCTGAATGTGGCACACAGATCGAGTTGTTGGCTGAGTGTGGAAGACACCACAATCTAACTGACAGATCCTTCGTGGTCAATCGTGGACCGATTCTCGACCTTTCTTCAAAAGGATGCATTGGTACATCAAGCCACGAAGAGGCGATCGATAAACTACCAAAAGTACTTTGGCACTGACTATTTTTTTCTACTCGTGCACCTTGCAGGGAGCTACTGATATCAAGACTACCTCGCTCTGCAGGTTCACTCTTAAAAAGCTGCTGTAAACCAAGTTGTACCGGATGTACACTACAGGGCATTAATAATTCAATACAGGTGAGACGATTGAGACAAAGCTGGTGTGAATGGAGAGATATTTGCTATACATGGTACAACGGACGAGCGTTTCAGATTAACGTGTTCAAGATCAGATCTCTTTCGCTGCGCCTGATTTTGACCAGTCCAGTAAAAATGATACCTCTGAAGAGAAGTTAGCTACACCTGTGGTGTTATTAACGCGCCCGAATAGCCACCATTTCAACACACTGCTAACTTTACCGGAAGTCGATTAGCCATACACCAGAGGAAGTGTTTAAGTGACCCCCAAGAGTTGGTTAGTAGGGTAACAGCTAAATCTCGCTGACGATCTTTAGTGCCCTGGATAAACCGATCCAATTGCAAATTTTCTGCCAGATAAAAATAGACGTAAATTATGTTCACTAACAGTTCCACCCTATAACCACCCCTCTTCATGGTAAATCACACCAAAACGCACCCGGGGATTACATGGTCTTCCTTATATCCACTTTGGTTTGGATAACGCGAAATTCGTAAAAATACGTATTCTTTTCGGTAAACGATGGTTAAGCACGTATCCTACCATCTAATCAGATGAGGCTATTAATAAACCCTAGGTAAAATAAAGGCACTGCTGAAGTCAGTGATAAGTGATACTAATGTACTACCCGTTCGGTCGTGAGGTGTATCTGAGGATTTGGCATCTTCTTGAGACTAGGACATGCTTGACGTAGGTGAAACATGCCGATGCATTCAAAAGTTGCACAAAGTGATCTCGCCCTCGTTTCACTAGCTGCGTCAACTCCTAGTACTAGGCGGACGAGTGAAGGACGTATACACGAGCTTCAGATAATTACCAATGTGCCAATCACATGGTGCCGAAGCAAAGCGAGACAACAAGACCAGGCCACAATCGGCTACCTCGATCTGGAAATTCGTGTACGACTCAACGCACCGACCGTCACCTCAAAATACTGCAAAGTAGCATAGGCGAAAGATGTGATGCGCAGTGACTCTCGGAGTAGTTCAACAGCATCAAAACTGCTAACGACACAAATTTACTGCTGAATAGGTAAAGTAACTGCTGTGAATGAAACCGACAACCCCCTGAAAAAATCTGTTTGAATCAGGATAGTCTACCTGAATGAAACCGACAACCCCCTGAAAAAATGTTTGAATCAGGATAGTCTACAAGTCATCAGGGACTAACGGCATATTAAACAACCTGAAAGACCGTCAGTTGCACAGTTGAAAAAAATAAGCGAGTACGTTATAGGACTAACAGCTACTGTGGTTCATCTTACGCACCGGAAGTTGATCCACATCAACTTTCGCAAAAGTCACGCCAGGATAGGACCCGGAGAGGGCGACAAATTTTGGAGCAATGTCTTTGCACGGACCACACCATGTGGCGAAGAAATCAACCACCACCAAGTGCGAATTACTTTCTTCAAGGAGACCATCAAACTCACACTGAAAAAGTAGGTAAAAAAAGGCGAAAGTTAATAATAATGAAAAGCAGCCGGCTCAACGACAGTATTCAAAGTTATGGAACCTGATTCTATACCAATCAGATAGTAAATGCAGCCATTTTTTGTTCAGTTTGTGTATCCTGTTCACTCCCGCATGCTTTTGCCGAGTAACCGAGTGAGCACTAATCAGCAAATAAAAAGCGGAATAGCAAACAGTTGCTCACATCCCTTTCGTTCTATTTAAGCAAAATAACGAGAAATTCTTTGGTGTCTAAGCACTTAATCCGAAAACCAGTTTTCGGACGAAATGTTGTAACAGCGAAACACCTCAAGTTGTGTAAAGCCCATGAGTTCACCCGATCCTCAAACTGGTGGCTGCGTTATTCCGGTGATGGGGGAGTGTTCGTACAATACTGACAATCACCTCATTGATCGAAAAATACTTCACTGCTATAAGAATGACCCAATTTCAGATATTAATTCGGACCATACCAGTGGATCACGTCGACTGTGATCCACTGGCCTGTACTGTGAGTTGTCTACGTCAGGGTCGCAGGGCCTCATTGCTAATGGGTAAAACCTAAACTAGCACACTGCTGCCTTTCTATGGTGAGGATCGGGACGTGTAGACTATTTTGGTAATTCAACCACCAATGCTTTTAAACCAAAGACTTTGATTGAACACCTCCATTCGTCTCTCTGTATTGGACTGGGGGTCTTACCGGTAGCCAAGCCCAAACACAACCAGGAACTACTTAAAAAAACAATTTCATGCTACGTCGGCAATCACGTGATGCCTTTGGCCTGGTTGCCTTGCTTTCTGTATACAACAGGGAGGGCACGTGATGCCGACACTTCCCCATCGTTCAATTTTATCACTTAATTCCCTTTTTTAGATCGAGCCTATACGCATGTCAGTGACTAATAGCATGCTATCATTCAATTCTTCGCTTCACGCTTGCTTCTCAAAGCTCGCTCCCCCTTGTCATAACGAAATCTTACGCAACTTGTCAACAAGCTGCATTAGCTCGCACTTCTGACACTTGTTCTGCTTCCGAAACTGGGATACGAGATAAAACTAAGGTAATCGAGCTCCACAAATTTCAGTGTCACTCCTTGAATGTTTAGAAGCATGTCCAAAGACTGCGCGCCCCGCAGCATGACTTTGCATTTTGTGGCCGCGAAGCACATGCCGAAGGACCGGAAGACTAAGGTCAGCTTTTCAAGTTTCCTTGTGCTTCCCACATATTCTAGTTTGATAAGGCTCTCTCTCGGAGAAACCTGAACAGCGAGGTTTTGGAGATCTTCCGGGGATCGTCTCATTAATGAGCAAATTAAACAAACATGGAAAGTGGACAACTTCGTCCGACACAACTGGTTGAAAGAAATCTTTTGGATAGCTCCCCATACAATCACGCACCCACAAGTATGTGAGTACAAACAGCGCATGATATTCCAAAAACTTCTGTTGCGCAATCGTGTGGAAAAGAGGTAACTCTGATAGACCATTTTTACGACGCTGAGCTTAACATTAGAGCGGGCTAAAAGTTCAGGTATGTGGGGTTGCCGGCAATATGAATGCATAAGTACAAGAGTCAGCGCTGCTGAGGGTTGTTCGGCTGGTCGTCCTGGGATCGAATCGAACAACGTTGAATGCTTGCTGCACAAATGCTTCGACTATTGCTATGAAGTACTAACTTCCGAAACAAGTGAAATCATTTTGACGCCTGGTGCCCCACCACCACATGCGAACCAAATTCAACTGCAGATACACCATACCGTCATCCGTCGTAGGTAGCGCAGATCAACTGTTGACGAGTTGTTCTGGAACGCCCAAATGGATTGTGATCCCACAATCACCAGTTGGTGTATCATTTTGCGCCACCCTTGCTTGTTCATCGGGATATTCCAGGCCCGTAGTGGGAAGTAAACTTATCCAAACCATCTACTGAAGTTTTTTTGCCAATCCACCTTTTGATGTCGACTATCGCTGAAAAGCGATATCCGTAACTGAGATGTTGGGCACTCTGCTTGTGGTACGGCACAACCAACAACGTATAAGCGCTGGATATCGAACAAGGCCCTGAATTTATTTGACCCGAACAGGTGTTTCTGCTGATCGAGAGTACAGTACAATGCGACGAACTGTCAGAGGTCAGGTAAAAAAGCATCTGTGCTGATCAAGAAGCCTGGTGACTTCAGAAAGCTAAGAAACAGAGGAATCGTGAGGCTCTGCGGACGGGCAAAAAGTATTTCAATTGATGGGTGTAATAGGCAATGGTCTCTAACGGTCGAAACAAGGAACGACAAAATGGCCCACTCCTTTCTAAACGGAAGAACGCCTGAATGATCTGGCTGAACGCTTTTAAAATACATTTGGCTGCCTAATATTATTCAGTCAGATTCTCGACCGAATTGGAAAGTGAACTTGGAATTTCTGACTTCATGATTATGTGATTGTGCTTTCTTCCTCAGACGTCACCAAACTGCAATTCCTGAGAAATTGGCATGCTCCATGCGTAAGAATAGAAGCGGAATCATCTGCCGGTGTTTCTGACTTATTTGCCTCTATATGGTTGTGATAGACTGCCTCAGTCGACAATTTGGGTATCAAAAGACGTGTTCACAGAGGCACTGACTTGACCCACCCCCAAGACAGCAAACAATAACCTGGCCCGAAAAGGGTTGTGTTCACTCCATCAAGGAGTCGACATATAGGCGCGAGCGGTGTACCTTAACTGCAAGGATACATTCGGTTAATGTTCTCTCAAGACGGTTGTAAAACAAAGATATATCCAGAAGTTCACGAATTTCTTACGCCATTTGTATCTGTATACTCGTGAACATGTGTATGAGGTTTCCCCACAAGCGGTGTCCGATAAGGAGGCCCACTCCATTTTGCTTAGTTTTCTCACCGAGATAACGGGACACACTGTGGAGGACTTCCGAAATCCGTGTTGAGAGGACCTTGTAGGCATGGAATAAGAAGGCTACGTTATTCTCACTCGTGAACGAAGAAAAACCCAGAAGCCAGCCAGGGTCAATAAACCCTTCAGCATTTTTCACGCCCACAAAGTGTAGTCATGCTGCAGGAAGTGCAGTCTTTGAGTATGTCCCTAAGGGCTTGGAGATTGGAGGGGGTGGAACACTATATGTATCCTGAGAGCGTGGTTGACAGTAATATGACAGATGAAAGCAAAGCGCAAACCACAAGGGTCAGAATTGGGTGCCAATTTGTGCCACTTATGCAACCAGAAATGAATACTAGGTCTACAAGTAGCGAGATGGCTGTGGTTTGAGCGCGAATTTACTGACCGGAAGGTCCGTGGTTCGAACCCGACCTCTGCCCCAAGACTTCCCCTGTCTAGGCTTGGGCAACCTAGAAGTATCCCTGCCTTCGTACTTCCTTCGGGTGTCATGGCAGTTAGGCACCGAAAGGGTGTAACGGCTGAACGATCATCTTTAATTGCTTTTATTATGATCTACAAGTGTGTAGTGAGGACTGTACTGTCGTAACGTTGCGAGATTTCGCCGCTGCGGGTAGAGAAGCATATTCGGTTTCAGTTTTTTTTACTGTGGAACTCTCAGAAATACCACTGGAATCTTGAAACTAACAATGAGTTACTCAGTGAAGTGACAGTTGGCCCACTTGAAGAGTGCACTAAATAGTGCAAGCTAAGGTGGCCGTTCTGAAAATTAGTTGTCGACTACGGAGGACGTTTTTTAGTCTGGATATGCGGAGACCAAAAGCTGGACAAAATGACTTGAAAGGGAATGAATTCGAGAAAAGTCGGTGGGTAAGGTGCGAACTTAGTGATCCAAATGACCGTGGTTCGAACCCAACCACGAGTGCTCCTGTCTAGGTTTTAGCAACCTGGCGGTCCCTCAGCCTTCATGCTTCCGCCTGCTGTCATATCAACTGGGAGCCTAAAGGGTGCTACCGGTGAACTATTATTTTTTTTTACCGACGGAAGCGATTATTGGATAGTAAGAGAAGTGTGGGTGCTGCTAACCTTCTACGGTCTAGCCCATGCGTGATCTATCTGGAGGCGAGAAGTGCTCACTGGCGGATATCAGCAACGGCCATGCTGTCCGTTTCTATCCAGACTGTTTGACAGTGTTGAAGCTGTAGTAAACCGGAATGTTTGTAGCAGACCAACCCTAGGCCCCAAATATATTCTTTCCATTTCAGGGCTTTACTCAGACAAACTGACATGGTCAAACGGCAGTAAAACATTAACATTCCTCGTTGGCGTTGCTGACAATGATGTGGATAGATGGACTTCGTCCGACTAACGTGATCAAGGTATATACTAGTTAAGCCCAATGCCAGTCTACCACAGCCGTATGATACTTCAAGTTAGTTGGCGTAAAGTTCGCACAGAACAGGCAATAGCATGGCAATGCGAAATGGAGGGGTTGTAGGGTCTTCAGGCTTTCTGGGTGGGGTTCACGCGGTTCTTTTTGCATGTGTTTCGAAACCCTACAGGATATGGAATGAAGCGGATCCCAGTGGCAAACTTGGTGTTATTACCTAGCTGAACTGCCTGACTGGAACGTGCCTACCATTTGGCGAAGTCAGCGAAAAATACCGATAGAGCCCTAACCCAACATGGGGCTTATCTGTGTTTACTTTAGCGGTTATAGATGAGGGGTACGGAAGAGAATACGAAACGTCTGGGTGCTGTTGGTGCTACTCGCCTTCCAAGATTGGGACCACGTGATCCTTACTGCGCCTGGTTGGACGCTGCAAGATACGGCTGTCAATCGAATTCAACGGCGTTCTTGTCAGATTTAATCTAGATTGCCTGAATGAGTGTCCGGAGGTGTACACACCTCTGAAATATTCAAATAAATAAAGCATATTGTACGGCAGCGAAGCGCCAGTAGTGAACACTGATGTCATGCTGTCGATGGTGATGACAGCTTCAAATGACCGTTTTCCCTAAGGACACAGTATTTCGCAACAGGTCCTATATTTCCTCTTCGTGTTTATTCTTCCCAAGGGCTTTTTTCACTGTTGTGCGGCTCAACACTTCTACTGTAATGTTGTCCATGAGGATATGGATTAACTACTCCAAGTTGTCTGGAGTTCTTAAACAAGAGTAGAACCATGACGTATATACACCAACACAATCAAGTCATTCGGGTAAACATGACGAAGAACAGCATATAACAATATTCGTTCAACCTTTTGGTGCCTAGCTGCCATTCCACCTGTAGGAAGCATGAGGGCTGAGATACTGCCAGGTTGCTCACGTTCAGGCAGGATCAGTTGGTATGCAGAAGTTGGGTTCGAACTACGGAAGTTGCAATAAGTTGGCGGATTAACCACTCAGCTATCTCGAGCTCACAAAAATACGGAAGCAACCGCAATACTAAATCAGTTACCAGGTTGTGAGCTAAGGGTTTTCAGCAGTGATAGGAAAATTTAATCCGATCAGGAGCGTAAAATTGTGGCAGTAGCCAACATTAATCAGTATGTGCGAATGTTCGCCTACCATTTGTTCTAGAAACCTGATAAATGTGTCGATCAATTCAAACAAGACCAGCAGAGCCCTTAGTGACCGAAGAATAAAGTTTGGGAACAACACAGGCTGTTAAAGTGACACGGGGGGAAAGATTGCATTTACATTAGGATACCGTCATTTTTGGGTTTACCACACCACAAGTGTGTGACTACTAAGCTATCAAGAGTTAGAACTCGTTCTAGGACAGGAATAGCGAAGAACTGTCATCCGGATATAGAGCAACCATTGGCCACCGCTGGCCATGCGTTTACTGGGGACTTGTAGAGTAGCCATTGTTTACAAGATCCTAAAAAACAGCTCGCCCATCTAAGTTCACTTTAGTGTTATATGTGTATAAGAACAAGGTTGAGATGGAGAAAGAAGCCTTCGAGTGGCTGCGCCTTATTAATGGCCAACCCGAAGGCGGCATGCGCGACAAACGATTCACTCGCTGAATGCATACAGGTTCCGCAAACACAGCTGGTAATCCTACACTCTCAATTAACATAAACCTTATCAATTAAGGATCTTAAACCACTCAATCGACAGCCTGTATCATGACTAACCTTCGCCGCGATTTCCTTCATTTCCGAGACGCCCGGGGGGACGATGGTGCAACCTTGACGGATGAATAAACTCCACCGTCGGCCTAATAAAACAAAGTCGGCCCAGTTTTCGTGGACCGCACTAAGAGGTGGAGAATGGAGAAGGCCCATGTCAGGCCCTTTTGCTCCACATACACTGCTGTTGTTGTTGTCGTTTGTCTCCTTGATGAGGTTCACTGCAACAAGACCGGCAAGTTTGAACTTCATGCAATTCATCCCCGTGCTCGTGGCGCTCACTAGAAGCATACCCAGATTATTTTCGCCGAAACTATAGGGTGCTCGAAGTTGAGAGTTTTACGGAGAGTCAGTCTAATTCATTTGCACTTGTAGGTGATATGTTGCTCATAGCATTTTGTTTAGGTGAGCGAAATTTCAAGTTCACGAATCATCACCGATTCGCATTTTGCCACCGGTTTACGAGAGATTAAACACGAAATCGCACTTAACCATATTTTGGATTTCTTTAAGAATAAAAAAACATCAACGGAATATCCTATGCAAATTCCACCCAGGATAACCGGTCATCAACGTTTGCTTGCTCTATATTCCCCAGATTTAACGGACGGGATGATTTTGTTCAGCGAACTTCGTCACAACACTTTTTTTTATGGAGCTCAGCTTCCGTTAAGTATAACATTTTCAAAAAACAGCATGCAGTGTGCAATGGAGATGCGAGGGCTATCTCTGTGGATGATTGCCTTTCCCAGCTATGCATAACTAGCCCGTGGACAATACAGCGTCAGGAGGTAACCTTCGGTAAATTACCAACAAAATGGTATCATTTCTATTAGGAATATGACTCACCATAGGTGGAATACGTCATAAAGTGGTCATCATGATAACGGCAATCGTTGTCACCCCCTCGACTACTTATCGTAACTGCTAGGGCTGTGTCAATGTGCGATGCTGATTATGAGGCCTCACCCATACACGACAACCCAATCCAACTGCTAATGAAGACCCCTCATACTCATAACTGTATACAATGTCGTCTAATTTCGCTAATTATCGTAACTACTAGGCCCTTACCTATCTGCGACGCTGCTTATGAGGCTTCACCTATGCACAGTAACCTAATTCAATTAGCAACGACTGCCTCTCATACCCAGAACTACGCGATTTTGCCTACCTTTGCTACCTATGGTAAACACCGGGCTGGTATCTATGCGGCCCGGTGAAAACAAGGCCTCATCTATGTGTGATAGCCTGATCTGACGGCCTGTCATAAAAGTTGAGCACTAGCACCCTTTTGGTGCCTAGCTGCCATGCACCCAGAATGAAGCACGAGGGCTAGGATACCGCCAGGTTGCCCAAGCCTAGATAGGGTGTCTTGAGGCAGAGGTCGGGTCCGAACCACGGACCTTCCGGTCAGCAAATTCGCACTCTAAACACTGATCCATCTCGCCTGTCATACTCATAACTGTACTCGATCTCGCCTAACTTGGCTACTTATCGTATCTGCTATGCCCGTGTCCATACTCGGCGTTGATTATGAAGCATTGATTATGTGCGGTAACCTAATCCGTCCTACTCATAACTGTACGCGTTGCCCATTATTTCTGCTACTTAAAACAAAAGTCAGGCCAGTATTTGTGCGGAACGATGAATACGAGGCAGCAAATACCCACACAACCCTAAGCTAACGACGAACGTTGGACGTACTACTTATAACTGTAAGCGATATCGCCTATCTTGGCTTCCTTTTGTAACCGCTAGGCCAGTACCTATATGCGACGCTGATTATTCGACCTCAGTTATATTACCCTAATCTAACGGCCCATCATACGCGTAACTGTGTGCGCCGTCGCTTCCTTCTGCGGGCTATAGTAAACACCAGGCCAGTATGTATGCAGGACGATAAATATGAGGCTTCAAATATGCGTCGTATCCTAATCTTATGCCCAACGTGGGTCCGTCATACTCATGAGTGCAGTCAATATCGCCTACCTTGGCTACTTATCGTAATTGCTAGGCCTGTGTCTATGTGCAACGCGGAATATGAGACCTCAATAATCTCAGCAGCCTAACCCGATGGCCAACGACGGCCCGTCACGCTTATAACTATACTCGATGTCGCCTGCCGTGGCTACTTCTAGTAACTGAAGTGCTCGTACACATGCTCGTTACTGACTAACGCCCCAACTATACATAATAGACTAATCCAACGACCAACGGCGGTCTTTCATGTCCATACGTGTCATCCGTCTGCCAACTCCATGCCTAAAATATACAAAGCCTCCACGGGCCCCGACGCCTGCAGTTTATTTACCATCCGGTTAAGTTGTTTACGCAGGCCATCGAGAGATGATCACGGTGGCTTGGGGGAAAGTGTGACGGCTATCTCCTGCTCCGGTGGGTTTCGATCGGACGACCACCGTTGCTTGATGCGGAAGCAACCTAGAAAACCGTCCATGAATAATGTTTCTTACTGCTTTGAACAACCTGGATACGAAGAAGCCACATCGCCCGGTAAAAAAATGCACGTGTATTTACTAGCACAGTTGTCAACCTTCCGGGGGTACTCGAGTGTTTGCACAAAGAACTACAAGTTAGTCAATGTAGGGTTTCCTCACCATATCATCTCCAACTCAATGATAGTGAAGCCCTGGGGGTCGCGGCAGCAAGTGCCTAAAATGAGAGAATACGCATATGTGGTCACTTGACAGACAACGTTTAGAACGTAACCGTCGACCCAGGATTTCCCTTCAGTCACGCTGGTACGCCATGAGCCACTCTGCCTGGCGGAACACCTTTCATATGGCATGTTCAAGTGTATCCGGATGATGCACTCCCTCTTTTGATGTTCCCTAGGCGTTCTTTGGTCACACTATCAAGATGGGCAATCCAGGACTTGGTGTGCAAACACCATTCGCCGGTGATGTACAACCAGTGGACTATGAAGTAAAGGAGGATCCGTGGGTCAGTGCGACACAACAACCGAAATCTCCGTGCCAGTATTATGGTAAACAGAAAAGTTGCTGTACGGCACTTAATAGGTGACCATACAGTGGAGGATCTGTCGGCTGTTCGCAGGGTTTCTGTGATCGAAGTACACGGATGATATATGATAGCTGATAGCTTTGCGAACGTTGAACTAACCCAACATCGCAGCCGAACACTGCTGTCGCCGTTGGTATTCTTGCCATCACTTTGTTCACCACAACCGTCTTCGTTTGTCACTGTTCGCTCATCATCTCACTGAACAAGCCAAACAGTTTACGCGTGGGGGCAAACTGTTCCACAAAGGCATACATAACCGGACACCCGGTGGCCATGCCACCTGTGGTCGGGAAGGCCTGTATCTTCAGGCCACATATTAATTGCTATAAGAAGACCTAACCAGATAGGTTTGGGAGTGTGTTTCAAAAGTATTTAATAAATCCTGGAAGCGTCGGAAAAGCGGGATCTGCTGCCATCTGTCATACGCGGGTGTAGAGACCTCCCTCCGATTGCAGCACAAGTACCAGCCCGGACTTACGAAGCTTAACCAGGACGGGAGGCGTGTCATCAACCACCATAAAGCCCAATTGTTCATCACTTACTCAACACAGATGATGGACACTTCCGGTGGTAGTTGTATATGTCCTGGGTGGTAAGGACCTTCCTGAATTTATTAGCCATAAACTGCTGCACTTCACGCGATGACCTCCCATAGTTCATCAAGGCCCCGCAGGTATTCGGCTCCCCTACGGTTAGCTGTCGATTCCCTGAAATCTGATCGTAGAAAAACTCTGAAACCTTATGGTTGTGTTCAAGATAATAAGGAGTGGCTCACAGATGGTCACCGTGTATCCTCAAACAAAAACGTACTGGACCTCCGGATATTATTTACTAGCAAATGCGCTCAAATTACCGGCTTATTCGGATTCCTCGATTCTTCGAGGGTTTTGCTGCCCGCCTGCTGCACGGTAGTACATCCACTCATAACGCAAAACAGTATTAGTGCTTCGATTACGCCTTGAAATCACAAGTATCACATAATTGGTCCTCATGAATACTTTTAGCGCCTTCTCAAATGCCACGAGGGATGAAAACCGGACAGCCGCCAATTTCTCAACAGACACATAAGAAGCCGTAAGCTTAAAACAAATGCGCACCAATAATCAGAAAGCGAGAGCAATTAAAAGAATTTCCACAACATTGAGGCAGATGAAGGTGCTTTTGGACTGAAAACATATACGGCAAAACGAAACATTTTACGAGAAATTTTTCATCGGAACCTCAAAGGGTTTGGAGAAAAGACCATTTGCCGCCTAAGGATCAGCTCCAAACCAAACCGAAGTTCCTTGGCCGCACAATGCTCTTAGCTGCAAGACCTTTGCGAGCGGAATAAAATATTTTGCGCCAAAATGTTGCATTTTGTTGCGTATGTGCTCGAAAAAAACACCACCCTAATCTATTTTCATATTTTCGCAACTCACCCAATTTCATTGTCCACTCAAGCAACCATACGTCTGGCGGAAAAATTCCGATGTACTCATTTCCTGGCATCGGTTGGACCCCAGGATGCCTAGACTGAGTTCAAATTTTGGACTAATACTCAGAACACTGCTGCCTGTCTGTCAGACAACTGCTTCGAAATTTCATCCATGAATCGAAAACTATCAAAGGTGTAGGACTGCTGTGGAATAAGTCATGCAGAACAGTTGTCAACTTTCTGCTCGATTGCTGCTCTTGCGCTTAAATCCTTTAACAACTCTCACGAAAGTTTTCCAGCGGCGTTTTCCTTGAACATTTGTTTTAACCATGCAATGACACAGTGACAAGCGTGGTAACTTTTCAACGAATTGTCCTTTACCGCAATTGAAACCTGACTACATATACTTACGCATGCATATCATATGAGCTAAGGTTTGTATACCTCTCTCTATATCACAGGTATCCCTGACAAGCTGCGACGAGCCACAGACAAGAAGAGGTAGCTCGACTTTTCTCTCCACTGTGTGACCTTGAGCTACTGTTATACCTGTTCTTGAACTGTGTCAGTAGTTTCGGTTTCAATATATGCACGTTGTTGCTTCGCTCCGGTCTTCTTTCCTTCGTCACCAAATCTGTGCGGATGTGTACCCTGTGTGCCTTGTGGTTCCAATAATATCGACTTCCATATCTGCACATTCGTGTGTGGAACCGGCTTGTACCATCACCACATCCACGCGAACGTCGAATGCCACTGACTTCTTGATATCCCACGCTACAGTCTAATGCCAATGTCAGAAATCCGTTAGAGCACCTCACCGATTGAATTCCGGATTTTGTTTTTCAAAATCCAAATTCTTAGCACAATTTCGGTGGTATGCATTCGAAAAGGACCATCTATTTTTCCGATATAGCCACCTGGATGGATCAGTCACAAAATTGACTCGGATTCCCCGGAACGTAAAAAGATGCTAGACCATACATCAATCGCCCACAGCTGACCGAAGTTTCAAAGATGATTACTCCAACAAGCGAAATGTGTTGAGTAATCCGGAATTTCTAAATGACATCGCCCAGAAGATCGAGAAAACTGCCCTGATCTACTATTTTATGAGAAAAAACCAGCCGCATCAGCAGTGTATGGAGCCCACGCATCAAGTGAGCACATGAAACTTGTGGTGATCATGAGCTTATCTGGAAGCTCCAGTAAGGAACAACAACAACAAAGCAAAACAACCACTAACACACAGACTCTATTGGATTCTGTTGCACGAATATACCGCGAGTTACCGAAGAAAGTAAATGTTAGTCATGCATGGGTCCATATTAGGAAGAATTCGTCTGAAACTTGACCAATGCCATAAAGTACAGCTGCATTGCGCCTGAAGCATAAAAGATTTTTCTCCACTTGAATGAACCCAAATCTTCTGGGATAGGTGGGTTCCATTCTAGATAATGTACCATCTGAAGCTAGGTTCGGCCCGTTTCTTGGTGTTTAACACAACATGATATTCTGCCCACTCATTGTGACGATTATTACATAGCAGAAAAAAATGCTGTCAGTGAGTTAGCTAGGTGATTGATAATTCAGTGATCTTTTGCTACCCTCTCTTTCAAGCAAGAAAAAAACGACAATTGCATCGATGGTCAGTCAACTTAGAACCACTTCATCCGTATCATCATCATTATAACCATAGGCAGCATGAAATCAGTTTTCGACACTGATGTTTTGCCGCCGTTCAACCGTGATTTATTTTAAGACCCTTTCGTGGAGAAAAGAAGGAAAGTGGATGAGCAAGGGACTTCAGTCTAGCTTACCACAACCATTCCAAGGTGCCAACACCTACAGACACTCATTCAGGAAATCTGGATGGAAACCGACAATAGCGCCATGGATATCGATTAGCAGCCACATCTATCAGCGTCTCCATCTAGAAGCAGTGAGGATCACACGGTCCCCATCCCGGAAAGCGAGTAGCACCGAAAGCATTCAAACGTTACGTAATCTCTTTCATACCCATCTGTTGGCTCAAGGGTTGGACACCTCTCTGCTTCTGCCACTCTGAATTAGGCGAGGAAGACAGCACTATCCTAGGCAAAGGATGCTTCGGCATACACAAACTATGACCTAACGAACGTAACCTCTGGTGCTAAATACATTATTCCATGGAATTTCCCGTTGAACGGCCGAGAACTCGCTTCCTAATTGCTTCGTCACAGATTGTTTGACACAAATCTACACGAACTATGGTTCTGAGACAACCGTTATCGAACAACTAAAGCCGTCTTTGATCCGCAGCTTGACAGGGCTGAGTCTCATAGCCATACAACAAAACCGCCTGCAATGTAGACTAATACATACGTTCCTTGAGGTTCAGGTATATACGGCTTTTACGCCGTAGGCGTTTCAAATCAGCAAACGTGATCCGAGGATTGCACGTTAGCGCATTAACCCCTTATCTGTCACACCACAATCAAAGCTAATACACTTCCAAAATGTGTAAAACGCTCCACAACTTCGAGTGTTTTCTTCCTCAGTTGTAATTTGCGTATACAGTGACTACACGTCTAGCAGCGTGACCTATTTTGTGTGGGCGCAAAGTGCATACCAAAGGACGTGATGACTGTAGACAGTTTATCCAAAACACCCTATGCCCTCTCCTCCTCTTCGAAGGCGAAGACGATGTCTCCTGCATAGTCCGGGTCAACGACTTCTTTCAGCTGGTATCTGAACGCTTGTGTTTTATAGATCTAGCGTTCGTTTTATTTTCCTATCGATTACGACATTAAGTAGGAATTGAGGCATTGAGCACCCACAACGGATACGACTTTGTGTACGAATGCTTTTGGAGAGCGCTCCATATACTCACACATGCCTGGAAGTCTCAGGATACAAATTTGTCTATTATTTTCACGAACCTTCTGAGAATTCCTGAGAATTCCAGAAAAGCGTGTTAAGAAGAACAGACCAGTTAGCTGATTCGAATGCGTCTTGAAAATCCAGAACTTTCGATATTGTGGGTCGTATGACGTTGTTTTCACACCTGATGGAATGTGGAGATTTGGTCAACGCAAGCCCTACCAGGCCGGAGTTCATCTTGCTGCGCTTGAGCCTGTGACCGAATAAATGTCATCTTGTTTGAAAATAAACACCCATTAGAAAGCAGAGGTAGTGTCAATGAGAGTTAACTTGGGCTGAATATCTCTTGTTGGTATTTTTTCATCAAAATGTAGACTTATGTTCTAATTAATACAACGTTAAATAACAGAGGCATTTTACTTGATATGACCTTACGTGTTTGATGAAATTTTGTGACACCCTTCTGCTTTTCACACTGTACTTAGGACTTATAAAGTGGCTTTAGTTTCAAGAGCTCAGTCGAATTTATCTCCTAATAAAAGAAAAAGTTGAGCTTATGTGAAGGTAAGCACCCATTAGCAAATTAAACACTTGTCAGTTAGAGGCTCAGGATTATTTTTCTGGATTTCAGGTTAATATATGTATATATATATATGGAATTCTACCAAAACTTCTTTTGGAAATCTCTTGGTATTTAAATGGGCGTTTATTGGCACATACAATAAGGTTAGTACCAAAGCACAAAGTGTGACTGAGAGGAAGTCAGGGACTGGGTCTAACTAGTGAATCTTCAAAAACAACGGAAACGTAAGGGAACTATCAGTGGTTTTCACCAACTTTAGAAGTAGTGTCATATTATTTAACTCACACGTTAGTTCTGCCATATTATAGACATCGGCCAAAAACAAAAGCTTCGTGCTGAGAGCTTAGTAATCAGGTCATGAAGGTTAATCCGTTACATCACAGCGAGCTCATAATTATTTCGCGTCGCGAGTTTCACACTTCGGATCATTTCAAAAGGGTTTCAAAAAACACATTTTTACGCACTAAAACTTGGTGCTTTTATAGTTATCTATCAAGTTTTTATGTCAGTTTGGTATTTGGGTAAAAACATTATGTCCGTAAAATTAGTTATCAAAGCTTAAGGAGTTCAAACTAAGTGACGGACATAGGATTAACTTGTGCACTTGTGCAAACTTGTGTCAGAGAGAGGAACTATACAATAAAGAATAAAAGTTTTCTATGAGAAATCACCAGGGAACCAGTGAGTAGAAAATTCAGGCAATTTTGTTTGTTAAATTTCCCAAACTGACAAGATATAAGCACAAAACGCTGGCTTTTGGTTACCCCGAACGAATACTACCATTGACAACAACGAACCGAGCTGTTTAACAAGAGAAGCACATTTTTAACCAAGCGGTGCAGGCTTGACTTTGTGGCAAGAACGATGATAATTTGGGTGGGTTGGATGGTTGTCATCAGCGTAATCAACATCATCATTGTCATCATTATCACTATCATGATCATGATCATCATCGCAATCCGTTGAAAATACAGCATATATGTTGTGCTGTGCTAATACCTGCCAAAGTTTTGTTTGCAGATGATCTGAAAAGATACAGGTGGATGGATACATACTGAAATTTGTGGCCAATACAATTGGTGTAAGAACCCAGGAGTATCAGTGGTCTCTTTTCTCTTGGTCTTTTCAGATGAAGAGGGGAAGGTGTGTATTGAAGGTAACAACTTGGATACGTGCACTATTCCAAGCTTGCCACATTGATATTTTTCATCTCGGGATCTCTATCTAAGGAGACGGCATTTGCCAGTGCAGTTGAGTTTGATGATGATATGGCTTTCATACTTCATTGCTAACTTATTGCTTGACCTCCCGTGGCTCGTTTCTAATCCCCGCCACATCGCTGTACAAAAAAGGCTCTTCGACAGAGTAATATTGGTTCAACCCTTGCGGCGTGCTTAGAAACGTTCATTTGTACGGGAACTTGGTGAGGATTTTCGGCAGTTTGGGAACGACTTAATTTGGAGGATCAGCTTTGTACGTCATTTTAAAAGAATACGAACTGCATCAGAACACCTGCATATCTTTCCGATTCGCTTCTTTCTGTTTGTATATTGAAAACTTCACCTTGTTCCATATGACATCTCTGCAAGGCAAATACCGCCAAGTGCTGGAAAGCTCCACTAGTAACCTAGCCTATGCGCCTACTGGCTGCTCGAAAGTCCAGATGTAAGTTCCCTTGCAAACGTCGGATGCTAGTTTATCAGGGTTGTAAAGTGGACCAACAAAACTTGTTATTCTAAAGAGTGACATCAGCTTATCCGTCAAGGGTCGAGTTCAGAGTGATGCGCTTCGATTCTCATTGCTATACGGGTCAGAAACTTTGCCACTGTATGCCGAGGACCTCAATCAACCTCATTATCAATCTCAGCACCAATCTCTTTGGAGTATGTTTTTGCTTCTGATGGGAACACCGGATCAGCAATGCTGAAGTATGTTGCACGGTAATTGGAAGAAATAACTCGCCCACGATAAAGGAACTGATCACAATCCACAGATTGTGCTGGCTTGGCTACGTGCTCCTTATTCCAGTCGACCGACTTTGGCCAAGAAATCTTTTTGCAGAACCACGGATAGGGTAGAATCGAGCCAAGGGAGGTCAAACAATGGCTTGGCATAAAAGTATGGGACTCATTACCAGAAAACTCAGCTGCGCTGTTGTCTCCCTGAATGGGAGCCCGAGACAGGCTACATCAGTGCTTAGAGACATTAACAGACGGCCTATTTGTTCTCCCAGTAGCGCTCATGCATCAAGGCTATTGCCTTCAGTGCACAGCTCCCTTTTCAACCCCCAACTTAAAAGTCAATCGGCAAACCTGTTTTTACGCACCAATTTATCAGCTTCCACCTTCAATGCGGAGGTACCTACCCCAGAAATCATCGGTGGACGAAATTGTGGCAGTTACGACCACTGTATGACGAATAAGCAGTTCTTACAACTGATAATTCTAAACAGTAGCTGACAAAATTCGTGCAATTAGTTTGAGATGACCAGTTCACTAACAAACACGTGAGCTGGATGAACGGCATGCATCGAAATGGTGTCGATTTTCGAACGTGAGCAATTATGGGGGAAAGATAATGACATGATATTTGGGAGATAGATGGCCTTAGAATAATTTTATCCCTCAAAATGGCCTTCTGGTTTTTATGAAACAAAATTTTGGTCACAAGTCTTGTGTTTTTACTCTACGAAACATCATTTTTGACCGTCGTATCACTTTGCACATACAATGTCTTTATAATTGTAAGGTGCCACTGCCATTTTCATTGCAGTCAGTCTTAATATCGTTTTTTCGTGTTGTGTCACTCATTTATTATCGCCAGAACGTTTGCTCTGCGTCAGATTGTGCGCTAGAGGTGAAGCATCCGTGACTATACTAGTGATTGCAAGTGACAATGAAAGGCTCAACAAATTTGTAACTCTGGAGCAAAAGCTAATTTTCCCTTTCCATGCTTTTAGCTACAAATTATAAAATGGATCAAGAGGATGATTCGTTTACCTCGTTCTTTACGGAGTTACAACTCGCTGAGACCGAACCAACGGACAACTGCAATGATCACATACTCCTCGATAAGTTACGCGCACAGACTGAGGCCCTTGATCAAATTCTGCTTGAGAGAGTGAAGAAAGAGAACAAGGTTGTAACCATTTGCACGTTCTACTGACAAGGTGTAGGATCTGACTTTCCCATGTGGTTTGCTGTCAACCGTTTTATGCAGAATATCTCCAGACAGCGCTTTTATTGTCATAACAACTTATCGCACATCAATAGACAACATGGTAGGCTGATATCACAAAGGAGGGTTAGAAGTCTGTCAGGGAGATATGATTGGAAATCTTCAGGAAGAGATAATCAGGAGTAATAGAAATTTTCCTACTATAGTTTACTTTTATCATAAAGCTGATTTGACCTCAATGTGTGAGATAATGCTTGAGGTAGTGGGCCGTGATACAGATAGGCGTAAAGAGCGGAAACAGAGTGCAGCGTAACGGGAGTAAGAGAGGATAAGATACTCTCTACACCGATTTTTTTTTAAAAATAGATAATCAGGAAACTCCGTCAGGAAAAGGCCAAACAAAGTAAAACATGAGAGCCACAGCAGTGGAAAGAGGATTGAGTCTTTGTGTCAAGAAAGTACCTGCACGGACTTCAAGTTTATTACAATCACGTATAATATTCGTGTATCACCGACTGGGTGCCACCCTGGGAAAATTACTGTAGGACCGAAGGACAAAGTCGAATAATAAAATGAAACCATTCAAGCAGGAGGTACTGCAGAGTTTCAAAACGGGTCATCGGAAACAGCGAGGACGTAGCCCGTGTTCTTCGGTTCTCATACAAGAAAATCAAGGAAGACACAATTTCTTCTTGGAGAACGCAGAGGATCTGGCAAATGGGAGTATTAAATACGTGTCAGGAGATTTCTAAAAGCCCACTAATCTACATGTAGTTTATATAGCTCTGTTAGCTATAGATCACCAATTCAATCGGTTATCTCTACCAGAACGAAACGTCGGCCCAATGTGTCAGGTGACTAACCTCAACAATAAACGAGAAAAACGCACTTATTAAGGAGATTAACTTCTTTCTTCCATTCAGAACACGGGCCGTTGACCCAAGCATCTGAATTGCCAGCCAAACAGCCAAGCACTACTGAGGGTTAAACTCATTTGAAGCACCGTTTATAAACTAACACATACCACACCAACGCGCTGTTCAGTTCCGCCAAACAAGAATACATCGATAAAGCCACCTGTTTTGCTATGCAACGGAATCGCCAAGCTCAGAGAACAACTCAAACGTCAATATGGCTTTCTGTTTCCACCGTTCGAGTGAGGAAGGTGAAATGAAAGTACGACTAGCATAACTGTTTGAGAACTGTTTCTCTACACAAGCTTTTACATCCTCCACTATAGTGAGGATTTTAAAATGACATCCCTATTAGCTGTGAAGCATAGTCAGTTGTAAAATCTTGCTGGTGACTTGGTGTGGCGTGTGAGGTTCAATCTATTAGACCATAAGATGGCTAACTTCCCAAAGGGTTAATTTTATCCTTAGCGCGATTGTCCCGTTTTACTGAGTTGCATAACAGTCATATATTAAAAGACACAGCGGTAAAATGGCCTAATTTTCAGCATTCTGTTGATGCTGTCACGCTGACACCCCCTACTGTTTTTACTCTTCACATTAAGCTAATACTACACTAAAATCTATTTGGCTTTCTGCAAGGAAGTAAAGTTCATCCGATGGTGTGAATGCGTAGCGCTCAGATAATGTCAGTGTTATTCAATTTTTTAAACGTCCATTTCCCAGTAGTCGATGCAGCGTGAAATTTGAGGTGTACATCTCCAAATGGAAGGCCGGTGTTACGCTACAATTTCGTGTTATCGCATGCTACAGTGCAGGCTTCATTAGGATTGGGTCGTTGATAGGTTCGTTCTCTGTTGCAGCTGTGAGCCGACATGTAATATAAATTTAATGTACTGCAGATAAGATTCCAATACCTCTATTTTCTCCTCTTTAAGATTCCCTCACCGAAGATCGAGCATCCATGGTAGATAAAAATACCATGTACCTTTGGAGTGGTGCAACACAGTGATGCTTTTATCTTCCCAACTGTTAAACAACATTTAAATTCAGTAATACCAGTACTACGCAGGTCGGTCGTGTCCCAACTCTTAACCAGTTGACTTAAATTTCCTCATTTGACTAAGTGTATCTCGGCTAAAAATGAACTCTCGTTTAAAAACCGTCCTCTATCCAAACGCAATCGTTTTCCTGATTCCACACAAAAAGGGGGAAGCACTGGACTCGAGTTTTGCTCTTATTAGAGCTCGTCAGCAGTGCGTATTTAATCACCGTGCCGGGGTTTGAACTCCGCACATTCGAAATGCGAGGCGAGCGAGTTACCAACATTCCAGCACTACCCTACAGGAAGTATCAAGCAGTCATCAAGTGTCTGTGGCACTACCTGACTGGGAACAGCGAAACTCTAGTACAGTGGTTCCTGCCTTTGGAAGCACCAGGACAAGAGGACGACTGCTCAAACGAGTCATCCAGGACAAGAGGACGACTGCTCAAACGAGAGTCACATGAGTTTGAATTCCATAAAATCCCCTGACCATTAACATCTGAAAATGAACTGCCTACTTCGTAAATTTAAGCAATCGTGCACAAGGTGTTTTGCTCTTTAACTGAATAGCTGACACAATCAGATAAACGCAGAGTGACCTACGATCATTGGCTTGTTTGCTGAGCTGAGCTACCTGAGCTACAAAAATTCTCCTCTCGAGTGACTGAATTTCGGATCTTTACAATCATTTGCGCACCGCATTATAGCTGAACGGAGATCATTGGAGCCAACTCTGTGATGCTTAATACTGGAGTAGTTTTGGTTTTGTATCTTTTGCTTTTATTGGTCAAATCTATCAGACCAAATCATTTGCTTAAGATGAGAAATGGGAGGCGTTCAGGTAAATACGTATATCGATAAAGTAGAGCACTCGAAGCTCAAACATTCACTGGGTGATTGCAGATGGTTGAAAAGGATAGTGGATATCTTCAGCTTCGAACAATTTTAGTCTGGATCGAGTTGTTGCCACAGGTGAAGCATCCTGGTTTCGAGTTACCGTACCATTTGATCACGGTGTCGGAGAGAAGCGTCAAACGGTTGAACAAGTTGTGCTAATCCTTGGTTTTCGTTACAGGTGTCCTGGAGTAAAGCCCAGTAGTAAGGAAAGTTCGACGAAGATGACGAAAACGTCCTTGGGGCACGTCTATCCCTAAGGCTTCTGTGAATACACGCACAAGTGCACAAAATCACGCGATGCATTTATCCTAAGACTATTTGACATGATACGGCAAATGGGGAACGAATGTGCTGATTTTATGAGTAGTCAAGTGAAAACTTTTGTTTTCTGTTTTCTTTTTGGTGATCGATATCCGAGCTGCTTTGTGTGCGCATTGCGTTTAGTGTCATATAGCCATATTTCTTTCAAAGGCCCGATAGTTTTAGTCAGGGCTATTTGCCAAAATTTTCTTTGCTGTCAGCACCAGCCTTATGATTGATGTGGTGCAAAAATTAGATAGGCTTCACACTGGCTGTGCGTATTGCCAGCTATTGGATCCATCCTAGTGAGTTAAATACGTCTTCAGTGGTACTGTGTCAGCGAATGTTTCTTTTGTTTCGTGGCCACTGAAATGGGTTTGGACCTAACCAACAGCAAGTGACTGTTGTGAAAACAATGTAACCCGCTTCGTCATTTGAAAACACCTCGTCCTACAAATCTGCCTGCACATTGAGGTATCTCTGGCATGAGGATTAGGTAACGGTTTACAGCTTACCAATGTTCATTGCAACCATCTTTATACTGTAAGGAGCTACACTTCTCCGAAGGTTAACTATTTCATTTTCCCCACAACACATTTGGAACTTGAGTTTTGGTAACCGGTAGCTGTTCTCCAATGTTCCGTGCCGACAAACCGCTTGATATAATTCCGATGGCTGTCCAAGGCGTTGGTAGATCTCTCCAATTTTAATGCTGGTAGCCTCTCTGCATACGTGGTGTCGAGCGAAGTTGATTTCGGTAAGAATTCTTCCCTCATTTCGGTTGTTTGTCGTGATCTCGAAGAGGAATCACGCATCAGATGGGTTTATCACGTTGCGCACAACCCAGAATATCGTATTTCGTTTGGGCTCAGGGTAGCTGCCTTTACTCACAGGCCGCGGAGACAAAATTTCGCACGTTAGCTCTGGCCTGCAAACAAGTGCATGCACCGTATTTCGGTTCAGCTGAGTACCGCTAACGAAAAAGGGGTTTTGTCTGGCAACCAAACAACATGTACCCGAAACAAGGTGGGTAAATGTGGAACTTGGTTATAGCTCACCCGGCTGGCCCGCATTCGCAGTTTGTCAAATTACATTTTACCCGCGCTTGAGCAAACCGAATTTATTCACCTGCAAGTTACTGGGTCGAAATCAAGGATAGGAGTTAGGTGTTCATTAGATGGCATTTGATCCGCTTGCCAAGCTTGGCGATTGGCTTTTACACTAGCGGCGAGGAAGAACCCAATGGGTTTTCCAAGCAAGCCTTTCAAAGCGTGCAGAGGCACTCACCTCTGAGTTTCAGTTGTTCATTCCTCGCTGGTTCTTTTATTTATTTTTTAAACACGCTTATAGTTACTGTCCTTTTCTCCGTGCTGAAAGTAGGGAGTGTCTTCAACATTGGCTAAAAATTAGTATTCAGTTATGTTGTTCCTGGTTCGGTTTGACCTGACGCGAGATGTAGTTTCTGTCAAAAAAGCTGCTAAACACAGGCATGTCTCTTGTCCTTCTAAGGGACTGAAGGCTGAAGTCGTTAAATTGCTGTGCAAACACTTGCTCACTCGCAATGACAGTTAACAGTCTTATGGCTGGAGATGAGAACAAGTACAGGTTATGGGCAAAGGGTTCATCAAACGAAGAAAAAACAATGATACAGGTCTTTTGTGCCCTGAAATGTCGACGATCAATTGTTTCGCTGTGGAAAACAGGCAGTAAATTCAAGTCCGTGAGAACCTGGGAATGGTCGACTCTTAATTTTTCGCAATCCGCGCTGCGCACATGCAAGGCGAAGCTTCTCTCTTGAAAGACAGCGTCCTATCTCATAGGGCCCGACAGATTCCGATAGAGGAATTCACCACCATTCTGGAAGCAGACGGAACTTTCTACTAATCGTTAGCTGTGTGTAGAAGTCAGAGAAGAGATTGTTCTGCAGATAAAATTTCTGAAGGTTCGAGGCTAGTGGGTGGCTAGTGGCTGTCGTTTGAATTCGTCAAACGACAGTATCGAATGAAGCTTCACTAACGGAGGCTTACCACATTCTGTACTCGTGCAGTCTTGTTGTTTGCGCAACAGATCCTAGAGGAGTTAAGCAAGCACACCGATTCAGCTAGTGTCCAATTGTTTTGCCGCGAAACCCTGGATCAAACATAATGTTTTTTTATGTGTGACCTCAGTTTAGACTAATCCTTCTATAATGAAGTGGCACGCTTATTGTAAAGAAAACGAAAATACTTCTCTTTATTCAGGTGAAACAACAAAGTAAGGTCATCCACCGACGGATACGGCAAGAGTTGATGCAAATTGTGGTACGGCTTACTGAGTCCACTACAAGTCAACGGAATGGCAAACGGCAAAAGTCTTACGTCAAATCGTCCATTACTTCTCCTGACAGTCTACCCAATCTAAATATCTTTTTGGACAAGAGCAATGCTCTCGTATCGGTTCCAGTTTGTGACAACGCACTGGTGCCGTCTTACAAACAGAATGACTTGTCTCTTGAGATATTGCGGAATATCACAAGTTTTCTTGACCTGGATCAAGCAGTCTTCACCCAAGCGGATCAAAGCTGTTAGTCCAACATTTTCGTTATTTAATCTGTACTCTCATCAGTGCATTCACATTGAGAATACTGTTGATTAACTAATGAGAATGTGTGTGAGCCAAATTTTGACTTACCGATGCCTCCAGACATTCATGCGAGAACGATCTAAATTCAGACTTCTGACGTTTGAACCAGCCTTCCACTTTCCGTTTATCTCGTTCTTCATTTCAGCATAAGTTTGCAGCATAGCCGCATATGAACTATCCGTTGGTTTGATTCACATTGTGCTAAACTAACAAAAGCGACTAGTGTGTAAATGCTCCAACTGTGAGCGCCCAGCCAGCACTCAGCTCAGGGAACGTGAGCCAACCACATGATTAGAGCAAACAGACATGTCAAAATCTTCGGGTACCGGTCTCAGTGTCCAACAGTTATGGAGTACTTTTCGTTAAATGTGACCATCTACCCGAACCAAAGTATGATATAAAAGGTCGTTTCTTCTAAAGCCCCCCCCCCACATTGGCTTAGTAAGGCTAATTAACAGGACTGGACTTCAGGTGCTCCGTTGAATTCTGTGAAACTGTATGGGGCAGTTACTCTTTAAAGAATGTCTTTTCTTCGACTGCTGTGGCGAACACCTCTATCCATCATGGTTGTAAATGTCATTGTTGACACCTCTATCCGTCTTGGTTCAGATCTAATGAGTGCTGACGGTACAAGCAATCGTGTCCGAATTTCGTGTATAGGATCTTAGTATGCATAAGAGGCTTATCATTGTAATTGGCACAGTAGAAATACTAAGGTTTTTCAGCTAGTGTCACCAGAGAGGAAAATGAGTCAAACGCTCAAAGAGTATTCAACAAAACCAGACAAGGAAATCCAGAAGAAGTCACTAATGTCACCTCTTTGAAGATCAGCAGCTTGAGATAACTATACCGAGCTGCCTAAAAGGGAGTGCTGTGTTCATCAAGCAAGTAAAGTTAAACTGCCTGAGTGCTGTAAGAATGATAAACTTTTTGGCCATTCATGACGAAAACTGCTTTTCCTTCTATATATCACCGTAAAGTATGTACCCCAAGTTTGTGGGAGTGGAAGTGTGTCATTAGCTTACGGATGTGGTTCGCTAATGACGTGAACTGTTCCTACCGATTCCGTCAGTTGCCGCTATCCTTTTTTCGAAAAGTGCTGGAGCCTTTAAAAGTCTATAAGGGAAAAGCGTGCCCAAGGCGCGAGTTAGAAGAGTAGTTTTGAAGGGAATTCATTTATTGTAGCTTAAACGTTTTCTATTTATTCAAATTGGCCTATCATTGCGTACGATCATCATTTGTACAGCCAGCTTTGGTGCAACCATGCTTCAAGCTACGGCAAACAACCACCATTCTGCTGGAATTCCTAAACGTAAGGATACTAGTCAGTTAGACTGTTTTAGTTCCATGGAATTCCTAAACGTAAGGATACTAGTCAATTAGACTGTTTTAGTTCGGAGGTAGTGAGGTTTGACTAGCAAAATTTTTCCGCTAAAGAGAATGCGAAAAAAATCAGTGCCAGCTTTGTCGGCACAGTCCATTTAGAGAACTATTGTTTGTCTAACTAGACAAGAATTTTGAGCCATAAATGCAAGCCTCAAGAATGGCGGCGCATTATCGTGGAATATTTTCTTTTCCCGGACTGAAGAGTCTTACATTTCCTGGTAAACTTCAGTTTAGACGGAAAAACAGCTATTTCGCGAACATTTAAGTGCACTGTTGTTCATCAACGCACCGCCAGTTTTCAGGTTACCTTGGTTGAAATCGGCCAGCTCTCTACTTCCAAGCCTCCTCATTAATTAAACACTTGAATCTGTCAGAAGTTGGGCAAACGAATATCACAACTGATGGCACTAACATATATCTTTTGACTCGGATTTTTTAGCCCTATCCGAAATGTACTATGGGCGAGTACGTATCGCTTTTTTCTATTCCACGGTGTGTACTCTTTCTGAAGGTTAGGATACAGGCGCTGCTTTTTATGTAATCGTCATGTAACTAGACAATTAGCTGCTTTGATTTTGCTAAAAATAATCCAGGTGATTTTATTCTGCTGAATTTTATATAACCCGATAGATAACGTAAGAAGGATGATTTACAACATTTATGATACAACACTGAGTGGATAGGAGTGAGAGGGTGACATTTGGTCACTCAGGTACGCAGTTACAGACATCAGACTTCTCAAACCATTGACCTTCCGATACCTATTTGCAGTGATTGTGACAACTTTTAACATTTCTTTTTTATTTGTGAGGTTTTCCGATGCAAAGTCTGAATTCGAACGAGCCTTTTACTTGATCTCGCAAGTTAGAAACAGACAAATACGATTAGCGTGAGCCTAGTTTATTTCTCTTTCATTGCCATTATCTGCAGCTAATCTGTCGGAGGACGAGCAACAAATAATGACACACGAGGAATTCCCTATGAATGCGACAGGAGGAAGTCAGGAACCTCACTTATACCCAGAGGTAAAAGTTCGCTGACTTGATGCTCCGTTTGATTGAAGCATTGCATGTAACTAACTTCCTTTACTCAAAACATATTCCAAGCTTCAAAACGATCTTAAACTTGATTTTTAGGGTGCTTTTTGGCCTTACTTAGCTGAGATTTGCTGATAAAATCACATCAGTGAGTTTAGATTTTAGTTACACATATAATTACAAAAGTAATACTTTATGAAATTTTTAGGTGAGTACCATTTACATTCAGCATTCCATGGTTAGGCACCATACCTTCTGTATAAGTAATGTCAAATAATAGTTAACCAACCTAGCCACAATAACTATATATAAGTGTGCTTTCCGGAAAGCAATGTTCTGTTCCAGCAATGCATATCTCAATAAGAGACGTTTGCATAAAGCATGTTTAAGATGAACCACCTCTTTCAGCCTTCCTACAACAAAGGATAAAATAAGACCACCAATTTATGTTCCTGCATCTGCATTGTTGCATCTGATGATTCGATGTTAGAGGTCAGTTCGTACTGTTTTTAATGGATTCGGTCGTGAGTAAAATAGGCTAACCGGAATGAGAGAGATACGGGCCAATGCGGCTGACGGGTTCAAGTGGTTGTGGACAGCCTGGTGGACATTTTTCCCAGTGATATAAAACCCTTGATCCACATGGTACTGAGCAGTGCATACTTACATCCCCTCTATAAATGTAATTAAGTCTGATGGCCAGAAGTTCACCTAAACTAAACCAACATGGATTTCGCTGTGAGGTGTTTGCAACACGACTTGACAGTTCACTTAAAGTGTGTATTAATGGTCATACAACAAAACCCTTTTTCACATGGCAATTTTGCCCATCTCGACTGTACATCAGATAATGGAATTCAACTGAAAGCTGAACGACACTGATTATATTAAACAGGAAAGAACAAATGGCGGAACGAAGCGAGAGTACGAGGTAAACCTGGGACAAGAATGGAAATTAGGACAGCAGACAGTCGGTTTGAACTTGGTTGATTAGAACCCTTTGGGGCCACAGGAAGTTAGCCATGAGAACGAGGTATCCGGTGATTTAACAGAGTGTCACGTTTCTAAGGATGGAGACCGTCTGTTAGTTTTGTATGCAGGCTTCGAGAGAGCACTTATTTCTTACGACATTTTCGTCGACCGTCGTATCCAGGCTGCTCCTAAGCCTCTCAGGTTATCTAAACATCTGCCTGACGAGATATATGGGACGGTGAATAAAACTTTATAAGCTAACCGTATACAATCACTAGGAAAAGGAGAGAAAACTTTCCGGGGCAGTGTGAATAATTACACTTCAGGACTATGTTGCACATAATGAGCAATGCGCACCATTTATTCTTCTAATTCATACAGCTTTTGAAAGCGGCCTGGAGAAACCTAGGATGAGCCAAAGAGACCGGTTAGTGTGAGCCACCTTAGCCTGCAATGTGATAGTAGATAAATGAATAAAAATAGAAAACCGATTAAATTTCGGTAGGTGCCGGTACTCGACATGTCTTTCATAACTACCGGACCAATGTATGGCAAAAGTTGGGGAAACTCCGTTGTTTTCCGTTGGTTTTACGAAGGAAAACCAGGGCACTGAGAAATGTGGGCATGCAATGGACAGTAGGTCGTTAACTTTTCCATAGCTAAGCTGATCTTGCACACACCCATCACTTACCAGTGATGTAACCGTCCTTAAGCCGATAAAGTACGCCTGAACAAACTAAATGCTAGCGGTCGATGTAGAAGCACGAAACAAAATCAATTATTATAGAACTAAACGGAGGGGACCGTTGCACCTACCACTGCGGACCGAGCCATCAGCTGTTAAAACACAAGTGGAACAGAGGAAATTTACTTTGGCACTATGATAGCTTTTGTCGCATCCACAATAGGTATCAGGACTATTTATTTGAGTTACAGGTGATCTGCTATGCTTATTGCAGTTGACTGGCGTCCAAGACGACTTGAAGTAGCAAACTACTGATGAGGAAACCAGTAGACAATTGCTCCAAAAACTAGCTTTACGCCATGTAAATACGAGTGAGCATCATACAGTTTATGAATGCCTCCCTAAAGTTTGACCCGGAAAACTGAGGTTGGCGTAGGCCTAACCAAGCAAGCCAATACTGGTTCAAAACCCATTGCACCGTTCCTATGGATTTTCGTTTCATCCACATCAGGGGGTGGGCTTACTGGCCATTATGGTGGGTTGCGAAACGATTCACCACAGACCTAATAGCAAAACGGATTTTAGTGGGGAAAAATTGAGGCGTCTTCATCAGGGTTCAAATATCACATGGCAATTCAGTCAACCTCGGGTGGAGTTGCATCAGCAAACGGTTGACATTGCTAAAGGATATGATCCAATCTCGAGAAACATCGGGCAAATGTGGTTTGAAATTACATAGGTCCGGTTGAGGTCTTTTTTCTCAAACGTCTTTTTCTATTGGCAATCGTGTGGAAAGAATAGTCCCTAACATGCTACCAGTCCCTTCAAAAGTTAAAACTACAGAGTGCATCACCGCAACAACAACTGATGAATTTTCTCGACGAAAAATAATACGCAAGATTGCTAAAATCCTTTCGACAGCCCACAAACAGCTTATCGTGTACTCTTTGTTTTCCTATTACCCGTCCGTTTTGACACAAGAAGCTTCTAATGCACGTGTTACAGACATTATACAAATATAAATGATAGGTCACGTGATTTTTCGGGAAAAATGTCTCTCGGAAACCAGTGTGGACAACGAGATGTTCATCCTCTGAAAGTAATGAGTTGTGTGTCAGTGGCCAAGACATTTGAAGAAAATATCGTCTAAGCTTAACACTATAGCTGTTGCGTTATACTGAAGTCTTGGCTTAATTAAACACTTCTGAGTGTACAGACTACTATGTTGCGGAACCAGGCTCGCTGCCTTGCGGTTAGGCTTGTGAGCCAAGGGCTTTAGTTGAGGACCCTAATCGTCCTCCTGTCTAGTTGTGGGCGTCCTGACAGTATCCCAGCCCACGTAAAACCATGAACTGCACATATACAAATAAACTCATGCCATACGGTAGCGAAGCATCGATGTTGAACGCTGTTGTCATGCTGCCGATGATGATGATGATGATGATGATGAATGCATGAAGGAATGGGCTAGTTGGCCGTAGCCAGCATGGTAAAATAACCATTTAACAGCCATCTTAAACCACGAAATAATTAAGCTTTAACCACTTGGTGGTTCACATGTGTGAACTACTCTTTTGTCTTGTTGTAGCATCCCATTCTGTGGTCCACTCCAGAATGTGAGCTCTATTGATGATTGCTTCAATACATAAGCTTATAGATTTCTGACACGAACTACTACACTCCTAATGGAGATGGGATAATGCATAATAGATGCTTCTAGATTATTGTACTTTTGTGTTCCGTCGCCTTACTACTTTGGAAATTCAGTGCTGTCAAGCATATATGTTTTTGGCCGTGGTCTTTTGTTAGCACCACTGGATGGATAAAACTGTGCATTAGGTAAACCAGCTGTGTGCATCGAATGCGTCACACGAGTGATGCAGGTCACCAGGCTACCATCCTCACGGACAGTGCGTTTAAGCTGTTTATTTGTCCTCATATGTTCTGAAACGTCGGCTGGATATGCTAATGGTTTTATGACTGCTACAGCTGGCACTTATTTCCTCGGGTTTACACTTGTAAAGGAAGTTTAGCTATGAGCATACACACCTGCACGAACTGTATGTGACGTTACTCAGTCTGCACATAGATCCATCTGTGTGGTTCGATGTGTCAGACAAATCCGAAGACGGAAGTAAAACCGAAGTGTATTGTCTGTTCATAGTTAGACGTTTAGTGGTGCTTTTAATGGAGAAGATGAACCGCTGTCACTCGCACTTCTAGAAGTCTTGTATTACTGAATACACTCAGTTTTTTAGGGTTATTCTGTTGGCCAGTTCTTCCGTTACGATGTTTCCAGCTAAAGGATACGTTGGAAAACGTGGTTCCATTGTCAAAAGAAGATGAAGAAAAGCTGGAACAGCTTCTTAAGGATACAAACGATCAAGATCAAGAAGAAAACCACATGTGGTGGCAAGGACAGGAAGTTCACGATGGGGAGCCACCTTCTGGTGCAGATCACTTCGTGAAGGACACACCAGTGAGTTTGCCCTTCATAAATTGATGCATCAAGGAACAACTTTTCACGAATACAAATAGTTCATAGTTTGGTATATTTAAGCATTTACAATGCCAGCTAGTTAAATTTCATCTCACATCCCTTTGAAAGGTATGTAAAAAAGCATCCCGTTTTCCTAATCTACATTGCTTACAGAATTCTGACATTTTAAAACTTGTTTATCATGCTGATGATGTACTTTCCCATGCTGAAAGTTTTAGTCCGGTGACCTTCTAAAGCGTCCCTTTACGCTAAAGGTGGAATTAAGTTGATAAACTATAAGGACGGCGAGAGGCTTGAGTCAGTCTACCTTGAATGCGGTTAGTTGTCCAAGCCACTGGACAAAGAAAATTTACCGAAATTACCTAATCAGTTTCATGGGTCGTGCAGCGCAGCTTGAT
This sequence comes from Clonorchis sinensis, assembly GCA_003604175.2. Taxonomy (NCBI): domain Eukaryota; kingdom Metazoa; phylum Platyhelminthes; class Trematoda; order Opisthorchiida; family Opisthorchiidae; genus Clonorchis; species Clonorchis sinensis. The sequence continues at coordinate 68,343,659 of CM030370.1, read as the reverse complement.
CGCTTCTTCCACCTTAGATAGGGTTTCCTTAATACTGACGTTCTGTATAGCAGTATTTGCTCGTCATGTGATAGGCTGCTCTGGAGAGTGAATTAGTGGGGTGTTACTCTTCCAAGCCGGTATACCTAGAGAGGAAGGCAAGGCACAACAGAAGTTGACAATTATCTGTTGACTGCGTTACCCAATGGGTGACTGGGACAAGCACGTGATCACCGTGAACACTGGACCTAATCAATAGATGAAACGCCACACAGAACCTTACCAATAGTGAGTGGCTTGGGGCCCTATGAGCTTGATATGAACTTAATGGTCCCTTGATGTCCAAATGGCCGAATAACGGGCAACCTTCGATTCAGTATATCTCATCACCTAACCATTCGTTTAACCACAATCGCGGATGCGTACCTTCCTAAGTCAAATAACCGGCCACTGTAACACCATGGATTCAGAACATCTACATCCTGTCCGGTGTACCACCTATAGGCTGGTGCGGCGAGCTTGGGCGCTGGTGGTCTCAAGATTGATACTTCCGTAAGCTGTGGTGTGCGTGGTGCATTAGCAGAAAATTCCTTACAGGATGAGCCATTTCGTCCAAACCTAAATAACCAGAAGTTTAGTGGTCATGTTTTATCACTTTTCCTGTCTGGGAGTTGCGAAAGTTTGCGCATTTAATATGCTACCGATATGTTAGCGTCTGCTTATTCAGGTTTTTCTGCATTGAGCCACATTAAATCACACCATACAGCGATGTTTAAACAAGAGTACATATTGTCAGTAATAATAATAACCGTCGATTCGAGCAGATTCTTTGGCAGTAGGAGCGATTTTAATATCTTATTCTCTCAGGGCTGTTAGTCAAACATTAGTATACAAATGAAGAACACAAGCAGCCAGATTTATGTGGGAGTTATATGGGAGACTAAGGTTGGAATCTATTGACAACCTGTGTTATGACCCAAGTATTCGGACCACCGAAAAGTGTTATTCGCAGTAAAAAGCCCCGAGCCTTCGTCTGCCTCACAAAGAAGTAGAATGAAGCGCAATGCAATTATACGCTTTTGTGGTTTTTTTACCCTTTTTGAATATTCTAATCAGCAACCGACAGAGGTTAAGGTGTTTTCGGTTCTGGTTCCCGGAATTCTGACATACTTGGTCGTAAGAAACTTAGCTAACCTGGAAAGTTATGACGTGGTTTAGCAAGTACTGTATCATGCAACACATGAGTCCAAAAGAAGTGCAGCTATTGTTTTGCAATAGCGCATCCCACATTCCACCGGTGAGATGTTTTGACCTTGACGCTTCATTGAAATTAATAGATCTGCCAAACTGGAGAAGAATGTTTTTAACTTTATTGGAAATTTCATTTTGGAGGATGCGGTTAGATCTTAGGTTGAGACCTTTACGAACCCAGATTAGGCTGCTCACGTAATGCCTATGCCACACGGTAGTTCATGAATAGTTCAACCTAATGTACTAACTTCACTTGTAAAGTTTTGCACTCAACAATTTGTGAATCACAAAGTGCGTTCTGATTGGGTCTATGGTTTTCTGATTTTTTTCGGGTGTGTTTTCTTGAGGAAATAGTATCCATTGAGAACCTTCTGAACGACCGGTTAAGTCGCGCGGATTGGAGGGCGAGACACTTAAAACTGGAATTCTGGAATTCTTCTCATCTACACAAAGACAGCCTAAAACAATATGCGGTCATCAAATTGATAAATTGTTCGAAATTATAGGTTCAGAAATGATAATGACCGTGTCCTACGCAGATCACCTTTCTTACAGCGGCCGTACGATAAACGCGCTCCACATCAGCTGTTAGCTGATGAGTCCGTTACAGTCACGCGCCTCCATTTAGATGTAAATCAATGCACTTTTCATGCTGGCAAGTAACATGTGGAGGCCGTAACACATGAATAAAATCAACAAGGTAAGTTAGATACAATTAGCGAAATGCACACATATTTGGTTGTACCGAAAGACTCGACCGAATCCAAGCTGAACCTTTCTTTTATGAGAGTAGCAAAAACTAGAGATTCAGCTGGAATTCAGTGGCGGACGAGTATGCAAACAAGTGCATTTGGCGAATCCCGCTCAGTGCGGTTTTAAGTAGAGTATAATATTTGCAGAAACGCAGGGAGTACGCCTACTTGATGAGCCCCACAAGCAAGAGAGAACTAGTCTTGAGCTGTCGAAGAGTTTACAGCAACCTTATGAATAGTGTTGCGTCGAGTAAATTAGATGTGATTTTAGTAAAATACACTCATTTGCCTATCTGTATGGTTTTGACGGTAGATTCACCTGAGGTTTTTAAGCAACTGAATGTGCTGCACTAGGCCGCTTCATGTTTCAGTTGGTACGAAATTCGGAAAATCACGATACATGTATAGACGCAATAAACTACTCATAAAGTCGCTGCAAACTCTGAAGAGTCTTCAGCAACCTTATGGGTAGTGAATTACGCCTACGGATGCGGTTTTCTTCGACTGATTAAAAGCTGGCGAGCAGGAATGCACGATTTTCCACTTATAGCACGACCACAAAGCAGTCTTTCAAGAGCAGAGCATTATTCTGCAAGCAATATTCTTCGAAGAAGCACGGATAACCACTATTAATTTTATCAGTCTATGATACTCTATTCTACTGATACTCGGTCCTTTAGGCTGATCACTCCGTTAGTACTCTGTGCACGGTGTTTTAAGTTCTCCTTTTTATACGCATCAGACAAACCGCTCAACAGGAAAAATGAATGAGGAAAGCACTGTCTGAAACATTGAGGTAGAAAGTGCCAAGCAGTAACCGTGAAGGATAACCCTTCCGCAGAAAATCCCACCTCCGTTGCCTAAACGATGGTAGTCCCCATCTGTTATGAATCGGTACACTGCCAAACTAGAGGGCTAAATACCCTGTAATGGTCAGCTTCACGGGATCAGTGTATGCAAAAAATAGCTTTGCATTGAGTTTTAAAAGTAGCTACCTGGCTATCTGCATCAATGGTAACGAGTCAGCACATCGGTTGACTGCGAACAGCGAGCGTATCTCTCTCTCCCATCACTATCTGCGAGCACATCGGTTGACTGCGAACAGCGAGCGCATCTCTGTCTCCCATCACTATCTGCCCTTTGTGCATTTTCAGCCCGTCGACCCACGTATAGTCTTCCATCACGCTGGAAGTCGACAATAATCCCTCTCTAAAAATACTTATAGAGTCGACCGCAAGATATAAGACAACAACGACCAAGGGGAACTGAACCATGTCCCAAAAAACTCTGCGGAACCCATGACATTGAAGTTCGTCCTTTATTGCTCAGTAGTCTGTGATAGTATCCACTGGATTTTTTATTTGCATGGGTTACCATCACAGTGTGATCTGCTAGGAACACCGTGACGGGTTTTACCACTGATTAAAGAGGCCGAAACAGATGGACCGGTTTTGTACACAAGCATTTTTCTGAACTTTGGAGATTGTCTTCAAGGAATAGCTATGTATTCCTCAACCATAACAAAGCATGTTCTTTCATGGCAGTAATTTCAGGCGCTGTCTCCTCCGTATAGCTTCAAGTCAGCTGACCAGTAACGCGCACACACACAAATGAAACACCACTGAGCACATTCCGAAAGATTCGGCACCCCAGCTTTGAAGTCTGTTGGAAGGAAACATGGAAGTAAGAGGCCGATGTTTATTTTGGAAAGACAGTAAGAGGAAAATGACCGTGACAGTATCATCCTGTGGCCGGTCTATTTAATTCCGAATGAAAATGAATTTTGTCCTGGAGAAATGCTTCTTTCACCTTACCTGAGGCAGCCGAAAATCAGGAGTCGGAATTCTGGGCTAGTCAGTCCAATAATTTGATACTGTAGGAAAGAAATGAGCCATTGGTGTGGAGTTTGATAGAAACAGCTGGGTTCCGATCAGGAATACCGTTTTTTCTACGCAGTGGAAATTGCTCAGTTCACACACCACAAGCGTCCACAGTTTTCTTATTGAAGGAAGTGCTCTTTTTTTGCGCAGCCCTTGCCAGGTGCCTTCGTGGGTGTTTTTTGTTCAGTTTTGACGATCTGTATAACCAAGTTAATAGGACTGAATAAGCAGCCACTTCGCTTCTCTTGTCCTTGCATCGAACATAACTAACCTCAACGCACTTTCATCTCATTTGGTGACTGATGAGAAATTAGATGAGTGGTTTGGTCAATTTCTCCCTTTTGGTCATGGCCAACACCTATTGTCCCCGTTCAGAAACAACCATCTTGCGGATGACTTTTGTTTCCTACTTGTTCTATTGTGTGTTGATAACGGACCCGTTATCTGACGACTGACTGATTTAACACAGTCCCGTAACTGGTTCACAGATGTTTTTAATCAAAGCAATCAAGATCTTTAGGACCCACAGAGTGGGCCGGAATCATCCTACAGAGGATAAACCGGCTGGGCTTTTTTCACAGCTCTTCGGTAAATGTTGTTATTTCACTTCACTTCCTCACTTTAGTTGCATCCCGCGTGCAAAAATGGAGTATACGGAGCAGTTGGTTTGACTGTATTAAACATGCCCGGTTGGTGAGAAAATCAGAGCCTAAAGCTCTCTGGTTTACTATACCGTTGCCAACGCGTTTTTAACAGCTCCCCATGAGGCATTCATTTAGTGGCTATTTTCTAATACACTTAGTAGATGAACGTCATTTATACGGGCTACGCTTCGTATCCGTAAATTGAGACGGTACGCATTGTAGTCGCAACACTTTAGCGAAAGAGAAATATCGCATCGTTGTCATATGTCGCGAAACCTCGCTGTGACCTTGGCGGTGCGCAGGGATATTTTTTGCAAATACTTCCACATGCGGCTGTACGATTTTCAGTGTAGACAAAACTACTCTGCTCTTTTGAGCTAATATTTCCGAATTTGACGACAGGCTCCGCCGGTTCAAAAAGACGAACACATGCCGTATCGTTTCATCGCAGGGATAGCTACTGTGTCTCCAAGTTTTCCAGGCAGTTGGTCGGAAAGAAGTGCTGCGATAGCCTGCTCACATCTAAACGACCTAACTAGTCGCTTTGAGCTACCGAGGTAAAGAAATCATTTTCTATAAGCTAACCGGAATTAGAGCCTGAACAAGATATCCAGTATGGACGTTACCTCGCCAGTAACGATGTGAAGTATATGTATACCTTTTTGTATACAAGGTCTTAAGTTGTACTTTTCTATAAGGTAGACAGTTTGTGCTTGTAAGGAAGATCTGATAATCTGATAATCGATTTAAGGAACGTGACGGCGCAATGCATCCCAGCTGTACGACAGCTGGTCGTGACAATCAATTCTCCGGTTAGAAGTATCGTTTCTGAGTTGGAGACCTTCCGACGCAAGTTGTGTCATCTGAATGCGGACTAAAACAAGTTGCGGGATACATGGACCAAAAAGGCAACATTCAGCTTTGTCGTCAATGTGGGCCTAGTCTGACAGTGACTTTGTTACTCATGGACATCCAGCTGAGGGTGTTTTGAAGCCTCCAAGAAGTTGAATATCATTTCGTTGGTCAGAATAAGAAGATGGCCGATTCACGCTTTCGGATCACCCCTTGGTACAACTAAGACGTGATTCATGCTCCTTTGGAGTAGACGGGAGCCACTCAGAATGCAATCAGACATTCGGAAACTCAATATTGTTACTCTCTGTTAGGAGTAGGCAGGAGGAGGGAAGGTTTGGATAGAACACGGGTTGTACGCCTCATATCGCTTAGAGCGGATCTTCTTTTCCCTCAAGGTATAGTTTGATGTCTTGATTTTCGGTCCCATAGTGTTCTAGCATAGTAAATGTACAGAGTTTGTGCGGATCTTGAGGCCATTGGCGAACTGCAGCTGCTTGGTATCTCCTAGACTCCTAAACCTGGTAAGAAAAACAATAAGTGAGATAAAGGTGATGTTCACATGCCTTACAACTATTAACTGCTTAATTAAACCGGATTTCAAACGTTGAAAGTGCTTAGATAGCTACGTCACTGTAACGAAGAATTGCATTCCAAAAGCAGGGCGTCAGCTCCTTGGCAACGAACCACAGAACAGTCAGACTATTCAGTTGCTTCTGGCTAATACTCTTTATACCTATTTTCCTTCCATTAGCGTTCTGTTCCTCTGACTCCCGAACCTTTTGCTTAACCACTGGTGAAATCAAATGGCTAGTTCAAAAGACTAGTCCTAAATTTGGACTGCAATCATAGTTTGTTCCCGAAGTTTTGTGCATCCAATAAAATATAGATGCTAGCAGCTGTTGTCACTCGTCGTTTCTGTCGACCAACTCACTTCAAGATTCTGGGACAGTATGTGGATAAGCTCACTTCCTTTTTCTTGTCTAACAGTGTCTCATCTAAATGTATTTATCAATTTATAGAATGTGATGGAAGACAATCAAATTCCATTACTACTTCGGAATGAATTGGCTTTGTGGCCTTCCTCAAAAGCTGGTCAGTTGTCTTTGATAGGGAACGATCCAGAAATTGAGAAACTTCAGGAACGTCTGAAAGAGATTGATCAACAACTGCGGGTGTTCGTCGTGGAAAAGGAGGATGAAAGTATTTCACTTCCACACATATCTTCCACAAATGTATGCAATTCGGTCCAAGAAGTAGCTGAGGTAAGTATATAAATTTGCATTGTCTTGACACCGGCGTACATTCGTACGTTCGGGCAAATTTCGGCTTATGCTTAAGCAACACCAGATGCGAGAGAACCCAGTCGATTCGGCCGGGAGCTTTAGTCTGTTGTTGTGTTATCTTTACACTTCAATATGTCTTTATATATATATATTTATTTATGGAATTCTACGCAAATCTCCACCGGAATGTCACTAGTGGACGATAAAATACACTTGCATCTGGGATTATTCGCCCAAAATTTGCTTGAAGGGGCATTCTTTCAGCTGTGATGACGTGAGAATTGCCTGAAACCTTGAATGGGCACACGAGTGATTTTGTCGGGGTTTCAGCAAGTAGCTACTTACTGTGTTTGTGGATATATTGAATGAAAGTTCACACGGTGGCTGCCTACACTAATACTGTGGATTCTTCCGTAATGGGTAGGACATGGCCGGATTTGCACAAGCCTCTGCATAAAGCCTGCCAGCTGCGTGGTTTCTTGTGGGTGCTGATTACAGAGAAATCTGGAAATCAGAGAGTTTTTGGACCGCAGCACTCCCAAACGTTGTACACTTCTGAAAAAATTGAGGGTACGTCTATTCCGTGGGAAATAAATGAAGCAGCCACACGTAGCCGAACAAGACAAACATCGCACAATAGTCATTGAATTACGAAAATATTTGTAGGCCGTTCAGTTATTTACATCATTTCAGTTATATTCCAAAATAAGGGCTTGAATCTGTAGGTACTTTTTGCGAATCCATGGAACAACTCTGGAGATCATCAGGTTAATTTAATCCGAATCGATAGAGAATACTGATCCATGAAATGGCTTTTCCCCACAAGGTTTTTCACTTCCATTATTTCGTAGGTACTGCGATGCCACAGCTGATTATTTTTCAATTAGTTTTCCGAGGAAACACATGAATTAGCGTGCACATTTTTCTCATTCGAGTAGTTTTTCAGTGGTGTGTTCGATTTATAGGATTATTGATCAAACCGGATCACACAGATGAGCGTTCACTATTTTAGTATCTCCAAATCACTCAGTATCGTTCCATGTGAAAACGATGACGCAGGTGTTTTTCCTTAACATTTACAGTGACAGGTGTTTTACTGCACACACAGCAACTTGGTAACGGCGTTACAAGCAAATCTGAAAGTGCATAGATGATTTAGGCATTTCCAGGAGAGTAAATATCATCAGAAATCTTTATCTGGACTGATATTTCTCAACACGAACTGGGATGCGGAATTAATATTGCCTTCACTTCTCGACTTGAGCATATTGAGACAATTTTGGCCAATTTCTGTCATCTTAGATTGAGTCAAATTACAAGCCTGAGATCATGTAGATTGTTCCATTGACAGGCGGACTGCCACGCCCCAAAAATGAAATAATATTGCAAGTGCCTGCATTTAAAATATGATGAAAGTATTAATGAGAAAGGGTGATTTTGCTCTCTACTAGTTTCATATCATTTTTGTGCGGTAAAGGAAGAACTTCACCACATATTTCAGCCTGCGGTTGAGGCTCTTGTCTACAGATGTTTGTGTTTTAATGTTGTGGCTGTTCTGTCAATTAGTGCCGTTTGTGGCTAGCAGCTGTGCTATCCTCCGCAGTATCGGGTTCATTTAAAGATCAAATTACTATCCGTTTCTCGTGTCGCTTCGGTGTGATCATTGGTGCAATTTGTGACGATTCTTGATGGGTCTCGCTGGAGTCAATGAGCATTGGCCTAAAAGTCCACTTATGAACTCGTTCGGCACTTATTTCGGAAACTCGAGGAAGACTGGCTGGAAGACAGAAGCAGACAAAAAAGTAACAGGTGAATTGTATGTGGCCCCGTCAAGAAAGATAACCGGAATGCATCAGATACCGTACAGCTGGTCAAGAGGTAGTCGTTAGCGAACGCCCTAAACGCTGAACTGATCACTGTTCGCATAAGTGACAACAAAACATGTAGCCGTAAAATCTACCACTGCCTTTCTATGCCAGCTAAAACTTCCCCACCACCGATTTGTTGGATAGTGGATAGGAGTTCTGGGACTAGACCTACCTGATGAGCTTCCGATGTATGTCGCACAGCGTATTTGTCCGCCTTGTGCGTAGTTTCTATCTGAACTAGCTGAAACTGTAAGCGATATCTGTGCAGCACATTCAATTGACGAATATCACAAACGAGGGGCTCAGGGACATTTCACCCAAGCCTTCTATCAACACCGGTCTAGTTTACAGATTAGTGGGTGTCGCAAAGTAAGCACAAAGTTTTGTTCAAGTAGGAGATTAGCTTGGTGGAATTTCGGGGGCCAGGTCCATGGAAGCAGTTACAAGTTGGGCGAAACCGGTAATGGGCTGTTTGATGAATAGTATTGAGACGACTTCATTCTTACACAGGCACTAAAGCAATACCGCACAGTACTTTAACGTAATTTTCACTTAAGAGATAAAATTATTTCAGCCGCAACTTAAAAAACTCGCTTGTCTATGGAAAGTTAGTTATTATTTTTTCTAGGTCAACCAGGACTGATTCGTTACATGACAATGATTTCGAAGAAATCCTCTCTGTTTGGCTCTACGTATAAAGGGTGTTAGATCGCAGAACCGTGCTTACGGGAAATGAAAATGGATTTTGGTTGTTGTCGGTTGATCTATCGAAACACGCCACTATGGTAACGGTAAGACGAAACGTTACTTAAAAGCTGTTTTCCACGGCTTAGAATAGTGTAGGTTACTTTTAACGACAAGCAAAGAGTGGACGATCGTTCTGGAACGTCTTGTTGGTTGCTGTGGTTTGCGAAGTAAATACTGGAGTGAAGGTTGTCCATAAAGTTGAAGTTATACTTTCTAGTTTAACTACATAAGAGTGGAACAAAAAGCCAGGGGTTTTGATCAATCAGATTTGTGCAGCAAACGTGTGGGTCTTCTGTCTCGGTTGTTTTTAGTATACATGCTTATCTCCAGAAAAATTTAAATTTTTTGGCTCAGATAGCCTAATGCCGCTTTGAAAACATTATTGGGTACTTAGCTTTTAATGAAACGTACGATGGCGACCCCAAAGCCAAAGAACAATGCAAGAAGGTCATCTGCTGGGGGGAAGTTGGCGCACTATACAAAACAGAACACACATAACTGAGTCACATTAGATGTGGATCTATCCGATCAATACACGCAATATGCAGAAACTTTTATTGCTTGGACTTAGAGGTATTCCAACCTGAGGCTGACTATTCAACTACTGATGGAAGTCCACATGAAATCTGTGATGGATGCAAAAAAACTATCACTTCGTCCCTACCAGATGAAATAAACAAAGAAACATTCACTGGTGGGAAGAATGTAAATACTTGTGAAATATCAGTGGACCGAGTCTCAAGGTGGGCTTTACAGTGTCGCTCATGAAAGGGAAATTACAGAATTTAGAGAAGGCGAACAAGCTCACTAATCATGTGTCACATCGTTGCAGCAAAACTGTTTAATCGACTAACTCTCCCGGGAACACTGACCCAGAGGCGTCCTCTGTCCCATCATATCTGGGTAGCACACAGGACGACTCTGGATTAGAGTCTGTTCAGGTGCGAACTGTTTCTCTCACTTTTTCTAATTTTTTGCGTCCCTACATAGGAGAGAAAAACCATACTCGAATCAGGCGGAGCGCTTTTTTACGAGATGGACGGCATCAAGAAAGAATTGGTACGTTTGCGAGAAATTGACCAGAAGTTGCAGTCAGTGAGGGAAACGGATTGTGAACAGGTAGGGATAATTTTGATTGCCAATCTTCTGATTAAAAACCAAACTGTTGCATTTTTTGGCCTAATGGGAATGTAGTTTGATGTTTTCGGTAAAGTGAAAAATTCATCGAAGAGAGAGTGTGTTCGCTAATAAACTAAGTGAAGGACCACTCCCTTGTTCCTCGTTTTAGCCAACTTTCGGCGCATATGATGAACTTAGTAGGTCATTGTCAATGAGAATGCATATGTTATATGCTTTTATAGGCTTGAGGATGTGCGTCATTTTTATGACGATTCAACATTTACAAACTGAATCAAGCTTGCTCTCCCTGGATCAAATCCAAACCAAACCACAATCTACAAATCCCCAATAATTCGCTGTTTAAATTCCACTTGATATTGGGTTCATTTCCGTTATCACGTGCAGCGTACATCCTAGGAATAGCCCCTTTCCGTTTATTTTCGAATTCTACTGAAATTCTGGTAACCTTAATTTTTAGTAATATTGGCATGCATGCAGCTGTGTGATACAGACGGTCACATTTGTCTTGGGAGAGGGTGGAACAATAGTGAACAGACGTGCCTGTCTGGTCGCTATGGGTACAAAAACGATATGAGCCAGTGATAGGCGCTCTCGTGAATACAATTCTTGTGTTCTGTGCTCCCCAATAACTCTGGACTAATTTTTGATTGGCACCCCAAAGCAGTTGAGGGATTTTACTGGGCTGTTGCGGGCATCAGCTCATTAGAGCTTGTATCCAATACCGAAAACCTTGTTGGAACCCGAGTCGACATCACTTATTTGGACAAACAGTTTATTCTGGTGTCCTGTTCATGGACAGGTCAACCTATTTTGCTCCATTCCCCGTTTCTGCATACCGCAAGCGGCCACGCCCCTCCTCTGAGACGTTCAAACGCCTCGCCACGACTGAGAAACAACAGGAACCAAATGATTACTTTAGTAAACCACTGCAAAAGTAATCCAGAAAAAGGAGCCCAAGTGAAATTACGATGCATTTAATTGCTTTTAGTATGCTAGCCAAGATGTTACTAGATCTTGCAAAACATTCCATCTTATTGCGAAACTCAGAAAGACTTATTTCCAACATATCTACTGTGGATCAGTGATTTTTAGCTTTTGTTGTGGTTTAACTGATTGATACAGCCTTGGTTTCTTGGCATTCCTCCACCGTTGAGGAGGACGGAGTAAACCGATCATAATATCCGCATTGCTATGTCCTTATAAATTCGACACTGTACATAACAGACGATGCTGTTAGTAGTTTTGAACCTCACATACTCTTTTATCAGGTATAACATGTGCACTCTGGTGATAAAATTTTCAACCTGCCTCATTCGACGAAAACAAACCAGATAGCATAAGAAGTGAAATTCCGAAAGGTTGAAGCTGGAAGTATAAACCAATGGTCGGATGAACAACACACAGCTAGCCGAACAGGCAACTTATCGGACAGTAGTCTGTCACCTCACCTCAGTCAAGAAATTAAGAAAATCACTTCATGCTAGTGTCCTCAAACAACTCGTTGCACTTTTGCGTGAGGAGCTAAACCTTTCCTCCGGTTGAGGACGACTAGTACAAAGGCCTACAAGTAGAATATATACCTGGCCGCAGATAGATAGGACCGTTCAATTCCTACCCCCAACTGTTATAGGTTTCCGACTTCTCGATATACTTGCGCGAATTCAGGCGTTATAAAACTCGCAAATGAAGTCGAATGTTGAAATCTGTGAGTAATAAGACTCGTGCTCTAAGTGTCCAGCTATGTTCTCCCCTTTCTAGCTCTAGGGTTCCACTATTATGTAAGCGAATCCATAAGATAGTGTTACTCTACAATCTGTGTGGACTGTGGTGATATTCGACAATTTTGTTTACGGGACATGTTTTGAGATTAGACATATCATTCATTGATGAGTGTTCAAATGTTCTTTTGAGAAAAGTTTCACTGATATATGTAATTGTGACAAGTGAAACAGGCCTATAAATATTATGTGCTGAAAACTGCCAACTTATCAGTGTTTTGTAGTTTAACAGTGAATGAAAATCATTTGGGTAATAAAACCTAGGTCATACAGATAAAAATTCCACACCAGTGGTTCCTGGTCGGTGACTTACTCATTTTTAGTTTGTCGGAAACTCTGAATCCAATTTCCGATGTTACTATTCGAGGTCAGTATACTACCATTGTTCTACCATCTCTCGGGGTACAGCTATAGTATCACCTGTTCTTGAGTGATGCGCATGTGTTAACCCGACGCTTATACTGACTGTCCACTAAGTGTCCAGGTTTTGCTGACGGGATGAAAGGCCAATCAGCCCCTTTATGTCCGGAGACACTACAACCCTCTAAAGTTGCTAGGTAACGCCCGAGTTCTTGGTAATGGAAACAGGTTTTGTCGGGCTAATACCTAAACAAAGTTAATGAGGATTTCATCCAGAAAATGACACAACAACCCCCGAGTAACTCCCAGTCACTTAGGCGCCTAAGTATTAGCATGGGAGGGTAAGCTCATTCACTGCTTGGTCTTTTTAACTGTCAGCCGCTCACTTGCGCTGCCTAACTTGTTCACGGACTCCGACGATGGAGAACACCGCTTTTTAGCAGTGACGGCCCGTGCAAGCCTTTGTCTCAAAGGAGTTATTTTATTTGACCCGAGTGTGTGTGGTTTTACTTGGCGGCGCTTTTACTTTTTTTTTAAACATTTTTACTTATTTATACAGATTGAATAAACGGTAATTTTGCCCTGCTCATTTTATCCCATGCTATCTCTTAGTGTCGTCATTTCTGTTTGTCGCGATGGTTTACGTACCCCACCCGAGCTAGAAATGAGAAACTGTTGTGAGAACTAACCGCATCAAAAAACGTTTAAATCTTTAAATTTGATGCTCTCCGCGCATCCAGAAACTGCTCATTTACTGTTGACGCACGGAAAAACAATTCTGCCGAACTTGATATATTCACTACATTTTCTCTACTCAGTGGATTTTGACAGCACAGTAAATTACCTCTGGAAACAGTATTCTAAGAGGTCGTGCATCGGAGAAAAGAGGAAAATAGTCTCTGGATTCTATTATTTTCCTTTGGAGGTTCGATGTTTTCAGGAAGCAAGTAACATCATGCTTATTAACCATATCAATGGATGGTCAAAGCGTTTTCTGGGCGCTTAATTATGTTGATTTTACAGCATTGGTGGTCTGCAGGTAGACAAATCAGATACTATCATATGAACTGACGCTCATGTCCTAATTTTTTGTACTATGAAATGTGTTGGTGTTGTTAATACCATATGTGTCAGAATTTACAGACTAAAGCTAGTCTTCTGTGCTAGCATTCCTGACATTGTTAGCAGAAACTTACGTATCTTACTCGTGATCATGAGAAGTTCATGGTGTGAGAAGCAGGTTGAGCAGTAGCTAGTCTACAAACAAAAAGTATAATACAGACTAATGCATTTCGATGCAGACTACTCACAATAAGGATTACTCTATCTACTCAAACTGTTTCTCACAAATGAGACAGACTACTGGTCGCCTGAATTAGTTATCTCTCCTGGATGTCCACTTGACCCTTTATAAATGCAAAACCATCAATAAATGTTTTGACTTGTATCATAAACTTAGCTTTTTGTTTTGCTTCCCCTGGGGGAGGGGGCTAATAATGACCTTGGAAGGTTGATATGGAAATCAGTTGTCGGGTTATTAATCTTCTGAAGCCAGATTATGTCGGTGGAGTTCTTGAGGAGATTCCAACAGCTTCAAATAATTTACTTTATCTCCTTCATGACAAACTTGTAGTAGCCTCACAATGTTGTTGCAAACTCTTCGTCTTTAGTCGAAGAGCCATCAATAGTAAGTCCTGGTGAGACGTCACTTCGTTTTTTAGGCTCTTAATCGAAGGAAAACGCGCCAATAACGAAATATTCACTTAGTTTGACGGAACGCTTGCATCCAAAATACCAAGTTCAGAGAAAAATCGAGTCATCTGCTTTGTTACTCTCCAGTTAATATTCTGTTTTTTTATCAGAACTTTAATGCCAAGTGACGCTCTCAAGTGAAACTCTCCGGAGTGCTGTTTTTCTCAATTGCAAGAAGTAGATCAAACGGTCCCACTTAAGAATGGTTTCCTGTTACTGAGGGAATAGACTTTATCGTCCGCCTGAATAAAAACACTAGACTTCCTATTATTGAGAGTTTCAGCGGTGCACACTTGTTCTCTGCTATATGTAATCCAGAAGATAATATTCCCCCGACACCAGAGGTGATACTTTCTCTCCCCTCAAATAGATGGTTTAATTCTTAAGAAGAAAAACTACGTTAGAAATGCTCCTCGCCTTTGTTGGTTAGCTGTTGCATTGATTTCGTCAGCTTTGTCAATAAATTCTCTCATCATATCCTTGACGAGCACAACCATAGTTGGAACAGGATGTTTAAGTTTTTGAAAGTTTTGACGATTGGATACCGTTCGGCTTTTAACAGTTTTTGAAAGTTTTGACGATTAGATACCGTTCGGGACCGAAGCACGCCAAGTCGAGATTCATGAGGTTTTATACCGAAAAACACACTCGTTACGGTAATGACCCAGTTTTTTTGTCAGATTGGATTGCACTTCGCCACGCTAGCTTGACTTGGAGCTGTACTTTGTTCTATCGAGTTTTTATCTAGCAGTGGCTTGCAGTAATCCTATTCTCAAAGCTTATCGCACGGAACTCGGATTTAGTGATCATATCTTAATCCGCATCGAACGTAATCCGTGTATTCACCTAGTCGCTGAAGCCATTATTAAGCCGTCTATCGCTTGCGGACTTTCCGAGAACAGACTGACTAGCTGCTAGGAGATATAGACAACATCCTTGGTTCAACTATGAAAAAGTATATTTGAATGCAACAAACCGCTGAGAACATATTGTTAGCCATGTCATAACAGTACTCTTCCCGCTGTGGTTCGTTTTCGCATTTTTATGGGTATAAAATGTTCCGAAATTTTTTTCCAAAGCGCTGGTCTGCTCTCTTTGCCATTACACAAAGAAATTGATAGTCATTCGTGTACCTTTTCGTCTACAGGGCGCAGAACTAAGTTATTTCAGACAAACGTGTCAGTACGGTCATTGCTGGTTAACGGAAAATTCGTGAGATCAAGGGCGACTGGCGGGTTTGACGCCCGCCAGTTTGACGTCTTATTAAAACTCATTGAGCCAGCTTCTTAGCTCCATCAATTTGATCTGCCACTGCTTGGATGACCAAGCGATGTCAACGCCAGGAGTGTTTTAGGTATCATCCTCTTAGCTGAGGAGAGAAACTGTTCCGTATTGAGGAGTAGTTGTGGTGCTTCAGGTGGGGAAAGCGAGGATACGGAAACAGCGGTCTATGTTTTCAACCATTTCCGGGTTATTTCAATTCCCATGTTCCACTGAACTCCAATCGCTGTAACGAATGGTAAACATTCCCGGATAAAGCAGTGATTAACTCTAATCTTACTCTTTTGGCTCATTTGATGGTTGTTGAAACCATCTGGCCGCGGGTGGTATCTCTACAGAAAGGCATCAAGGAGTTGTTCACTGCCCGCGCCCTGTAGTGGTCTGCCTAGTGCTGATTACTATTCTGAATAGTGGCTTATCCTATATGTAGTTTTGGCTGCCGGACAGTGGCTTATGATCATCAACCTAATTGTCACGCTGAAAACATCTGAGATTCTCATGTTCCGACATGTAAGAATAGGATTTCGACTGCGTTGTAAATGATGCTGGGCCGTAGTCGAGTATTTTTTTGTTGATAGTGTGTCACTAGCGCCCCGGAAACTTGTTAAGCTGTTTTTGCCCGTCCACCTCTTTGGTACTATAGAATGCAACCACAGGGGCTTTCTCAGTGCCAACTCTTGGTAAACAGGAGGTCTCCTATTATAGTCCTCCTAGTAAAATTAAAATACGCAAGCAAAAGAAAAAGAGCATCCTCGCATGTACTAAAACCCCTACTGTCAAGCCATTTCATTTAACTACTAACAACTGTGCTTGAAAAAACCGAGAGCAGGTCATCACGGAATTTTACACTAACAAAAACCACAAATTATATAGGCAGCACCCAACGTAAACAGGCACTCTGACAGACAGAGTGATCGTGTTAACTTATCACAAGTCTGAATGTTCATATCATATTAGGCCGCACCCACCTGATAAACTCGGGTCATTCGTCTGCATGTAGTCTTCCTCGTTTGATGAAGGTTGCTGCTGAAGATTTGCAGTCTTCGACCGGCAGTGTATCCTCAACCGAGGGAGGCTGCTAGGAAACAATGTACCTGGGTATGGTAGGAAGGGTGTAGTAAGATATCATAAATATGTGTTTATTAACTGGCATCTTTGCAGTTATTTCGTTTATCCAGGTACCTTGTCCTGTTATCCTTATGCAATGGGCGTTTAGATTACAGTCCATGGCGTGTAGACATAGGTAAAAGGTCAGGGATGGCCTATTCTCGTTGTTTGCCAGCAGAATTGTTTTTCCATCACTTGTGCCGTCTTATTACTGCTGCTATTGGAGCGATTTGTTCCAACATAAACTCTTTTGTTGCCTTGCTCAATAAACTTCCCAAAGAGTTCCACAATTTTGAGTGTTACTGTCTGTATTATTGCAGTCAAGTTCAGAAAAAAACGTCGGCACTGTATTGGCAGCTACTATTTTTAAGGCAACTTAAACACGTGTTCTTAATGGAATCTTGCGGTGCAGTTACTGCAGTTTCTGTCTTAAAGATGCACGAAGAAGATCACGTACTGGAACTACAAGCAACTCGTGGCTACATGCTTTCGACGATTCCACATCACTCACGCCACTGGGCTGATTCCAGTGAAATTTGAGAAGCAAAGGGTGGACACTGAAGGAAGAAAATTCGTGATCGATCAACTAGGTCGATGTGCCATCCACAAGTGGAGATACTAGGACGAGAAGGTCAGAAGTAGCAAAAACTTTTGAAACGGTAGTGAGGTATCAATCTGGTTTGCAATGACATGGGATCAACTACAAGACGAGCCATATGAGGGACAATAGAATGAAACTGACTGACAGTAGTCCGTCAGTGGATTGTATTGTGGAAAAACACATTCGTTAGACATGTTTCACGTCGGTGACTTAATAAACCGACAACGAACCACAAGAGAAATACATTGGATACTACAGGAACCGGCATCAAAACGCTATCCTGACACAAAATCCATCAGGGTATTCCCTGACATTACTGTGTTCCAAATACGCTAGTAAATTAGTTAGGGGATGTTACATGTAAACGGTGAGCTAAGTGAGGATTGTGGATTGTCTGAAGCAACAAACTTTCTTTTATGGCTCAAGGTAACAGATGATATTCTCGACCTAAGAGCAGACGTCCGGAAAGCAACCTGAACGAGCGCCTCGGTTCTCGACAGGAATTTGAGGAACTAACAAACATAGTATTGTGACGGAGGTGGGCTACTTCTGACATTTTTGTCTGTAATATAGACTGTCTCATTGGAAGCGAAGACCTTTGGAAGCTAGTTGATCTGATAATATTTGTGGACCACCTTAACATTA
This sequence comes from Clonorchis sinensis, assembly GCA_003604175.2. NCBI lineage: Eukaryota > Metazoa > Platyhelminthes > Trematoda > Opisthorchiida > Opisthorchiidae > Clonorchis > Clonorchis sinensis. The sequence goes on along the minus strand of CM030370.1, from coordinate 68,325,736 downwards.
CATAGCGAATATAATTAAACTTGTTCTACCAAACCATGGAATCGGAGACTAAGATAAGACTTTGGGCCGAAACTACTGTCTTTTTCTCCCTATATTTAAATATATGAGAGTTTATTAATTGTATCACGCATTTCTCTGATTAACAGAAAATATCTACGTACAACCACCAACGTGGTAGATATATATTCTGATAACCTGAGTAAAACAGGTCCATTCGATCAAGCGAATTGACTATTTTTCACAAGTCACATGCTAATCGACCTTGCATCTTTTTGAAGTTTTCAAATGTTTGCTTTAGTAGTCTGCATGCTGAACATTCTGAGTACAGTGAACGGAGTGACTGTACTGGTCATTTTTTTCCTGTTTTTGCTAGGTGTGACTCACCTAGGGCTGTGCCCTCCAGCCCGCTGACATGCTGCACACTGTCCATAGCTGGGGAACACAAAAAATTGGAGCCATCCTGGTTGTTCGACTGACAGAAGTGCAGCAATATAGATCAACAGAAATGCATATCAACGGGTTCACCTTGTACTCGAGTTTCTGCGTGACAGTGCTACTCATCTTTTTGTACACAACTGTTCCTTTCACATTTCGATAGAATTGTTACGATCCGTGGTGAATACAAGATACTTTTGATGGCGAGCTGCATGATCTTTCTTTGAAGTGTTTCCAACAATCTACTAATACAGATTCATTTAACTATAATCACACACTCGGCTTTAGAGTTTGAACCAATATTCCTGCCCAAACTCATCTAATTCAGCTCAACTTTTTTGATCGTGCATTGTTTCATGTCTAATGAATGCATGTTAATTCCGGGCACAAATGAAGAACGGTTCAGTCGGGAGACCCTAAGGGAAAGTTCAAAGCAGTGCAAAGAGCAAAAGACATTCTCACCCTAATATGGTTGCTCCCTCTGATCTAAACTACTCTTGAGAAAAAAACATGGACTGTGAACACCGGCATGCACGTCGACTTGTGGTAGATGTATGTGTAGTTACCTGACTTTTTTCTCCTAACGATAACTGGACCGATGGCGCAGTCTTGTTATGACACGGTATCACAGCATTTCTGCATATCATTAAGCACCACTCGCCAAAAAGCACACGACTAACATTCACTGCTGGCATCCCTATTAACATTGATCCAAAAAGGATGTTAAAATAAACGCTCCTCCCACAATTAGGCTTCTTCCAACTAAGGTCCATTTCCTTGACATTTGGCTAAGGAATTATACCCTCTAACAATCTACCCTAAACTTCCAAGAAAAGTTATGTTAAATGTTTACAAGACATGAACCCTTGCGCTTAACTAAGACCAAAGTGTAAAACCCGTGTAAACTCGTTCTTATAGTCCAGAACAAAGTAACTTGGTGAGTACCCACACCGCAGCTGAAATTTTGAGAGTAGACATGGAACCAGTAACATTGTTTTCATCTGTAAGTATTAGGAAGGTCAGATTCCTGAAAGCAACCACTGAATGCCCGAAATCTACTGAGACCCTCAGCTCTGTTAGATGTTGACCAGACAGACAACGCCCCCTCAATATACAGCGCTTCACAGCCTTGTATCAAACCCAGGCAGCGCGAGTCAGCGTTGATCAAGGTCAGACAACGCCCCCACAATATGCAGTGCGTCGCAGCCTTGTGTCAAGGCCAGACCGCGTGCGTCAGCATCAGACTAAGTTAGACAGTGTTCCTCCAATAACTAGCTTGAGACCGTTGTATTCTCGCACTCGCACGCACTCACGCTCTCGCACTCGCTTGTTCTGAATATAGCTGTTGTGTTCCCTTCTGTGAGTCTTTTTTTCCGGCATTAGGCACTGGAGCGGGTCAGCAATCAGATACAGCAGATTAGCGAATCAGCAGACATAACAGTAAGACATACTCCTAATGCAATCACCCCCGCCCTGAACGCCACATAAACGGAGCAAACAGAAGTTTCACTTTCTGGACCAAGCGAAACAACGGTCTGCTATCACTACAGGTTTCTTCTGCGCTGTTGCCCGTAAAATAAGTGTCAGAAAACGTGAACAATCCACTAAATCTTACTAGTGGGGCAAGTGTACGTAGCATCTTTCTAGGCGTACTATCTTGCGGAAATTTTGTCCAAAGTTTGTTCGTAAAATGATGCGCTTTCCGGAAGTGTATAATGCATTGCAGACCGACAAGATCCATGAAGAACTGTTCTCTGATAGAAGAAGTTGTCTTAATTATTTGCTTATTCATTCGGTTATCAAATCCTTCAAAACTAGCGTATCTTCCGGAAGAAGATCACACGCAATTGCTACCTTCACATGGTCTTAACAGCTAGGGGAAACACACTATTTTTGATAGTATATTATACAAAAACTACAACAGCTGACCTGTTGACCATTTACGGCTCACTGTCAGTACAAGCTGAATGGTCTTTGTAGAATTCTTTGTAGAATCGGAAAATGGCGTTGATCGTGAGGAATGCGTTTATCATTCTCCGGAATTTCCTCTCTCCTCAGGTGCTGTGCCTCAGAAAGGACAACTTTTAAATGGACCCTTGAAATATATTTCTAGCCATCTCCATTCCAGAATAGATCACTTCTCATCACACTCCCGGCTTTCAGCCGAAAAGAACTATAAGCAGATCAGCAAACTTTACTTATGAATGAAAACCATCGAATGTACTGAAAAACCATTTCCGGCATAATTTAGTAGTGACCTACTATACATTCGCACGTTTCCAACATATAAAGTTATTCTTTTTGAATCATGCGAATATAAAATCAAAAATGGACACAGTTGCCGCACGAGTGTGTTACATGACAAGCTTTATAATTTCGAGTGCCCCGATTGATCGTGATTGTAGAAAATAGATACACGCTTGTGGTCCTGATAGAAAAATGTGATTTGGCACGTTTGCAAACAGTGTCGATACTGTAAGGCGGATCGATGTTAATTTGCACATAATCAGCTAACAGCCTTCAAAATTTTGACCAAAAAACCGCGAAATTACCATGCAATAAAACCTTGCACCTGATAGAGATTTTTCAAACAAGCGTATAGGACGTATAGGACGTATAGGAACCTCAAATTAAACAAAAACTGAAGCTTTGGAACTAATCTATTTAAACCAAAGTTGGTAATGTTCCAGAAGCTATGTGGACAGATTCCGGATTTTGAAACGGGGGGTTTCATTTTGAAATCCATAAGATGAAGGAAATTCACTAGAAGTTATTTCACTCTGCGAGCGAACTGCAGTCTGTTTGAATCGTGCTAAACTGACATTTCTCCATTTTTGATGGCACCAGCAACGACGGTGAGTGTAAACAAACTCGGCCATTAGCGCGATCCCTAATGATGGCACTGACGATGACAAAGGCGACGATACGAGTGGGTGCTCTCGTTGAAGACATTGCGGCCCACTTCTCCATGAAAAGACCTTGAACGGGGTGATAATCCACAGAAGGAATAATCTTCCCTAGTGGAAAGAGGTTTAGGATATTAACCTCCCTGAACAGATACGAATCTTCCCTAGTGGAAAGAGGTTTAGGATGTTAACCTCCCTGAGCAGATACCTTCTATTCGCGTCAGTTAAGGCCATAAAGGCGTGAACTCCTCTCCTCCGAACAAAAAGTACAAATCGTGGCCACTAATCTCCTGAGTAATTAGATGGGAAAATTTTGTTTTGCTGAGGTAGGGTCCTCTTGTACTAGCGTTTTTTCCAAGCCCCCAATTCACACTGTAACTTATTTCAGTCTTTGGTCATTACTACCTAACTTCCATGACCGTATGCACTTCTGATGGCAGTGTCGCGGCACATGCTGAATGTTATATTGCCGAACAAATATGCTCATAACTAGTTCATGTCTTTATGATTGCATTCGTTCAGCCGTATTTGTGCCTTGGTGAGAAGGGATTTGATCCAGCGGGCTAAAATTGCACACTGTCCGACCGTTTGGTCCTCAAAGCTACTCATTAAAGTAGCGCCTCAACTATGATGATTGCATTGCGTCGGCTTATTATCACGTGTCATGCACATTGTGGCGTCTCTTTGAATATGTAAGCCTGATGTTCATAGCCCTGTGACTGTATCGGGAGGTTATCAGATCACACAATGAACAGATAATAAATACGCGTCCCCATATGTTACACACACCGAATGAGGGGTAGGGCTAATTAAGGGTCGTAACACGAGTGGCAAGACTTACAGAATAGTTTATGTATTCACTCCAGGAGTCTTGCTAGCACAGTACATTATTAGAGGTAACAAATGTAACTGTCAAGACCTGGTCGCTGATATCAGTACCTCCTTACGTGTTTACACAGACCAACACTGCAGTTCAAATTAAAGAAACAAGTATTCTCTCGAACGCCAAAATAAATTACAATGCTTTACGAATTATCTGCCGTCTGAGGCCATGGAAAAACAAGTCAGTTTTATTGGGTAGTATAGTTTGGTGGCTACTGGTCCGTCTACATGAACAAATCCTTCACACCGATATGTGTCTCGATTATCTTACCTAGGACCTGGGGAAGCTCTCTCAGCAAGTATATTGAACCCTAAAATACGACTTTATTCGATATAAGTAACTAGGAAGACAAAAAGGTTAAAACCTCAACCCTCTGAGCAATACAAATTTTGCTGCGGGACACGGTTTTTCGTATCTTAAGGGAGGACAATGCATCAAAATTTTACACGTCTATGGTCAAACCGCGGTGATATTGTGGTTGTATGTGTGCATGGGACCATTTATCGCAAGTGTGAATTTTATATAATTTTAAGTAGTGGTGAACTCTTCAAGTGTTAGAGACGTGTACGTATCTTACTGGCTTCAGTGATTCGTCGTATTTCAACCATTGTTTCATTTCTATCATCTACTGGAGGGTCATGTTCCTACATGGATTATTGTAGATGAGTTATCTCAGTTCAGAGAGACTACCTACTCTCATTTTGGTGCTCTGCTAAGGACTTTCCGCAATAGGTTTTGGGTGGGCGTCAAAGCAGTCTAAACTGCACCTATCGAGGGCCCTAATCGATTGTCTCAACCTAGATTATAATGAGCATCCGTCAGTGGGTATTTTCACTTCACTGCTGATATAACTACAGAATGAATGGATGACTATGCACGTTCCAGTGAAACAGCGTTCACAAAAGATCACCTAGAAGCCTAGAAATTTGGAATTGCAACGAAAGAAAATCAACCCCAATAATCTGATTAAGAAACCAAGCTCAGTTTACACAGTTCATTTGGACTTCAGGCTTGGCAACAAATGAATTTTACTTCACAGGAAATCTGCTTGGCTTCTTGCCACGTTAAACTTACGGAAGCAGCAGAGTAAGTTGAACTGGCTATGTCCAATGTCCCACGGACATGTTTCGGTGCGTATAAGCATCCACAAGTTCAAATTCTGAGAGGCTTGGTGTGATAGATTTGCTAGGGACCTTTTGAGAGAAAGTCAGCTTGAGTAATCGATCAGATTCGTATGCAGCCTATTTTCCGTTCCTTTCAATAATGAATAGTCTGGAGAAGTTTTAAGGAGAAATGAATACTTCAGATGATGTTCTCAACCCAGAAGATTATGTAGGTGCTCGTCCTGGTCTTCTGTTCCAGCTTCTTCCTGCAAAAGGGAGCGACTGAGACAAAATTTGCTGTCAACTTCGTAGAGTCCGATACCGTTCACATCGATCCTACAAGCAACGATGCGGAGCAAATCCGAACATGTGGGAACCTTGGCTTGGTCCACTACTAAACTCAGACGTGTAGCTGTCTTTTCAGTTCTTTCTGTAGCACCTCACAGCTATCCCAACATACGCTCTCGGTATAGACGGTACAAAGTTTCACCAGCAACTTCGCGGGAGAAACTGACGAGTGATGGTGTCATCATCATCATCATCGACATCATAACATCAGTCTTCAACACCGATGCTTCGCTGCCGTACAGGAGGAGGGCTGCCATCTCTGTCTCAAGGGCTTCCAACCCTTCATACAGTTGATGTGTGGTGCCATATTGGTGGCGTCATAAGTTGTATGAACTTTTGAATACACATAGAATTACGAGGACACTTCCCTTCGAATTCCACCATACACCAATGATTGCTCCTTTCAAACCGTCCATAGTGTCGAAGGACCAATTTCACCAAAAATGTCACTAATCCCTGCATTTTTCTACGAAATTTTGCCCCTATCCCTATGGAAAACAGTCTACTGATCGAATATCCAGTGCTATCTTTCATGGGGCAGCACAAGCTGCGCAGCAGTGGGTTTTGCATACTCTTCAGTGGTAGGCGGAAAAAGATCCTTGTTATGTGTACGGAGTCTGGGATGAAATATGACCTAGCCAACTTCGGCTACTTTGAATTTCCTCATCTGTGTACTCCTGCTTTCGGTAACATCAAGAAATCGGACCATTTGCATCGCAAATTTTATCGACATACCATTTCACCGATGATTCTGTTCCACTTGTCGTTCTGTAAATTATCACCTGCCGAGTTGGCTCCTTGAGTTCACAAGTTAACAATGGGGACTACAGAATGATCGTGGGTCCCACACATAGGGACCTTATAGTAACGGCTTGAAATGCGGTTGGGAATGTCCCGAGCTTTTGGAAATCCTATTTATAGGGAATGCTCGCGAAACATCTCACTGGAATTTCCAACTAACCTAATTCTGTTGCGACGCATCCGTCATTTATTCCAGCGTCTCAGTCAACACAACGAGGATTTGGTCGCTATTTCTTAGTTGAGACCAAATGAATTATGCTGCACATGCAGAAATAGAACCACGTAGGTGAGTTACACTCACCAGTAAAGAGCTCCAGTTTTGGTGGTGGTTAATCTGTGATAGCTGAACATTTGAACACTATGCCTCGTGAATGCAGTCCACGGACAGTTATTCCTGGATCAATGAAGGGGTTTTAATAGCACTTCTCATTCTCTGGCTTTCAAAAAGGTGTTTCGGGCATTCTCTAAGCACCAAGTTTAAGGTAATCAAACGACGCGTTAAAAGATGTGCTGCGTGACGGGCATTTGAATGTTTTAATCTGGACGACATCAGGAGTAAAAAGGTAAAATGGACGGTTTGGCAGGGTTCTGAAAAAACTGCGTTTACGGGCTTTCGAGAGACGTAATTCGACATTTAAGATTGTTATCTGACCTGATTCAGTGGAAAGGTAACTGGAATTCCAACCCCGACTTCCTTCTTGTTTCAAAAGCTTTATTGAGGAATCTTCCAATAATAGGTGAACAATTTTCTTTGCAAATTGGTAAACGAGCGGCCATAGCAACAGTTTTTCGAGCCCTATTTCGTTAATAATTTATTGTCGGCCGCTTACTGGGTGATACTTTAGTCAAATATAAAGGTGCTTAGCAGGCGAATGAGGATGCCCCACCAAAATATTACATTTTTCGACCTAAACAGGGAAATAAAAAACATCATCCTTTATGTGTGCGCCAAAAGTTGTATCGCTGAATAGGAGAGTATATCATCAACTTAGCGCTCATTAACCGATGGCGGCATTCCTCGTGGGTCGATCTTGATTGGTGGCCTGTTTGTCAAGCTTGATGGCTGCCCCGCAAACATCCCATTTCCTGTCTGTTGAATGGTTACCAATTAGAGGAATCATTTTGCACGTATGATACTAGGCTTCTTTCGCCTGCCCGGGGCTGGAGTGGACTAACTGCGTTTTGGAAATGTTTACAGATAAACAACTACCTAGACGCGCTTATTCTTAGGTTGTAACAATAATCAAGTGCAGTTTAAGATAAAGGTAGTTAGGCACAATATGGATGCAGCACTAAAGTGAAGCTTTCAACTAACTGCTTGATCCCATTTTGAAAACAACGCGAATTTGCCTCTTTTGACCGCCTGAATTTCGGTCCTTACACGGTTGCCGAGTTGAAAGTACCAATACAGGTAAAACGGAAGGCTACCTGGACCAACGATCCCAACCATATATAACGAAATATCCCTAGAATTGAGCGTATAACATTTGGTTCAGTGATCTCTAACCTTTTCGCACCTTGTTATTTTTAGATACTCGGATAAAATTATCGGGGTGGTTCGAAAGGGACACTTACGTTTCGACGAAATACGTTTCCTTCTAAATTACGTTTGTGTTAACAAGAGACTATACTGAATCTTTCGTTCAGGATATTCTTCAACTGAGTTTACTACACCAGTTTCAGTTTAAACGATGCTCGAGCTGCTGCAGTATATTTGATTGGAGGGACACATTAATCAACCGATCTCTTGTTTACGATCTTTTGATGTACCTGAACGATGAACCCTAATAAGGACGACAGTAGGCTATCAACAAACTTATGGGTGATATGCTGCGTCAGGAAACTTGGCAGAAAGGTTTTCACGTTAGAGCTTGAAAACCAATAGAGACACAACCTGACATCAAGAAATTTTTACTTTTCTATCAGGACATTTGGTTTTACCTACTGGAAGCTTTTTAAGATTTTTATCGAGAAACCGTACGAAAAACGGCAAGGCACCTGAACACCAGAAGGTTTTAGTTTTCCGAGGTCATACATTTTGAAAGCTCTTGAGAAGCACGGAATGCGAGTAAAAGCACCAGAAAAGATGATTAGTATGTTCTGTGTAATGGAAGGACGCAAATCTCTTACTGAACATGGTGAGTGGTCTTTTCCTCAGCCGCACCATGTTGTGGCAAAAATAAACGACAAGGCTACGGGATTTCCCGAGAAATTGCAGTAAAACCCAGCTTCCAGACATCTGGTCACGATCACACCCGACCTATATGGATGCCAAAAATCATACGGTGTTTTCACGGTATGCGGGTGAGATTTTTGGTGTGACTGGTTCCTTTGCCTCAGAGTTCCGTGCTCATTCAAATACAATGAAGATGCTTAATTTTTGTTCGTTTGAACCTCCAGTGATAAACGCAGCTTGTGCGCTGACAGTATTCCAATGTTCATTTCAAGCTTTCTCGGAATATAAAAAGTAATATCATTGCAATGGATGCCTGGCCTTCATCGTGGAATGAGACGCTACGCCTGAACCAGGGTGAGGTATTTCACATGCCTAGTTGTCAGCCAGATATATACAACTGTGTTTATTGTTTGAAGAGTTGGGCGAAAAATTCCAGGTTCACGTTAGCATCTCCATGTGTTGACCTGAGTGGACTGCCTCGTTAATGTTTTCTAGTCACGTGTTTGCTAATCCGCTGAGTCTGTCTTTCACGATATTTTTTGTCAGTAGGCTGCTACAAGTGCCACGTTATTCTACTGCAACAGTATTGGGTTTATTTTTCAAAACGGCATGCAGATATCTTAGCATGCTTCGGAAGAACTCTATCGATAGTTTGAACAAACCTCCAATTCCGGTGCTCGAGCAAATGTGTTTGCTTTTTAAGGAGTTAATTGATATGACGAGCCCGGGTGGTCGATCAATCCGTCGTACCTCTGAAACCACACAGCATATACAGTCCAAACTTAAGCAGCTTGACCGAAGTGCATCAGCAAAAGTGATAACAATCGATGCCGATCTGAACCAATCAAGTGACGGAAATCAAGTCCGTGCAATAAGGTCCGGCCACGAAGTCGATCGATTTCACTGATCACTAGTTGCTTCTCTCCATTTCACTCTGCTTTTTGCTGATAAGTTGCAGCAATGTCAAAAATTTCGGATTATTTTCTCATCAGGCTTTGTGATAAACACATTCAAATGAGTCCATCAAGTATGTCACTTAACAGTACTCAATCCAACGGAATGGTAAGCAATGAAGTAAAGTAATGGTAGCAAACAAAATGTAAAAACAACTCTTTGCAGGTTAAGGAGAACAGAATACAAACCCAGAAGTTAGCAGAAGAAATTACAAAAGGTCAAAGATTGTTCAAGAGTTTATTTACTCCTACGCACTTACCGTCGGATCGAACACTTCCATATGAGTTAAATAGGTGGACTTGCGAGGGATATGACGACCACGTCAGTATCTTTGGGACGCTCAACTGAACAACAGCCCCATCCGGAGGAACCATTGATTGGGACGGTTAAAATGGTTGTTTCACGGGAAGAAGTGGCTATCGTCTGATATGCTCCGAGAAAGCGAATTTGTCCCAAAGGTTTTGGAACTATGCTTAGTTTTTTTAGCCTATGAGTTTGAAAACTTGGTCCTCGAATATCATGTCAGAATTGAAATAAAACATAAAATGGTTGCTGAAGAAGGACGTGCTACAAATGATTTTTACTATGTAGATTGCATAAAACAAGTCTGTTTTCACAATCTGTGTTGCGAAGGAGTAACATATACATATATGATATTTCAAATTAATAACATAGCCGGTCATCTGTCAAGGCAAACTTTGTCTGAGGTACCACCTACGCAAACGCAAACGATCATACAGAATATCCAGGATACCTATCTGTTTAACAGTTGACGTTCGTTATCTTTATGTTCACTATATTCATGGCGGCTGTTTGTAACGTCACTATTTCCTGCACCTGATTTTTAGTGAGTGATCTGACCTGCAAGATCTTCACGAAATAGAATACCCCAGAATCGGAACAGATTTTCTAGTGACTATCATACGGTATCATTATTAGGTATTATATTATCGATTAGTTGTCGCGTTACTAGACTGCATCGCGAAGCAAACAGTTATCATGAGGCCACTTGAGAAATGTCTGACAAAAAAACGAGTAGATTTCTTGCTGGGACATGTCCCACGTGTGGCACGAAAGTCCTTCTGGAACAAGTCAGTTAGCTGACCGTTTCAGTTCAAAGTTCAGACAAAGAGCCGGCCAACAAAATTCTCTCCAACTAGCAGCCCAAATCAATTATATGACGCACAGTAACCCGCAATCACCAACGATTTATTCTGCTTTCTTAAATAGAATGCTCGCCGATAGGTCATTCGTTTGGTTTTTCGTTCTGAAGCTCGTCTGCTTAGTGCGAAGATGCATGTGTCGAAAAGGGGAATGTTATCAAGAGATGAATCTACCAACACTATAGCAAAACTTTATAGAATGATTATTTATCGGTCGTCTAAGGCATTTTTCATTTGTTCAGACCACTTTATGTTTTCACCAGGTTGGGGGACAGAAGATTAGTTACTTTGACCCTTCAACTTCGGTTGATGTCACAGCAGCATAAAATTACTGAGTTTCCAAACGACACTTTGGTAAAAAAAGTCACTCCGTTTTGATACAAACCGAATGGGGAACTAATTTCAGGGTCACAATTACCTGCTATTTTTAAGTAAATCAAACTAAGCGGCGCAAACTGGCAAGCAGAGAAAAATTTAGTTTCGCAAAAGAAACCGACTTGAGGTGAGTTGTGAAAATCAGCAACTGCAGTTGAAATATAACTTGATGTTCACTGCTTACGACACAATGGCACTATTCAAATAGATGCGGTGAGGCCTCAGGTGACGACACTTTATGTCACGAAGGATCTTGTTGAAATAAAGGTTTTTTTCTCAGCTTAGATTTCGGTCTGAGACTTCCAAGTTATTCTTCCAACCAAAACAACCACTAAAGGGGAACAAAGTGTAGTAACGCCGAAAACGGGGTCAGAAACAGTTGTACAGCTAGTCGTATATAAGGTGTTTGCGGCGACAACATTTTGACGCCTTCTAGATAAGGCACTAGCAACCGGTACTCGGCGGATTCTGTGTCATTATTTGCTACTGGTTTCAGACTTTCGGCCAATCAGAGCTCACGTTGATGCTGGACCGGCAGGTGGCCCGGTTTTCTGGCTAGTCGTGTGCGGGATAGGCTTCCTGACCGTAGCAGCGCCTAACTGCAAGATGTGCGGTATTCTGCTTGACACTTGTGTACAAAGGCTGGCTTTTGCTTCATCATTTAAATTTGTGAGGCCTGTCCTCTTACAATAAAACCCTTGACAGGACTGAAAGTTATTGTGGTCTATTTGAGTAGGTGGAGTGTGAACGGATGTAAAATCTAGTGGATTCGAAATTCCCCTCAGCACTTTGAGACAAGACCGATGAAGCACCGGCAGAAACATTGCTTGGACGCCACAGACTCCGTCGAAAGATAGATATCCCTCCGGGAGGACGCGATCCCCCCGAAGAGACCATATACAACTTTCTACGCGATGGTCTATCTTGGGTTCATTACGGGATAAATTGGGATAAGTTGCCGAAGCAATCAGCCTGATTTATCCAGATTGGGTGAGCCAGAATGAACCGTAAACTATACTCATGCCAGGCTGCAAATTTTCGGTTGTTTTCACCTAAGCTTCTTTCATGACTTCTTCTCTGTCCGTAGCAAGTACTAGAGGCATGTAGGTTTAGCCAAAGCGGTAAAGGAAATTAGACTGAGTTCGCTTTGTGAAAACTTGAACCAAAATTTCTGTGGGACGGAATGGATGAAAGAAATTATCCAATCGTAAATCAGGAATTCAGACTAAAAAAGCAGCGAAAACAACGGTTTCTCAGTGCTATTTAGTATATGTCGGGACGGGCTACATTGGACAAGGAAACAGTATTACGCACGGGATGACAGCTATTGATGATGTGTCGGGGGTTGCTTGATCTGCAGAGAATGTATCCGGTTTGAACTCAGGGGGCCTCAATAACTCCATGCTATTCAAGTGATACGTGGTTGAAGACTTGGTGCTTGAAAGGGAGAGAGTCAACGAGGATGATACAAGTGGAGCACAATCTGCTGAGCTCTTTATCCGCTGACAAATGCAGATTTCCGTCAAGACCTGTCTGGCTCGGCCTATTATATGAACCTTGCTTGCTGGCTAAGCACTGTACTATTTCATCGACCAAAACGACGGAGGACGTGATCTAATCCACGGCTTATGTTTTTATTGCAAGAGTGACAACAAGTGCTGAGAATGTTGTCAGGAGAACCTCGGAGAACTATCAGCCAAGTCTGATAATGACTTAAGTAGGCTTTCCGGTAAAAGCAACTAAGCCCATCGATTGAACATCATCATCATGGACACCATGACATCAGTGTTCAACAATGATGCTTCAGTGCCGTGCAACCATGATTAATTTGAAAGCCTTATTGTGAAGAAAAGAATGAAAGAGAACAGGGAAGGAACTCAGTGCTACCTTACCAGTCATCCCGAAGTGCCCAAAACTTCCAGACATACATTCAGGCAATTTGGATAGAAACTGACAAGACGAATGCTATTGACATCGAGTAGCAGACATATATTGCAACGTCCACAACCAGGTGCAGTGGGGAGCACGTGGTTCCCATCCTGGTCGGCGAATAGTACCGACAGCACCCAAAATTTTTTCATAATTTCTTTCATACCCCTCTACTAGATTAGGGGCTGGCCATCTCTCTGCTTCTGCTACCCTGAATTGAACGGAGAAAAACACTCTCCTTGGCAATCGATGGTTTGACATACGCAACACATGGCCTAACAACGCAGCTTCTCGTGCTGCAAGTTTAAGTTTCACCCGCTTTCCAGTTCCCTCGTCACGGATTCTCTGACACCAACGTACACCAGCTGTGGTCCTGAGACAACAAATGCCGAAAAGGCTACTCGAACAGGCCAAGTCTCACAGCCATACAACAAAACACCCCCCACTGTAGCCCTGTACGCACGTTCCTTGAGATTCAGGAACAGACATCGCTTTTAATATGAAAGCTTTTGGAGAGCTTTCCCTATGGTCTCACACTTTCTTAATTTAACGATCTTGTGGATATCCTGGAGAGATGCGCGCTACCTTCTTGCTATACACTGATAAGGGAGAAAATGCGGAAAACCGAAACTGTTAAACAGCTGAATTTGGTTCAGTCAAGTTATCAGTTAGTGTTTTTGGTGTTCCACACTTAAACTTTGTGTGCCGTGTAGGTTAGGACCAGAATGTTGATCAAGAGACCAGCTGCTGATTCCCAGGCCCTTTTACATTCATGATGACGTCCGAACTATGTCAGAAAAACGTGCCAGATAGCACAAAAATAGCTAATCTGAATAAATGGCGTTTGTTTGTGGTGTTGCGTTACCGAATCTAGAGTTGCCATAATGTTGTATACTGTTGTTGATTTTTCATAGCAGCATCAGTTTCTGTTGTCAGGGTAGTCGACAGCTACTGAAAAATGCTGGTTGTTGACCAGCAGTAGCAACTCGGACTCAGTACAACTCGACGTTCGGCCACAATATTCTGATACGATATTGCTGCACGAAGGATTTACCCGAAGAACATTTTGCTCACCCGCACATCACGTGATAAGCAGTTGATTTTCGCAAACCATAGCATTCAATGAGCATTCAAGTATATAGCCTTATGTCGACTTATCTTCAGTGGACATTTTGTGGCGTATAGCTCCGAACACAAGACAAATACTGCGTAAATCATAATTTAGCCACCTTTTCTACTAATTATGAAACTCAAGTGCACTAATTCTACGAGTAACAATAAAAGTTACGCTTTTTTATCTTGACATCTTGGATAATTCCACCTTTTATTTTTGTAGGCGGAGCTTGAGTAGCCCAGAAATATGTTTTTTGTTAATATTAGGCCTTTTAGGACCTTATGTTCCCTGACTGTCTTCCCTGGGCACGTTTTCGGTGAAAAATATCAACACTAGGATTATCCTATATGGTAGATTGGCTATATAGATGTATGTCTACAGGCCCTATTTTTGAGAATGATAGCAAAGTAGCGTAGAGTATGCTGAGTCGGAGAGATAGAACGAACCCTACAGTTTTGTGCTACAGCAAACGCAATTTGTATTTACAGGTTCACTGGTGTGATCAACCGGTGGAAGACTCCCAGTGAATTCGTCGCGTAATGTAGGAACACGCATTTTCATCTCGGTGAGCATACCAACAGTGAATGACCTATGCTCATTTTTTGGTGAAGAGGTAAATCGCGCATGTGTTTGGCATAGCAATCTACTTGACCGACTAGCTTTGAGATGATCTCATAATATTGGTAGGCGTCATTTAATTGGTTGGGAACAGGAGAGTTCAGGATGAAGAAAAAGTGGGTGACGGGAGTGGACAACCTGGGACAAGAAAGGTATATGCTAGTTGTCGATGCGGTAAGTCATCTAGACACCTGAAGGCATGGCCGCAGCAAATAAATGCGATTACCGAAGTTGTTACTGTATATCAGTCTATATATCCGATGCGGCTTCAGAGAGTTCGGCGGACGCAGACGCCTGTTTAGGGCCATGTAACAAATACAAGCAGCACATCATGCAGTGAAGAACTGATGATAACTACTAACTCGTTCCGTAAGGTACTGCATTTCTCCCACCCCATGTCAAACCCTGTAGCTAGGCCTTCTCGGATGACATCGTATCTGGACTGTAAATTAAAACGGTGACCGACTTCTCAGATTGTACGATTTCTAAGTGTTCTATATCATAAACACAGGATTTTGCATCGAAGAGCAAAATATTGTTGCCAGAACAGCCACGCAGCAACAAGTCTTATCCCCTGGATAATGTTATCTTTTGTCCGCTGGACGTTCTAGACGTAATTCGAGGGGATCCGCCTGGGGAGCAGAACAATAGTGTGTGTGTGTCGGCAGAGCTCAAAATCCAGCTTTGTCAGCCATACTATATCAACTACACCAGAGAGTGCAGAAGAATGAAGTATACCATCAAAAATTCCAGTAAATCGGGTTGTTATTTCTGTAACAACTGAACTTCATTCTGACAACCTTCAATCCATCGGACCTTCTTGAACAGTCGTTACAGAAATTGAAGCATCCGACGATATACGGGAAGTTACCCAGATCGGACAACTGCACCCAAGTCGTCGTGACTAGTTTTACGACAACAACTAACATAAAACAACTAGTGGCTCCAATCGCGCGATTCTCTAAAGGGAAAGGAAAGAAAAGTTCTGACAACTACGATGGAGGGATCAGTCTGCTGAGCTGAGTGGCCAAGATCCTGGCATGAGTGCTGTCCGAGGAAATTCTTGAAGCTAATCGGAAGCCCACATAACAGAATATGAGAAAAAATGATGACATATGGATCAACTTTCGGTGGTTTCGAAATGTTCAGTGGTATAGTCTAGGATGCTTCCTTGCCTGTGGTCTCTTTATTCTCTAGCTATTGTCCATGGCGGATGCGTCTTTTGTGAGAAACGATGATGCCGGGCAGTCTGGGTGCAGAGTTGATAGACGTCTATTTGATTCTGTGCATTTTGACGCGAGAACTCTCATTCATCAATCCAAGGTTTCACAATCCAATGTTTGCTATGTGTGTTGTTCGCATGTGATGATCCGTGCACCAAATTGGGAATTTTTCAACTGCTGCTTCTCAGTCCGACCTGAGCATTACAACGGAAAAGGTCTTCGTTCTGCACTAACCCGCGCTAAAAGGATACCTCTAAAGTCACCAAGGCCGGAACGTAGCTTGCGGAATACCGCACGGACATCTGCTATCTCGGAAGTAAATGGCCAACTGACCTGGTCGTCCACTATGGCATAAGATTCCGAGAAGTGGGTGTGGAGGAACCGTATCCTCAATTCCATAAGGCGGTGATGTCCACTGAACTAAACGATTACCAAACACAGGGGCCTCCCGGCGGGCATGTTGCGATGGAATTGGGGCTACATTCAACTGTCTATGGCGGATGGATGAGAGCATGAATTTGAAGCAGCTTTCATCCGGTCAACTGTGTACGAGGAAATGGAACCCGAAATACGAAGGCCTCGGTGGGAGTTGATAAGTTGGCTGTTGGTCCGTTCGCTGAGGTTGGCAACCAACTTGCACTTGTTTTGTTACAATTCGAAGAGACATCATCAGTCCCCCCCTGCTTGCGCTTACAAGGTTGTAAAAGCAGCTTCAAGCTCTAACATGGTTGGCTATTCATAATCATGTCACTTGCTGACTGATGGTTCCACTCGTGATCTATGTATTTTCAGGGTCCGCATTCGATTGCTCCGCTATATATACTGAGCTTGTTGCTCACTACTTCCGGGTCTGATCCGTAATATGCGATTCTTCGTAATCTAACTTCCTGCTATTTGATTGGCCGAAAGTGTACAGTACATTTCCAGTAACCTACTGTCTTGCTACTGATAGGCTTAGCTTCTAATTGCAGTTTATCTTCACGGGCCTATGGACTCATTTGAATATCGTCCCTCTTTGAAGATATGATTATGTTGGTCCGTTTGGCTCACGGACTTGATGCTTTTTCATGTGAGCTGCCACTTCGGTCCAACTAATTGGTTCTTTCGGTATGGACGTTTTTTGTCTTAGTTCTTGGATTCTTCTTTGATTTATTGTTTGACTCAGGGTTTGACGGTTCTGGTTTCCTTTTTCCTCGGTTGATGGACAAGGCCGATTTCATTGGTTGCTGAACAGGTGGCTGTTGACCTGTTCACCGAACCTGGCAATTGACTTGCAAACGTTTCATCAACATACGGGGTGACATCATCAGTGTGCAGTTGGGTGGGCACTTACCCCTTGTCAGCGTGCGTTTTTGTGGAATTTGAAGGCTATCTGTTGACTTCTAATGTGTTTAACCAGTTGTGTGATAGTTTTTCGTGAATTTATTGGTCCGTTTCTCATCTCTGTTGCGTTGTGCTCTACGTCACCTTAGGCCGATTGGTTTGCGCGGTGCCTTCTGTCTTTAGTAGTTTAGTCCCCAGCTTTGAGTGGCTTTTTTCCGATTTACATTGCGGTGTGGTCTGATTTCCTCCAGACTGATTAGTTCGTTTTACCGCTGTTTTCCCTCCATTGTAAGGGTTAATGTCCCTGTATCCGCCAGTTAACCTGGTGTTTTTGTACACTGACTGGGTGCCTCCTCCAATCAAATTAATGTATCAAGCTTTCCTGCTTTTCTTATGTGTTTCTACTCTAGTTGACTTTGCTGTTCAGAGCTCTGTGCTTCTGGAGTTCTCTGGGGTTTATTCCGGGTGAAAGGCGGTCAGGTAGTCCTACATGTGGATCAGCGCAAACCGTTTGTGGCACTACTCATTGTGTGTGGGTTTCAATGCGATGCAATCGACTCATATGAAGACGGATTCCAGACCACCAGTTGTGTTTCAAAGCAGAGCACAACCATGACACTAAGAGCTACCATTATTTTGGCTTCAAAAGTGACTGTCGCTTAAGTTAGTTGCGAAACCCCAGCCTAAGTCAAGCGGTACCCCTACCTTAACTATCAAGTGAAACTTATTCTGTAATTTAGTAGTTTGTTGGGATTTCACCACATACAGTCTACCCTTAAGCCTAATTTTGGCGTCAAACATAACACTGAATGTAGCTGTATATCTTAACCACAAAGACGACCCATCTATTATTCATGCTGTTGGTTGCGGTAATAAGCGCAGCATTAACCCAGGTAGCAGGTCATAGCACACGCAGGAAGATAGATTCAACATTCTGGCTGATATATTCTAAAGTATTATGAAACGAATGTGTTCTGAGAAATACTCAACAGAATTCGATTATTATTTTACTACTTTCCACTCCGGCATTTTTTTCACAAGAAACGTCTTCAACGAATAGATACGTGGGTTCTCCTTCTTTAGTTCTGCAGATTCGGCTAAATATTTTGCTAGCACTGCATTAATTTCACCAGCTAGTCATGCGGAAAAATTAAATACTTGCTCGCATTTATTCTCTTCTGGTTACAGTATCCTGATAAGGTATTCGGATAAGGTTTTGTTTTTAAAGTGGAGCCACTCAATGCTATAAAGCCAAGAAACACTGTAAAGCTGTTTCATTCTTATTCGGAATCATAAGCAGAGCGAGTCTCTCCAGTAAAAATTTTCAAACCCACGACCTCCCGGCAAGTAGTTTGAACATTTCGTCGTTCACTCAGGAGTAGTTTATTGGCTCTGTGATTAACTAGACAGGATATAGAAGCTCTAGATGGTTCACACCCAGCCTTTGAATCTTGATTTCCCCTGTCTGGGCTTGGGCAATCTGGCAGTATCTCAGCCTTCGTGCAGTCTTCGTATCTTGGCAACTAGACACCGGAAGTGTGGTAAAGATGAGCGATTACTATTGCCACTACTAGAAAAGAGACGTTGCCACCTATGCTTCAGTCACAGAAACATCACGTGCTTACTTATTGACTAACTATCCCCGAGTGACGACTAGTCATATGAAATTTTCACTCGTCTTGCGGAGTTATTCTACCTCGGAGATAATTATAAGCTGGTGAGAGTTTGAGGGGATTTGGTAATTTTGAGGGAATGTTAGTCTCACCTAATGCAAGACTTTTCGGGACAGTATGTTTGTGAGGCAAAATCTCATTTGCAAATCATTTGCAAGCTGGTGTTTCCGGAAGTCCACCCCATTTTGCTTGTGTGCTAAAGAAAGGTTACTTGATATTTCATTTGGAAAAAATATTGTTGATGTCGAATTATTTTTCTTTGTACGAAATCGCTTATAAGGCAGGGGTGGGCTTCTATCAACCCCATTAGCCGTGTCATACCAATGAAGGATTGTCCACATTACCAGGGCGAAAAGTCACAGTGGAAAGACCGCATACTGTCAACGATTATTAGGTTCGATCATTAGGTTCGGTGAAACTGAAACAACAATAGCCGATAGAGTCTATAGCATTCGATCGCAAATGTGACGCTTACGAAGGACAATAGGCACAGGACAATAATCAGATTTGCTACTGGATTTCTGAATATTTTCTGGTGAAATTAACTTCGAATTTCAGACAGACAACAAGTATGCCCTAGGTGGGTTCAAATATTCTCACGTAGAGCAGGCAGTTTCAAAATGTATATTGAATGATGCATTGGAAATGATCAGTACTTTGTCGATTGGCACTGTTCAATTTTTCCATCAAGTGACAGGGGTTCTACTGTGAAGACAGTACACATTAGCCACCGTTACCTGAAAAAACACACCCGCCAGGTTTGGTGGACTCTAGTCCTAATAATGGAACAATAGTTGGAAATGTATTTCACGTTGACAGGCCAGAAACAGAGGGGAAATCCCCGATACGGTCAATCCGTTGTACTAGCCTACGGCCGATACGACATAGCTGCTCTTGGGTTTATTTCAAGCGCTTCTCAAAACAGGTAAGACTTTACAAACTGTCCCATACAGTTAAGTTTGCCTTTTCACTAAACAAAAAAATAGCTAGTTTCATTGGACCATCAAAGTAGCTCGGAATGCGGGTTAATCAATGGAAACATTTTGGCTTACGCGGAGCAAAAAACATTCTAGAGCAGTTACTGTTTCACAAAGAGAGCGGATAGTTGAAAAAGCGAGTCCGAACACAAAAAAATCGTAGGTTGTTTACCGGACTAAAAAACGTACAGTCCAAATAAGGTCTACTATCTCAGGTTGGTAAAAAGGGGTCTATGGATCGTGTTGCAATAATCCTGATTGGAATAATGTGACTTGCATAGGACTGTTACCCAAACAGTCTAAGGAAGAAGAGCCGATATGTTGATGCTGTACCAGATTTATGTTCGCACACACGCGGTAGAGCATAGCAATCAATACAACATAGGGACCAATCGGCGTGACGGATCACAAGCGTAGTGATAACGACCGATAAAAAAGTCAGATGGCGACGTAGGCCAACCCGAAGGTGGGGGTTCACGACAATTTCTGCGGATAGAAAACACCTATATACATTAACCAATACGACAGACACGCGTGCCTCACAAGAGGCAACGTGTATTCCCTGCACCTACACAGTATCGCAACGTTTGGAGATTGAGGGCCTACTGGAGCTGTATCCACTGGGTATTCTGTTCAGTATTTGGATCTGTTTCAGCTTATAGGTGAGCTTTAGAAAGATGAGCACTTTCTGACTATACTGGCTACGTCAAACTTTTGAAGCGATCGCTAACCAATAGGAACACAGACCTTACTCATTGCCAGGACTGACTGATGTGAATTCCTTTCCGACTGAAGTGGCTATTTGTGTACCGGTACTGTACGTCAATTGTGGTTTCATCCGGGAAGTGAAATCGATCAATAGGCGTTGTGTACCGGACTCATTATTTTACTGGGAATCTCAGAAGGGGGTTGAGGCTCCGAACTTTAAGAACGTGAGCTCAATCTTCTTCCATCCGACTGGGGTTGTTTTGTTGGCAGTGCAATGAATTTAGATTCCCACAGGGCATTTATAAACCTTATTTTACAGACAATACCAATTTGGATGGATTGACTGTTGACCCAGTTGTCACGCAAGTGACAAATTAACATGACGAGTGCTACAAACGTCTGTTCGTCGTAGCACTGTCTAAATTATTTATACCATCGCGTCCTGAAAATATGCTCGGTGCTCGCCATCATAGTCTATGCGGTAAATTTCCATCTCGTTTTCTAATACGTTTAGAATTACACAGACATGTCGGCTTCATGTAAGTTCGAAGGACGTAAACGCAACTCTTTTTGCGGTTGAAGTTGCGTAAGCATGCAGTGAAGACATGCGTAAAGCGAGCACATGACATTCAGCCATGTTGTTCCCGATTTCATCTGGTGAGGCTATTAGTTTTTTCGGAATACTACAGCTCTTAGTTCTTCATCTTTCGGTGTTGCACACCTCAGAGCACGTCGAGCCCACGAAATACGGATACTGAAGCAAGCATGGAGCACTGACCAAGTATTGCTCCGCGACAGACACTGTCACAACGGTGGTGCACAAGGATGGACAATACCGAATCTAAGTAAACCTAAGCGTCCTAACCGACCGTTAGCACGGATAGACCGATATTTATCATCCCAGTCGATTATACGCGCAAGTCCATCGTTATCCTTTGGCTACTGTCCATGGTAATTATGACCTAACAGGCTGTTTCGATATACATCTGCACCCCTATCACACACCACTGATGATAGGATACCTCTCGCATGGGGAAACTTCTGGAATGAACAACGGGGATTCTACCAAAAGCAGCAGCCCGGTTAACTCCCTAACCTGACCAATAAACATAAAATTGAATTTCATAAAACAAACCCACCGTTTTCCGTTAATCTGCCAACTTCAGCTGAATTCACCACATGATTCCGTGCCATACACTGCAGCCCGACTGGAAAGCGCACGAAGTACACAGAAAGAAGCCTATCTGAACATCCCACAAAGATGATGGGGGTACAGATAAAACTTACATATTATGTAGTGTTCCGAATCAGGATATATCACATCGGTAACCAGTTGAATTTTGTTGTCTGTCGTCAGAATGAGTGTACGTTCGGTGAAGTCATGAGTAACTGAACTTACGAGTGTCGCTCAGTTTATATTACAAGAAAGCAGAAATTTCGCAGATTTCATTGTTTTGCTGAGAAATTGTCCTTTGGACAGTTGTGCAAATGAAATCCATATTCCGTCCTACGGGGAAACTACTCTTACTGATGCAGTCAAATAATATCGAATGCGTTTCTGTCCAGACTTCAGTACACCAAGAATAAGAATTAAGGAATCTGTGGAGCAAATCTATGTCTACAACAATATGTAAGTTTGCAATTAGCAGAATATGCGCTTCTCTGCACTATGAGCCCATTATTATAGTTCGTCATTGCGCATGACCGAAGTGGTCGGGATTCCAGAGCTTGACGTATTCCTTACATTTATCCAGCTGCATAACAATTCTGAGACCTAAGCATTCCCTAGTTTATTCGGCTACAAGATGTTCGAAGCAGTTCAGAAGAACCAAACGCTTTTGAAACCGTCCGTGCACCCGTAGACCATCGGTTTGAGCGGACGAAGACCGCTCAAATGGAACTGTCTAAATGTTTGCGGAGCACACAAATAAATGGTATATTCCTCGTTTTTGCAGTAGCGCGATCAATTACCAAAGCTGGTGAAGTGATTCGGGAACCATGTCTTTCGGAGCTCCAGAAGGAAAGCCACCCACTGAACAAGATCGCTGTGACCATTCACAACCAGTTTGCCAGTCAGAAAGGTGGGATCACTCTATCTGAAAAGCTGCTGTTTTAAGTGGTGCCTCAAAGGAAATAAAATCTGCGAGCAAATTAATCTGGTTTTAAGGCGAGACTCGAATGAATCCCAAATACCAGGGAAGATGCATGTTTTTGGAAATTTCTTCTGATTGATATTATCAGTCAGAAAGGTTCTGCTAATTACAAATCTTTTTCTAGGCAACTGATATCCCGTTGGGGTCTACAAAATAGTACTCCAACCTCGAGTCTTGTTCAAACATAGGCCGATGGATTGTTTTGGTCTTCAGAGGATGTATACACGATTTTTTAGTGTAACAAAATTAGTTCAGTAGTATTGGTAAGGCTTATCGGTTGTTTTTGAAGAGCATGGTCACAAACATAAAAAGAAAGCCAGAGCAATCGATGTGGAAGGGTGTGAAGGAGAATATTAGCTAAAACGGTTGGAACGTTCCATTCGAAGGACGTCAATAGCTCCCAGTCACAACTTCAACGTATGCAAGAATGCTTGATATGGAAACACCTTTAAAGACTAGTAACAAACAATGTTAAATGCATCTCAAGGCGTGGTATGCGCTAGCACACTCAAGACTCGCAAATCATGCACAAGGTGTCCGTCATACTGGGTCAGGTGTGGAATTCGATGGCAATAATGAGTACTCAACGCCGTGTACGACGTATAAAAGTGTCGTAAGTACGCACAGAGCCCGAAATGGAGAGTAAACACAAATCACTGACTGTGGCCTCATGGAGTCCCAGTCCGACAACAACCTTGGCGGATTGAGGAAGGGAAATCCCTCGATATGATATGATCATCGGTGGATGAACCAAAAGGTCAGCACCATAATCGATGGCATGTAGGACTGAGATGATGGAGAGGGAACAGTCATTAGCATCATACATCTGCTTCTTCTCAAACAACACAGTCACTCAGCACCCATCTGCGACGATGCTTACTATCTATCGCAGTGGCTCGGATTTCCAGAACGGCAATTAGGTCAGGCTTGATAAGAGACGTCAATGTAGGTGTTCTCAAATCTTCGAAGACGGTGTATTACAGGCAACAATGACCTCCCTTGCAATTCAATTATGGCAGGCACATATGGCACTGTGTGTGATCCAGCAGGACTGGAGAATATGCATCAAACTCTCCGATTAACCACAGTTTCCAAGACAGAATACTGTTTGCCCACCATGACCACGCCGGGCGCTTCTAACTGTCGTCCGCAGTGGGCTGAACCGGAGATGGATACCGCGGATAAATACTCGAGGAAACACGCGGTGTGGAAACACAAGCCATCACTTCGAGAGAGGCAAACTGGCCAACTTTCACAAACCGCTACTATCAGCGCTGTTGTGCAGACTATCGCCCCAAGCAGCCACCAGCTCTTCCTTGGTGTTCAGGTATGCATCTTGGGCTCGGATCGGAGGGCTGAGACCCCAAGCAGCCTTACCCAGTTCGGGATCATCGACCACATTGTGTAGTGCCCAGCACTGGGTAGACAGAAGCTTTTCCATACGCGCTCTCCGCTGCATCGGGATGGTTGCATTCAGACTTAGGAAACGAATTCCCACAAGTTGTTTATTGGCGTGAATGCAGCTGACTGGGGCGCTCTTCGGTAGACGCTATTAGCCACGAATAGATTGACTGACTAACGTTTTGAGCTAGTTTCGGTGAACTTGGCCGAGCACAAGCGAGTATGTCAGTCTCCTTATCAAGTAGTTCCTTGTGATATCCATTAATTGATGGGATTTAGTCGGGGCACACATCACCTCATCGAGCAGTTGTTGTGGGTGGTTGCAACTTCTCTTCCCCTTGAAAACAGAGGAGATACCCAAGTATGTCACGGTGTTTGTTGAACACAGAAGATTGATGAGTTCCTCAGCGAAGGAAGAAGGTCTCAATTTCAACTGAGACCGGGGTCACCCCACAAATCGCCATTACTTTCGTCTCTACGGCATTGATCATCACACCAGCTCTTGCCAACTCGACCGCAGTAGCTTCAAGCTTTTGAGCTTGACTTTCTGCACACACGACTCAATCATCAGCGAAGGCAAAACCATCCACCAAGGTGTCATGGAACTGGTATCCTAGTTGCGATATCGACAATCCAAGAATTTCATCCAATGCTATGATGAACAATATTCGGGAGAATGGATCTCCCTGCTTCACACCTCTATCACAATGAATCTAGGAAATGGGTAAAACTGCTATAGAATTTACATGGGACTGTGTGATGTATCAAATTAGAGGTGC
Organism: Clonorchis sinensis; assembly: GCA_003604175.2. NCBI lineage: Eukaryota > Metazoa > Platyhelminthes > Trematoda > Opisthorchiida > Opisthorchiidae > Clonorchis > Clonorchis sinensis. The sequence continues at coordinate 68,300,694 of CM030370.1, read as the reverse complement.
TGCAAACGTCTCGACAGATCTGACAACTGTGTCACGCGAAACCGAATCAAAAGATTTAGGGATACCAACAACCGACAAACTGAGAATAGAAGCGGTCGCCGTAGAGTGGCGAAGCAGGGTGTGTAACAGCGATGTAGGTTCCAAACATACGTCTTGATGTAGAAATGCAAACTGGAGTGAGGGCATTTAAAATCTACTTCTCCAGCGATCAGCAAGCACCTTATGAAAGTATCGAACCAGAATAGATAACATGGAGATCGGTCTCAATTGGTCCGTTGAAGATGGATTTGGGACCTTCGGAACTAGAGTAATACGAGGAAGAAACAGAATCGACGGACCAACCCAGATAATAAGAGTAAATTTATATACCCAGCTAGGGCTTTGGCCTTGAACCGGCGAGGCATCCTGGGAGTAAGCTTCCCCAGACCTGCGGACGAATCGCCCACTAGACGGATAGTACAACCGACCTCCTCACTCGTAATGGGCTCAATCAAACTCTAAACAAATGATAGCACTGCACCACTTGCTTAGCTATCCATGTGTATTGGAGCAGAGAACCCCTGTTTCCAGTGGTCAGCGTCCAGATGTAGGCCGAAGTTACCTTTGTATGGATCCTTTCATGATCCATCGAGCACAGCAGACGCTGAATCTCTCCGTCTTTGGTGGTACAGGGTCTGTATGGCGGCGTAGTTGGTTCAGCGGATCTGCTTTCGGTTGACCGGCATTCGATGGGCTAGCTGACGACACAGTCGGGAAGCAGTTTTCAGCGTGTGTCAAAATGCCTTGGAGGCTTTGAGGTCCAGAAGTGACGGGATTCGCTCCGGTGTCAAGAAGCCAGACTGCAACCCTCGGGTAGATGCCAAAAGGTCAACACTAGCGAGCAAACTTCCAGGATAGGATTCCAAGAGTGACACGGTATAATCCACAGTTTGTTTGGACTAGACGCTATACTATCGCGATATCTCGAATATCGTAGCAACTAGAACATGAGGCGGCCTGGTGCAGCACATTCAGTTGCCTGGAAACATCACAAACGAGAGATTTAGCTGGGTTCCAGGTGAGTCTCTCGCAAAACCAAATTTGTTTGCAAATGAGTGTACTTCGCTAGACACTATAGTCTTCATAGTCTGATGAGTGCGGAGCTGTTTGACCGATGGTTTGATCAGTGCCAGCCGTGCTTACCAGTTAAGCACACGTAACCCAATTTTTATGCTGATAGCCGATTGACCAGGAAACTATTGCTCCAATCTCACGAGCAGAGCGATTTGCGTGTCATATAACTTGTTAACTAGACTCTTGGTCGGACCAGCAGGTACCGGAATTCTTCACTCGGCCAAGCTTATCTGCATTAAGCTTGGAGAAGGGGGTGTGTGCCTGTCAGTGGTGCTGACTGCGGCCAATCTTCGTCGGAAAAAAAAGGGTGGGGAATCAGAGCAAGGTAATTGTGCAACCACGTTCGTGCCAACTTGACGTTGGGCTACCAAGCCAACCTGCGATTTGCAGCATTTGCCACAGTCATCACGAGTGTCTCGTGTGCTGGTTGGAACTGACACGGAGATGCCAGATGGTTCGTTCTACATCGTCTAAAGCAACCAGGACGTTGGAACCAAACAGGGTGGTTAGCCGTGTCTGGAGTTACTGACTGACGTCCGGACTACCCAGTCGGCACTACGAGGTGGTTCAGCGCGCCAACTATTACTACATCGTTTATTTTTGAAAAGCGTAATCACAAACATAAAAGTAAATGCAGACGATAGATGTTGAAGTGTTACAGGAGAATATTAAATACAACGAGGAAAGCGTCCCATTCGAAGTCGCGCCACCAGCAGTTCTACTCAGACAGGATCCTTTCAACACAGATTTCCTCAATTGCCAGGACGAAACTTCTATATAACATTACGATTCCGGCTAAAGTTTAGTGTGGATTTGCACCTAAAGCGTCAACTTTATTGACGAGAGGTCCAGTAATCTAAAGGATCCTCTTTTCTAGAGACCCAGCTGCTTATTGAAGCCATTAAGAAAATAGTGATACATCCACACTTGGCAAGGCCTTCAGCGCTTTACCTGCTGTTTGGAGAGCTGATGCTAAGCAAATGAATAATGCTTTACGGTACCTGTCAGGTCCGAAAGCAAACTTGTCTGTGATTTGGTGTCAAAATATAGGAAAATCTGGTGCACAAGTTCTTGTTTACTACAAAAGTTTGTACCTAAAGGGCACGTAGGGCGTCTTTAGTTGAGATTTAGAGCCTGGTATCCCAGATCACATCAGTTTGAAGGCGAATCTTGCGGAACCTTAGTGGGGGCAACCAGTTAGGGGGGTGGGCAAGCTGAATTGCTACAATAGGATTAGTCATTCGACAATTGTGGGCATTTATATCAGAGCGTCTCGGTAATGTTTGAAATTCCAGCCAAAACTTAGTAGTCCCCCGGGTAAACGGACCGCCCGAACGGACAGAACAGCAGTTTTTCTACGAGGGCTTTCACCAATAACGTGCATTAAGAGACCAAACACAAGTAATATCTCCTGACTGACTTACTCTCTAGGAAAGGACAAATGTCGCGTGAATGTTTCAAGTACTTTAAACCGGAGTATCCTCAGAACTAGGTGTTTTACTGCGAAAATGCTTAGCCCTAACGATTCTAATGTCTAGCTGCACCCGGCCAGATTTGTGTGGAATCGCTGGTAGGGGCCCGACTATAATAGAAAACCTGTGGCAACCGACGTGTAACAGCTACCAGGCATAGTGGGACTCAGATGCACTCAAGACGTCCTTGATATATGACCAAATAACACGCTAATTCGTAATTCGTTAAGAAATAACACGGTATCAAAGTCACGGTATCTTGCCACGTGACTGACTGGCCACATGAACACTCGCGTCCGTATGAACCCCTTTGGCACAAAGTTCATAATGGTGAAGTATTATGCTACTGGCTCCCGCAGTGGTCCCCTTCGTCCTGATAGACTTTGACCATTCCGGAGACACTTTGGAGAGCAGTTAAGATGTCAACTTATTCACATGGTATCCTGTGTCCAGTAAATAGGCCAAGACGGGACGGGTAGTGATACGCTAGTCTTGTGCGGAAGCCGATTGGGAGATGCTCAGACATCCGTCTAGACAGCTGCCCTGTTGCCCGATCAATATTGCGGGCTTCACGGGAACAATCCAACAGATACATACACATTAGTGTAGTCTCACGAGAAAGTCCACCATTCATTCGTTGTTGACTGGTGGACAGCTTGTAAAGCATACCAGTAGTTCACGAGTGCGAACACCTATGAAAGACAGAAGCAAGTTTCTCTGGTACATGCGAAATTATTTCGGAAGCCTAGGTTTCACCTTTATCTTGAAAGATCTGCTTGGTTACCCATCTGTGATGTCTGAGTGGCTTATTTCGTCCACTGGCGAGGAGTTCTCAAGGTTACACATAAAATGACAAGAACTGACTTGATAGGAGAGCCCCCGTTGCCACTTATTCCACCTGCCGTTGAACAGGTAGTGTACATCGTGTGCAGATCGTAAAACTAGTCCGGGCCAAAACAGGTATCAGAGAAAGTCAAACAGCTGATACGGAATCGTCAACATAACAGCTGTCTTTCTAGCCTGTTTTCTTCATCTATCCCGTTCACCAACTTTTGAAACCCCGTTCAGAGTAGATACGATTTTGCTAAGACGCTCTTTTCTGTTTAGGAGAAATACTCCAAATTCATCGGATTTGGTGGTGATCGTGGGCAATCACCCTTAAGTTGTTGGTATGCCCCACGATGCCCCATATGTGCCGGTTTAGATGGTCGGTAGTGGTAGAAATTTGACCACCCAAAGTCTTTTTCTCCAGATGGTTGCCTTTTGACTTCGTCACGATATATTTGGCCGACGGGAAGCTCCCAGGAGTGAGAAGATTGGTCGTAGCGGTGTTGTCTCTTTATGTACTCTCGGGAGTCCGTAAAAAAAACTGTGGAGGTTGAAATATCTCATCAGTGGATCACAACACTCAGTCAACAATGCAGGGCGATTCTGAGAGAAACTGAGGAATATAAGCATTGAAGAGGATGAAATAATTGTTTCTTTTGATGTAAACTCACTGTTCACATCGGTGAAATTGGACTTCGCCAAGACAACTGCCGCCGAACCAATTGACAGACGTGGCGTATACTTCCGTACAACCAGCTTATCAAACCCGATACAAACTAAGAAAAGATCAACCAAACTGAAGGAAATAAATTACCAAAATAGAAATCGCTATCACGGCCAACTACAACGCTGCTCAAACGGGCCAACAATATTGCACGAAAGGTATATACCCATCAGCCAACCACATGAGAGAATATTAGATACTCTTCAAGAACTCCATAAACGCAGCTAGATAGGGAGGAAGTACCCACTCAGCGGTGTACTGACGATGTCTCCTCGACTGGGGACGAGACGTTTGCAAGCCAATTGCCAAGCTCTGCTAACAGATTGACGGCCACATGATCAACCACAAGTAATCGCACCCGTGCTACCAATAGTTTGACTCCAACAAGCTCGATGCTATACGCAACTTAAGGGTTTGGAGAATACACTATTTCGGAGCTTTCTGCTTGTTTGAACGAATTGATCTTGTCAGTCTTGCATACATGTTCTATGGTGAACACACGAGATTTTAGCCCACGTTGAAGAAAAAACAAATATCGAGAAAAAGACCAAACTATTCTCAATCGGGACTGGTTATTGAATAGGCTGATAACGACAAAATAATCAAAGCTCTCATCGACGTCGTGCGCCAATCGTTGATCAACATGATGAATTGAGCGAATCAGGGTGCAAAGCATAACTGGAGAAAGGAGCTGGTAAAATTCTTACATGATCTGATATTGCAGTTATCACAAATGGGGGACAACATTGGGTGGGGGAATACAACGTTTCACCAAGTAAGTTGGAACTTCATTCCAGGGGAAGTACACCCAGGTGCCAAAGATCAGGATGGAAGGTTTCGGACACATGAAAGAGGGATATTCGCACGTCGGGAGCAAAGAACAATGCACAGTTGGAAGATGTAACGGAGACTGTGTACGGTAAAATGCAGTCAAACAATACATACTGATAATCAGAATAGACCGTATAAAAACAATGGAGCAATGGCATAGAAGACTAAGAAATCACAAAGCTCGGACCGAGGATCAGGCGGGAACGGTTCAGAAGACGGCAGCCGGACAGTCGTATCATCGTTTCAAGTGCTATATAAATGAAAGAATGGAAAAAAATGTTGCTTTCAGTTAGGTGAGTGCTTATTGAAAACTTCAGGCCATGATTCTCAGTCCAATATAAACTATTGCTTACAAGTTTTTTCAACGTTTTACACCACACACTAAACGTCTTTCGAAAAAGTAGACATGGAAATACACATATCGTGTGATAACTTTAGCAGTGACCATTGGTGGTAGGTTATGTTAATTGGAATGCAACTCGTGTCCTTCACTTCCACAAACGCGTTGAACAGCTGGGATAAACGTGATGAGTTTTCACACGCTGAACTTTTAAAGACAGTTTCCGTTAAAACATAGACTGCTGCTTCTCGTTGGATGCGGAGAGAAGGTTGGAAAGTTGAATGTCCGGACAAGTTACTTGCTGAAATACCTACTGTGGGAGCCTCTGAACAACAGGTGTGCAAAGTCTGCATAGTGGTTGAAGCCAGTAGGTGGTTCGTTCAGTGACAAGCGGACGGATCTGGTTGGTCAGTTTCGCCATATCTTGCTCAGTTAGATGACGGTGGTCGGTTAAATTTGTCGTAGACATTTATCATTCATTCATTGTGACCCCTACTAAGTTGACTACAGTTCCACGATAAATAACTTTGTGACTGTTCAAGAAGTGAAGAGACAAAGCACTCATCGGTGACTTTCACTTTTGCATATCTGCTCCTCACAAATGCTAGTGAGTCATAGCAATTCCGAACTTCAGCGATGAAACCGATAACCACTTGGTTTAAGCATCCGGGGACAGTAGATTATTTAAAGAGAAAAATAATTAATGGTGACCAGTATACCAACGATTTTACAACCCAAACGAGCTGCGCAAATTCCGTCGTCCCCAAAGAAGCTGAAGACAGCATGGATGGATGGAACTGCTTCCTGTTATATGTTTATGTGGAGCAATTTACCTCTAAGCGTGAAGAGCTATTCGCACATGAGCTAAGCGTCCCTTCAAAATGTTCTGTAAATGGTACAGTGTGATGTGACTAGGAGTGGATTTCGAAATCGTCTTCCTCCATATGTAAATGGTACAGTGTGATGTGACTAGGAATGAATTTCGAAATCGTCTTCCTCCATGAATACTTCAAGACCAAATTCTCTTGGTCTCGTTTCGTGTTATCGCCTATAAACATAAAGTATTGTTATAACCAGAATCCGGTCAAAATAAGCGGAAATATTGTTTCGCTCATGCTCCATATTTTCCTCATGATGAATAGTGTGCACCTCTTGGTAATAACGGAAGTCTAGTTCGACTATGACCATGAACGCTACATAATTGACTTACTCAGTTAAGTAGTTCAGGCTCTCGTCCGCTGAGTCGGCGCGGTTCACGTGAAAAAAACATCTCCTGCGGTTTTGTTAGGATGCACGGTCCAATGGCCCAGTGAAGTGTGGGTCACCGCCTAGCTGCTTAAGCTTGTGTTCTGAAATTTCTACTTTGTTAAACTCATGGATGGTAGACAAGAAAGTTCTCCACATAACTCGTGCGAGAAGAGGAAATTGCCTTTGGGAGTGGACAGGGCTTGGAAACTAGGGTATTGGCGAGTCCAGACGAAAATATTACGTCAGACAACAAGGGGTGGAGAGCTCTTTAGTACATGTACCGTTTCACCGTATAAGCACTGGCTTGGTCACCATAAAATAAACAGCTACTCTACACACAAAGCTAAAAACGCCAAGATTTTGAAGCAAGGAACCGCCCAGAAGACTACGTTGCAGACATCAACGCGTAAGGAGTTTTGCAATGACAGTTGCCGTTCGTCATAGTGTGTAAGAAACAGCAATAAAGTAGGTAAGTTATTGGGGAAAGTGAAACACTGATAACTAATATTGTAGCAATAAAACACATGATCGCGAGAACTTTGGTTAAGCCGGTCCATATATGCGGTTTTGTCTGGTACAGCTTAGCTCATTTAAAAGTGGGTGGTATAAACCACGGGGGAGAAAACAGAGCCAACAAAGTCATTTGCAAAAGCACACGGCTCTCTAAGGAAGAAAAACTTAGTGACATTAGCAAATAGATATAGGATTTTGATATCGGGACTCGGATGGATATTCGTGACAATGATGCCTCTCGCTTAATCAGCCACAGGGCCTTCTCCACAAGAAAGTGGTTTTAGTACCTGGGTATTCAGACATGAGACTCAGACATCCAGAGAATACTTGGTTAATAAATGATTAGATCAATACACTTCCAAGGTGGGCTTGAAATACTGTGGTTAATAATTGAAACAATAAGAATCTGACTCACATATTTTTGCCGGATCTTTTCCTCAGCCAGATCGACACTAACCCAAAACACCAATCCACCATACCGGGGACCGGCGGAGACAACCGTGTATACTGTTTCTGGATAGCCATCGTTCGCAAAACGTTTTGATGCCTCTTTAAGTAGGCCGTATCTGTCAGGATAGAAAAAGCAGTTGTTTAAAAGGTGTCAAGAAAGATGTAGACATCGAACAAGCATGGAAGCTGTTGAGAAGTAAAGATGAACAGTTATGGAATATCAAAACTTTACACCCTGAAAGTTTGGCATTACATACAACCTGCTGAGAAGGTCTCGCCGCCGCGAACTTTCTTCAAAGTTTCCAAATCATGGGCAACCTGAGGGGGTCAACAAAGATTAGCCCCGATGCAATGCAAGTACGCATCCAGCTAATACAGTCGGACTGTGCAACAGTCAGCAACAAATCACCCAGTTGTTGATCAGTTTGATCGAGTCTTGTGTGCAGATACCGGATGTCTCTCGGAAAACCCTACAGCATCTGAACACAACAGTGAAGATCGTTGAGAGGTGGTAGTTCCCCGCTCTTTTGAGGAACAATACTTTTACAGCAGTCGAATGTTGGGATCCGTCACAACTTTGGCGCGGGGGACATTCATCTGTGTTCCATAAAAAACCATAAAGATATCATGTTTAATCAGAATAAAACAAGTCTTCGTACACAATCAGTAACATTGATTTGTTCCGTAGCAGTGAACGTTACTTGGTTTTGAGAAAGTTAATTAGAAACGCAAGATTGTTCTAATAGGTTGGTAGCGAGACAAAAGGGAACGGATACAAAACTACTCAAGGTCAGACAATACTGGAAAAAGTAAAAACGCATATTCCGGTGCCAAGGTGATCTAGGCAATTAGGCTCACACCTACCGATCACCACGCTCGCTTCAGTGGGTTAACAGAACGCCTGTCAGCGATGAGATTATTCCCCCAAATAATCAAGTCACCTGGTCGAATCAGAGTTAATATCAGACGGGAAAATACAAGACAAGCGAATTTCCTTATTCGACAATTTGCATTAGGACATTGTTCGTCAACGATATGGAGGCATACATAAAAATAGATACGCAAGGGCAAACTGAGAAAACGAAGAATAAGCCTCAAGCAAAGGCACGATGCATTTGCTTGATGAAGAACAAATGATCTCGGAATGAAGTTTAAGAGTAATGGCGAGTAATTAGGCGAGCGACATTAGGAAGCACTCAGTATATGCAGGATTCTTGCGTATAAATCCACACGGGCGCTGCGCAGTAGGTGTACCTCATTTCAGAGCGCGATGAGCGGGGACCAATCTCAAGAAATAACTCACACAGCTTTGCACAGGTATTTATGTCTTACAAGTAAGCTATCAGAAGAGGAGACTGGGTGTTACCGGAAATTGATAAGAGCCGAATGCACCGTTCCTTTTTCAGTGAGCCGATGAAAATGGCAGGGAGCAACGCAGCTGAATTGGCAGTGCAAGGGAAGGGAACTACAGTGCCAACTAATACAACCTACGAATTCCTGGGAAGATGGTATAAACGTACTTATATCAGGCCAATTTAGAATAATAAAACTTGGATGTATCTGGCATTTAAGTTAGTGAAATAGGTGAAGCGACGATAGGGAAAAAGTCCACAACTCGGCGGGAGCGGTTTCAGTGCATGTGGACGGTTCAGATACAATGCAATATTGCGTGCCCGTAAGATCGCATCTTTCAAATCCTCTTTGGGCAAGTGGACGTGTGTTAGTAGAAAACATACTGTGTTAGCGCCAACCGTATCGGGGCTTACGGCAACATCGTAGTGATTATGAATAGTGAGAATGAATAATGAATGAGATCAAAACCGATATTTGAAGAACTTCATGACGGGTTGTTGACATTTTACCACAATCTGAAATTACTGTGAAAACAGGTGAGTGCGACATGAGGTCATCCGGTGTAAGCCCCGAAAATTTCATGGGGGAACGAGTTTATCACCAATTGAATGCAAGACCGATGAGGTAGATTCAAAAACACTTTATTCCAACATCGTGTGATACAGGCAAGCTACAGCAGCGAAAGTAGATGCAAACGCGTTATAGGTAAATTGATATGTTTCACTGCATGTTTTCAGCAGTATCTCAATAAGACTAAAAAATTCTCAAGTAGCTCCAGTAATAAAAATAGGACGCATTTCTGTGCATACCAGTTGGATAGGTTTTGGGTATAGGAGTTTTCCTTAAGTAAGACCTGCTACAACAAGCGACACTGCAACGTCGAATGCTGCGCCGCTGCTTCGTGCGTCAAGGTCGTTAGCGAACTGGTATTCGGGGTACCAGTGTAACGGTGAAGCACGCGAGTAGTCTATGGTCTGGTGTCCAAGCTCCACCGTCGAATCTGGTGGAAGGTGAAAGTTATTATGGAACCGCTTTGCTGTGTTCCTTCATTATTGTTTAAGTCAATAAACGTTCAAAAAATTCAAGAGAAGGCGTGAGAATGTCCGCTTTTCAAAAACTCAGTGAAGATGAGATATTTACTTTCGTGTATAATGGCTTGTAACTAATTAGTCCATATTTGCTAATAAACAACTTCACAGCGAAGAGGTTTCCTCTTTTTACCAGTAGCAAGACAGAAGATTCAAAACCTCATTGAACAAACCTACTGTGGACACACACACCATATGGTTTACAGTATACACAAACCTGAGAATTAACACATCACACCTTGGTGAACTTTTAATGACCGAAATAAACCGATAGTAGTCTCGGTTCAACATTACTGTCTGAAGTGTAACGTGGTGTGCAAACGTTATGAACCCACCCGGTGCTTTCATTCAAATACGAACGTTAAATTTCTAAAACAGTTTAGTCGAAGCAAGTGTTGGTTGAATTTACGACTAATTTTTACTTAGTGAACAGAGAACTCCTAAATGATAACCTTGTATACTGGTCATGATAAACTCTATCGGGTCAACTGACTGAACCCCTCGAGCAATTTTCCTGATTTGCATTCGACATGTGCGACGATTAGGAAGTCCATCAATAAAGTTGTTTTCCACATCAAGATTCACATGCATTGATTTATGCTTTCGATATGGGTGACACAACATTTAGTCAAACTCCGTCGAAGGTTAGCATGTGGATCCACATAATCGCTAATGGGGATGCCAGAATAGGCCACGGGTTGAATGGAGATTTATGGAAAGATTTCAAGAAACACAATGAATGAAGTAGAACTTGTTGAGGGTCATAAATAGCCGGATAATGAGTATACTGCTTAGAAGGCTTAGAACGAAGGCTTTGAGGCGTGTCTGCAAACAGGGCGGAGTTCATTTTATAACCTAGGATACAGATGAAACGGGTCAGCAGGTCATGACCCATGGATGCAAGAACGAAAAAATGGATGTCCAGTGATGGTAAAAGGTGCAATCACAATTGTCCAGATGGCTTGGCCTGTTATTGAAATGGTACGGAGAAACAGAAGGGAATGCACGGATTTTAGCTCCAACCTAGATCAATATTGGTAGGTAAGTCATAGACGGAAATCACAGTTAATTCATACATCCGAATACTTAAACACCGCCTAGTTCTGTACTTTTGCGCATAGCAAGTAGGAAAAATCATAAGATGACAATGTGTACTGTCCAATTGATGGAGTTGTCGTTTTTTCTCCCTCTATCGGAGATGTGACTATCTTGCACAAATATACAGAAATAAACCCAAACAAAAACTCGTGGGAAGTAACAAGACTTATTCAGCCAAAACGGATCACTTGAAAGATCGAACGGTTTGAAGACAGGAATCGCGGACGTGAGGCGACGAAATTTTTGCACCAGCTAGAAAATACGCGGAAGCGGTTTCATCGAACGCTTAGCCTCTCAGCACACAAACCGTTGTGTAGTTCAAATCCAAATTGAGGAATAATCCAGTGAACTGCTGCTTTCAGTTTTGTTTATGCTGGAAATTTGAATGTTACACGGTGAGGGGAGAAAAATTACAAAAAAAACGTGTGGTATGAATTACACCGACTACGTTGACAAAATAACGAGCAATCGATTACAGAAAACCTGTGAGTAGTTTCACTGGGACCAGTCCTTAAGGGGAGCAGGATGTAATATGACCTGATGCCCGCACAGAGTATGTAGGCGATATGCACGTTTAGCGTCCAACTCTCCGGGGCTGCGTTCGCTGCTGTTGTACAAAGATCGGATGTACCGAAAATCACATGATAAAAATGAGTACAGCGAAATGACAAATATTGTGAAAAAACAAACGTTGAACAAAATTAGACGAAACGGTAAGCAAACAGTTGGATTAGAATTAGCATGAACATAATCAAAGGATTCGCGGGCTCAACTTACACGGACTAGAGCGGTTGAGTTCTACCCAAACAAGTAAGACGTAAGACAAGTAATAGGTGAAAATGTAGCAAGTGAAACCTGGAACGAGTGTACAGTAAGTTCTTTGTTGACTGCTTACAAAAGACACGCTTCGTCAAGCTCGATGAGAGATCTATATGAAGGCTGACTAGCTACACGGGGTTGCGTCATTACTTCACGCTGGTGTCAGGAGCATCTGTTCAAGAATAAGAACACGGGGTTGCGTCATTACTTCACGCTGGTGGAGCATCTGTTCAAGAATAAGAAGCGTAAAACCGAACAGCCGTTGAATTTCAGGCCCAATACAGAGAACCTTGGGATGAGTCCACACTATGCAAATGACTGAAATTTTAGAAACAGATGTGGTCCAAACAATGACCATTTAGAGACGACAGTTGGGAAGGGTCTAAGATACAACACAACCCAACGGCATTCGTTGCTTGATGCCCAATGCGTAGTTTCGTTTCAAGGCAAAAATAAGTGGAAAATTAGTTCAGATCACGTTGATATCGAGCAATAATCAGAGTAACGTGTGACTGGAAATTAACTGAGTAGTTCGGAGAACACGTGAACTGCGGCTCGGCAGGCACACAAAGATTACGTAGTTTCAGTCAACATATCTATCGTACAGTGTGTTCGCAATATGAAATTGTGCGAGAAACGGCAACATGCACCTAAAACGTAATACTAGTCACACCTCAAATCAGCTGAAATGGATACACTGAGCACGAACATTTGTCACGATAGTCACTGTGTCTGAGCAAGATACGGCAATCACAGCATCTTTGCCGAGTGAACCTACTCACATCAAACGAAAGATGCGCAAAGAAAATCCAAAGCATCATGTAGCATTCTGTACTTCAATCAGTATACAAGCAATACGGGTTGGGTTTAATTGGTCAGAGATGCTTTTTGAGAATCGTTTGTTTAAAAGTCTTGATACTTTGCGGGTCTCAAAGTAAAGAGGTGAAGTGGTGAGAAAGCTATTTTGCCAGCATTGGAAAGTATAAGGTGGGGGGTGCATGTTCGAGGAACCTACGGAATAGCTGGGGCTCATCTCCCGGTACTGCCAGTAATAACCTGGAGATAGGGTGTCATAGATTTCACTCATTAAACTGGTGCACACAGTTATTCCTATAGTGCCTACAAATAAAAAAGAGTATTGAATTAGGATCGCATTACCTTGGATAGCCGGGATTCCTTGCCGTCATTTTTGGAACTATACAGGAATTTAGACAGGGACAATCTTTCTAACCGGGTGTAATCGTCAACAGGGAATGCGATGGCATAGGGCGTACTACACTACACTCATTGTGTAGTTAGAAAACGGGCACATGATAAAAAATAGCTGACTTCAACACGAACCATTCGAAGACAAGAAACTAACCTGGCCTCGTTTTTCTCGTTAAGCTTTTCGCTAGAATGTTTGATCATGGTGTATCTGGAAATGTGGCTCGGGTGTCGAAAGATAAAATAACCGGCGTGACGTACGCGACCAAACATATCGTCATCCTCACCACCCCAACCAAAGTAGACGTTGGAGAAGCCACGTACACGTACAAACTGCTCCCTGGTGAAAGCCACAGCACCACCGAATAATTGTTCATAGAGTAGTCTGTAGACAATAGAAAAGGGTGTTTAGTGTGTATCGATGGAGGTAACAAGTGGGGATGCCAAAATAACGGGCAAACAACCACACCTGACTTTTCAAAGACTAATGAGCAGAGTTCGTAAATGCAACAGGAAAGTGACGCTGGGTTGGTCAGCACTGGACAACAAACTGTCAGCCACCCACAGACAGTAGTTCAAAAAGTTTCTCTTCCGAGACGTTTGTAATCGATCAAAGATGCCACGGGTTTTGAGACTAAGGGTTTAATTCAGCTAAGAAGTTAAGATAAGTTATCTAAATCAGTCCGCCCCCCCCTGTGTGTGGGAGTCTTACGACAGATTACCCAGTTGGTCTTACCGCCTGCCAGCATAAGGACGGACGATGTTCATTCTTAAATAACAAAATTCCTGGATGTGTAGTTGTATTAGGACAGTACGAGACTACGAAGAGAATATTTGGGGATTTTACTAGGATTATGATGATGACCTTATTAAGGCGTTTGTGATACAGTGTTAACTTTAGAAAATCTAATCGTTAGCAAAAAGGAAACCATGGGGATCCTCAACATCCATATGTCACTTCGCACACCAGGCGTCCGGGGTTACACCCCGATAGGGCCAAGGATATACAGAGCGAGACTCGAGTCAAGTGCTTCCGGTCTTTGGCGTGGACTCAGCAGAATATTTGTGCCAGGACAAGAGATCGGTTAAAACGAGAGTGACGAGTACAAATGCTAAAAATCTATGAGTAATAGCTACACTTACAGGAACAGAGAACAGAAGGTAAACAACTGGGTTAACCAAAGTATAACATACCTGTAACCGAATTTGTCGACCGCTACAGAGAGATGTATAGGTTGTTTACCACATTGATAAGGGATGCGGTCGTCCTGTGGTAGGAGGTCCACATCATGGAAGATGAAGCAATCAAAGTGTGCAACGCGAGTGGATTCCAAGAAACCAATGTTGAAAAGAGCAGCTCGATTGAAATGTGTTGTCCCTAACTAGAACCAAGGGAGTATATGATGGTTAGGAAAGGCATAGAAAAAAGAGCGAAACAGAGATGCAGTAAATCAACCAAGGAGGAACATGGCTGGTGGTTGTACATAAATGGAAAATGGAGTTTTAATCATCCGGTGTAGGGAGAAATCCATGACAAAAGTGAAATGAATTTACTGGCCGGTTAGACAAAAGAAAAATGCGGAGTTAGTGTTATGGAATTAAGTCTGAAAAAAGCCTTCCAAGAGAATGCAAGGTTGGAATACATGATACATACATTTCTAACGGATGCGCATATATATATACATATGAATATATATATATATATATATAAAATGTTCGTTGAAACTTAATGCGTAAGCGGATCACGCGGAAAATTTGCGTCAAAACGTATCTATGTGGGTATAGTTTGCGGTTAAAGTGCAAACAGTCTTCAGTAGCGTGTTCAGTTAGTTCGTGTCAAGTTCAACGATAGATAAAAGCAATTTTCGAGAACTTAGCCTCACACTGCTTCTACATCTGGCGTCATGTCTTCAAACCTGCCCAGGTAGACAAAGGTATATTTCAGCTGAGAAAAAGCATACTTGTGTATTTATTAGTGAAATAAACAGCGCACGGCACATCAGGAGAAGCAACCGATTACACGGTGTTTGTGAGTGGGGTCAAATCATGATCATCCACATACGCGTCGACCATGTGAACCAATTAGAATAAGAGTATGTGGAAATTTGCCCCCTGGTCAGCTGAAACACCCTTTCAGTGCATAGCCGCCTTGCCACCCGAAAGAGGCACGAGGACTGACATATTGCCAGGTTTCCAAAGCCCAGACTGGAGCAGTCGAGTTTCCGGGGTTGAGTTCGAGCCACGAACCTTCCGGTCAGTGGGCTCGCGCCTTAACCACTGGAAAAAGGATATTAGCTTGACACAAAAACAGTCAACTCGTCATTTTTAGCGTCATCAGTGTTCAGCCGAAAGATGGATATCTCAAGTTGATCAATTTTTCACCTGGCTGTGGAGCGGCGCGTTGCACAACTACCGGATACAACAAGCAACCGTTATTAGCTCTTCTGTGAAAAGTTCACACAAGGATAGAGGTAAACTATTCGAAACAAATTCTGTCGTACACAGTGACATTAATCAGAATGACAATGGGTAAACAGCGGAACTTGATGAGATTATTCAGCGGAACTAGGAGCTGAACAAACAAACAAAAAAGCTGAACAACAAAAATCAATCAACCCTGATGCTGATAAACCTGTAACTGCAAAGGATCGTATTATGGATAAAACAGTTAGGTACGGGACATTGAGTTGAGCGCCTACCACGCGATCAACTGAACACAGCGAAAAACGGAGATGACAAGCTAGTTCCAAACGTCAACCCTTTTCACCTTGTCTTAAATAAACCTCGAACTTTACTACAGTACTTCCTTAGACTTGGCACATTCCCGCTTCCACCTCTTGTCTCAGCGACAACAGGTAACTTGAAAGGTAGACATGAACAATAACGGTGCTCGAGACCAAATGAGACACGCTGGGATTGAATGCATTTTGCATTCGAGATGCAACCTAGAACGAACAGGTTACGCTAAAAGCTGAAGTTGATTTTCTCTCGTTTTCCGTTCAGGTGAGCTCTTAGTTCAATGTGCCGTCTGTTCGAGCAAGTCTTATACAGTCGAAATGAGCCCTTATGTGTTGACACAATCCAGAGAATCTTGATCAGTGCAAATGGCAAGATACCCCTCATTTGAACACACGGGGCGAGATGGCTCAAGTGGTTAGAGCGCGAATTTACTGACCGGAAGGTCCGTGGTTCGAACCCCACCTCTGCCTCTCGACTTCCCCTGTCTAGGCTTGGGCAACTTGACAGTGTCCCAGTCCTCGTGCTTTCTTCGGGTTGCATGGCAGTTGGGCACCGAAATGGTGTTACACCTGAACGATTATCTTTTTCTTATTATTAATACATGGTAAACATGAACCCATCCAAACGAGCGGTAGCTAACCTGAACAGTTCAGAGTGAACCGAATAAACAGAATAGCCTGCTGAGCAATTCAAGATCCCGACTGAGTGTTCATCGGATAGCACGGATAGTCATCTACTCAACTCAACCCATCAACTCTGGTTCAACAGTCAAGACAAAGGCCTACTTACTGCTGCGTTTCAGTACGCACTTGGCTGTGCAAAAGTCAGATGTGCACTCTCGACCAAGGACCGGATGGGGCTGAGGACGCAACGGGTAAGAAATCCCATCACACATGTCTTAAGGCCTACTTTTTTCATCCTACGGCGTTCGTGGTAAGCAACACAAAACTGGCTGTCTCAGTGGCTGAGGTGGCCAGAATCTGGGAAACTCACGAACGTCGGATCTAGGAATATAACTATCATTTTGGATGTTGGAAGCCACACAATCACTATGCGTACCCTTCCCGACGATAAGGCGGATGTAAGCTGCTTGAAGAGGGTTGGAGTTCCAATACATGGTTTCCTTACCAGAACAGAAAAAAGCAAGCTTCAACATAAGATAATTCTTGTGCTTCGAACCGGATCCAGCCGATTAACTCGCTGGCTCAATATCAACATCAGACGAGAACACTAGTGCTTCGCTGTCAATTTATTTCTACAAGGCCTTTCAATGGAAAGAAAAAAGATGTGTGGGAGGGAAGTTATCGATAGATTTCAACAAATACCCTAGAACATTAAGTCAAAGTGGACAGAGACTGACAGCATGAACTCTACCGACGTTGGCTAGCCTATCGTTCATGTCTCCAGCCGAACACAGGAAGGGTCACGTGGGCCACATCCTGGAAGGCAAACAGCACCAACAGCGCCCACACGTTTCAGAACATCCTTCATTTTCTTCTGCTATTTGACATTCTGTTCTCACCAGAATTAGACACGGAAAACAGTGCATGTCTCTTTAGGTGGTAACTCGGCATGCGTAACACGTAAACCAGCCATCTTAGCTTGCATTGCTAGATATATTCTTTGAGGGGAGTATCATCTGCTTCACCAAAACCCATCTTCCAACCAACCCATTCCGAATTCGCTGGTTCCAACTATATTTATGAGGCATTGGTAATCAAAAACTTGAACAGGTCTCAGACCTTTTGCACGAAGTAGTTAGGTCTTGCAGCCCTACAATATAGTGCGCACCATAGTCTCATAAACGCATTCTTTGAGATCCAGTGATGACCCCTTTTGATGCTAGAAGTGGCATAAATTGACAAGTACAATTCTGGTATTCGAGATTCGCGCGTTGACTTAGTCTATCACACTACCGTCAGAGAGAATGCAAATTCCGAGATACGTCTCGCTCTCCACAACTTCCAATGTCACTCCTTGAATTCTCAGAGGCGTATTCAATGACTGTACGTCCTCAGCATGGCTCTGTACTTGAGAACGCGAAGCACATGCCGAAGGACTGTATGACCCTGTTCAGCCTTTTTGGTAGAGCTTGCGCTTCGTGCTCTTTTTCAAGTATGAGAGCAAAGGGTCCGTATATTCCAGTTCGACAAGGTTCTCACTCCGAGATGTCTGAATACCGGAGTTTTGAACACCTTCCAGAGTTCGTTTCATTATCTCATCAATGACTAAATTAAACATCAATGGAGAAAATAATCTGACCAAGTTCAAGAGCTAATCACTCAGCATCACCATCGTAGCCATAGATAAACCGATACTTGATTCCGAACAGCACATCAGAGATATTTAATGACACGCTCCAAGGAGCTGTTGACAAAATACTGAAACGATCCACACCGGACCATGTAATATCCTCAACTCTCCATTTTCTATGAAAGTAGTATTTTGGCCCTCATTTTGAAAGCCGTAACAATCTACTTAAACTCACTGACTTCACTGGATTCCGCCTCATGCGCTCCCAACACCCTATGAAGTACCTGTGGACTACGTACTCAAACCACCGACACAGACATCACTAAGCTAACTACACTCTAGTGGGATCTACACGGACCTCATGCAAACAGGATTCCAATTCCTTCAGAGAAACAGGGGCAGGGAACGCAGCGGGACCAGAACACACCCTCCTACGAGCCGAGCCCGCCTGATAGTTTGTCCCGTTACAAAATACAGCACCATCTTTCGCGATCACCTGGAAAAAAGATAACCACTATCAGACACCACCCGCGAATAAATCGATGGATATCCTGCACTGCTTGATGATTTTAGTACACACTGGGCGCGTACAGTTGGTATGATACATAATGCTGCTGCTAGTCGTCTAGGAGACTAAGTCGCACCGAGAAAAGGACTGGATCTCGAAGCGCACCACACGGTTGTAAAGCCCGACTACGGAGGCGAAGTTTCTGGGCTCACCAAAATTCCCACACACTCTGGCGTCAAGTAGTTCACCAGTTTGTCAGTAGCGATCGGAATCATCATCATTTAGACTTCTGTTACAAGTCCACAGAAAACTACTCAACCTACTCAACCAATACTACGCACTACCTTTGGCGAGATCATTGCGGACACCAGCTGGGAAACTTTCCTGATGGACAGAATATTCGACGTAACTCTTAATATATTCGCTATGCATCTCACCAACCGCTTTGCCAGCGAGTCATGTACTGGGCCAAAGAAGACAGTTTTCACCCAGGAGAAAAGATGCAGCTAACCGAAATTTCGCCCTACATCGTGCTCCACAATAATAATACAAATATTAGTTACCGACTTTTACCCGTTTTGCAGACTTCCAGACGGCGTCCGACCTGCGAACAGAGAAGTACCATGGAATTCATTAGAACCAGGTGGTACACAATGAACTTGCTCAAGCTGCTGCGGTCCTACTGCACATCTTGTTGTCTGGAGTCCGATGGGGTTTTCCACTGTCCATTACGCTGTTAAACTGCGCGGATGACTGAATGAAGCGCGAAGCTGTAAATGGACACTATGGACTGGAGGTGGAACAGGATGTATCGATCACCTAACTCGAACTCGCAGATGACATAGGTGTCCCATTCAAGATGGCTGCGGTTTACAGCAGATTCTTAACAAACTATGGCACTATTTCTTCCACCAGCCTAGTGATCAACACCTCCATCAACATTCAACTCTGCCAGATTACTTCCGATAAAAGAAAAAGGCCACGGGAAATATTTGTTAGTTTAGATAACTTGGTTCAACCGGTGATCCGGACGACCAGGCTAGGGATGAGTCACAACTCGCTTGGATAGTACCCGCGTCTATACAACTGAAACGTGTACTGTAGCACAGGAACGAAATTATTCTGAAGGCAAAATCTGAATCAATCTATATTAGTGTAACGTTCATAACGTCGGAAATTAGGTTGTCAGGATGGAAAATAGGGACTTCGTGGGTTTACGAACCTGTGGAGTATCTCAATAAATAAGCTACGATTGCTACAAAAGTTTCCTTACACTAGGACAGTTGTGAAACATACAGGCTGCAATCAAGCGACCTGTTATTTTCGGCAATTTAGCAGTGAGCTACGAAGTTCTATGTTGTTGTTGGGTGAGGCAGTTTGTTGAGATGCCCCAGTGTTTGACCATTACTCGCTACTGCCGGAATCACCAAGCTAAGCTGGAGTCCGGTTCATCGTAACGTGGTTTAGTAGTACGACATGTATGACCACAAATGTTTCGATAGATGACGCCTAGCTCACCCATATTTGCATAAAGCTAACTCCGATTGTGTCCACCAGCGTGACGACGGCAAAAAACAAACTCGATCGATCTGTTGCGCACTAAACAACGGCGATTCTCGCACTTGGAGAAGTATCAACAGTCACGTTAAACATGGTCGAAATTCTACGTAACAACAACAAAACTGACAACTTCATGCACGATTTGCACCATAATTTGGTCACAACAAGTGCAGAATTGAAGTATTGAAGGCCTTAAACAATAGTAATATATTCTGATGAAAGTTATGCGATACTAAGCCAGGGAAGTGAGGTTAGCGTACGCGTCGTGGTCAGATGTCCGTCAGCTCACTAATTATACACTAGCAAGGGAATTGGCCGAATAGAATGCAGGTTGATCGAACAGAGGTGGATTCGATTCAATCACTTCTGTCCGACCTACTCAGACTGCATGATGTTCCTCGAAAACAAAGGGAGAGGTAGGTATGTGAAGAGTGGACAAAACATACACAACGCATGCGTTCAGGAATTCACAGTACTGTAATAAATATAGTACAGGCTTCATACAGTGGATTCTAGTCGGATGAGAAGTTGAATGACGGTTGCATAGCCAAGATAACAACAAAGATTGTCGTAAGACCGAACTGAACAAACTCATGTGGTCCCAAACGCACCATCAATGATGTAATGTTACCTCGTCCAAAGGAGGTAGAGGAAATCGCCTGCTGACAGACCAACTGTTCGCACCCGCTGAATTATCAGCATCTCAGCTCAGTAACAGGTACTCGCGTGCTCGGTTTTTTATTGTGTGCAACTCAATCGAGCATCCCGTAACAGATACACAAGCTGCATGAGAATGTAAGGTCGCTAAAACCCACATTCGGGAGACCAGTAAGCAGGTGGCTTCACAAAATGCGGTGCGTGGATTGTAAAAAAACGAGGGATTTGGTTGAGGCACTTTGGTAAATCAAAGGTTAAGAAAAAAACTTCTCGTGCATGATACTGCATGATACTGCGACTACCCGAAGTACTTTTGCCGATCACAACATAGGTGTCAGCGTCGACGAACGCTCCAGTACACATACACGTATAGAGTGAATATAGAGTAAACGAGGATTAATTTTTTAACCAAATTTTCAAGGCACACAAAGGTGACTAAAAATGGTAAAACGAGAGGAACATTATAGAAATGTCAAAGTGGTCATATTGCTCAATGTGTGGTTGAGAAGATCCGGATCTCAACTTAGGGACATACCAGAGGCACACCAGAGTTTTCCTATGGGTGTTGGAGTCCAGGAGGACGCTATGAGCGGTGGGTTCGCACGCGGTCACATGGTCAAACCGAAATTTGATGGAAAGTTAGATAGAGGAATGCATACATTGTACTACAACATAGCGAAGTCCATCTAGATAGTCGATATTGATTCGTAAGTACGGGAGTCACCATGAAGCAAAAGTGGGTCCATGGAATGCACGCCGATGGTGATTTCCAACAAGGACGGAGTATCCGTACCATGATTTCTCAACTTTCCATGATAGGTTTTACCTAGGTAAGCGTTGCAGCTCAAGTGGTCTGATAAACCGGGGTTCAGAAACGAAAATTCGCAGTTGAATTTACTGTGGAGAGTTGCACTTGCACGAGTTGCACTTGCAACTTCTTGCAGTGACTGCGATGTTCGCGGTGACCGATCAGCGAAATCGCTACGCCCATGAAACGGCTTTGGGAATTTCCCGTACAAATGCAATCAAGTGGTTAGCGATTACAACTACGCAGATCGCCATCCAGGTTTAGTGTGTTGTGGAAGTTAGCCGTAACAAACCTGCATGAAGACTTGTGTGGCAAGGAGTACTGTGCCTCGTCTTCACCAGAAAAAGAGGTAGAGCAGCAGCCCATTCAACTCGAAAAAACGGCAGCCGAGGTCATGCAAAGTCTAAACAGAACCAATCAAAAAACACCTCTCAGTTGACGACTAGTGCAAGCAACCAATATGAAACGAGCAAAAAATAAGTCCTCACCTGTTCAATTACAAAAATAGTGTAGCGCAACCGCTGATGCCGAAAAAAACCATGCATGTGATTGAGAAAAATACGAAGATGTTCATCCCGTGCACGGTATGGCAGAATGATAGCCACCGTTTGTTTGGGACGACATTCTAAGGGAGACCAGACACCGAGAGAATAAACAATCCCCGAATCTGAGGAAGTCTGTGTGACGGCGACCGTACTTGGTGACACCAACGGGGTACCAAGGTTTGCCAATGAGCGATTCGATTCCAACTCCACGTATTTTATGAGTAGACTATTCCAGGATGGCGGTTCAACGGAAACTGCGATCGCTCCAACTGAGATAGAATAAAAGAGTCACAGAAAGCGTGAAATTGTGATACAACACATTAGAGTACAACCACAAGGGAGGCAATTTTTGTTCGCAAGGGTGAATATTTTGCCAGCGAGAATTACGAACGATGTGGAGTGCACATCAAATTGACTAGTTCACCGAAACGACTTCCGTTCGCCCAAGGTTCGCTAGGAAAGTCGCACAACTGCACCTCAACGCCTGTACGCTTAAGGCGAACGACATGTTCAAAAGGGGAATAAACATGTTGCTGGAATTTAATTTCTTCGTTGACGACTGTGTAAAAGTGGAGAAAGGTGCAAGTTCGAATGGCTGAGGTATGCCAAAATGGGTTCACATTATGCTCAATTAGATCATTTCACCGCCGACTGTGTCGTTACTCTCCAGTCGTACACAGCACACCGGCCGACTGAAAACCAGTCTCGTGGAACGGGTATTTCGGTAGTGTGAGTGGTTACGAAGCCGATCCTACAGAATGATTGGATTTAGCAGTCAGTAGCTTATGCCGAACCTTCGTTTTCATAACATACAACATACATATTGGTGGGCTCCACCAAAGTGCGTCTTGCATGCCGGGCACAATAAACTATTTAACGTGGGAATGTTCCATCCGTGGAATAGTTAGGCAAAAACGCTCAGTCGCGATTGCTAAAAACACATATGCGCGCATTGCGAATTCTTTGTGAACAATTCGGTCGGGCGGCTCGAAGTGAACACAGAAACTGAAATGATGCTGAATGAACTGAGCTTTGACGAAATTAATAGAAATGCCCCGAATGGACACCAACCACAGAGGTTTCTGTCGGGTGTTCGCCCAGTGGTGACCTGGCTGATTCATGCTCAAAGATGCCCAAAACCAATGCAAGTTTTATGGTCTTTGGTTCATAATTGTGGTGGGAATGTGAGACAAACACCGGC
Source organism: Clonorchis sinensis (assembly GCA_003604175.2). NCBI lineage: Eukaryota > Metazoa > Platyhelminthes > Trematoda > Opisthorchiida > Opisthorchiidae > Clonorchis > Clonorchis sinensis. The sequence continues at coordinate 68,277,340 of CM030370.1, read as the reverse complement.
AGACGAAGGTTCAGAGTTCATCGACACAACAGCATCGCAACATTATGACGGAAATGGAGCTCAAAATCAAAAGGATGGGCGTTACTACCATTGGCATGGAGCATTCTGGAGGAGCGATTCAACACAAATTTTAGGTTTACTCTTATAAGATCAACGTTGTCACTCCTATCCTTTAAATTCGCAGACGATTTGTCCCTTCAGTGGGCATTGCATAGATACTCTGGTATCTAGTTGGGACCCATACTATTCACCTAACTGACGACGCAACATTTTTGGACCGTTAAACGATTCTATGAAGACCAAACTTTGTCCTGTCTATGCAGACGTGTTTGCGCGAACTCCAAGTTAAATGAGGAGATACAACAAGTTGTCTAGGTTCGGCCATATTAATAAACAAATTAGCGAAAGAATTTCGATGTCGGGTTTTCATGAATTTGAATGCATTATGGAAAGGAGTTGAAATTAGTCTATGCACGAAATTCCGGGTCTCCAGAAAAGCGGTTAACTCATTCATAATACATCCTGTCGGTGGAAACGGCACTAGGGAACGACATGCTAGCAGATCTGCCAGTCGCTGTCCTGGTAACTGCTTTCCGAGACAATCCTACAACCGACTGATCCTGATTCAGGATATAGTTATTCAAAAGTACGGCCAAAATTAGTCATCCCATTAGGTTCGTGTTCGTTTTGAAGCAAGGGCTATTAATTTTTCCCAGATTTCTTTCAGCCGCAACACCTTTTCGGTGCCTAGCTGCCATGCCACCCGAAAGAAGCATGAGGGCTGGGATACTGCCAGGTTGCCCAAACCTAGACAGGGGAAGTCGAGAGGTAGAGGTCGGGTTCGAACCACGGACCATCCGGTCAGTAAATTCGCACTCTAACCACTGAGCTATCTCACCCCCAGATTTACTTGAAAAACATTGGTTTGTTCGAACAGCCTCATGCGGTCCTGAAGCAGTGAGGTAGTATTAGCAACATAGGTGATGTTGTATGGGGCACCGGTGGTATTGTACAAAATTGCCTCTAGTTCAGCTTAATCTCTTACGAGGACGCACTTCCATTGAAGTGACTATTTTGGTGGCAGGATTTCCTCTAAAGACAATCTTTTCTCAGGGAAGCACCTGGCTTCAGACTTATGGTAACTAATGTATCGTGTGAACGAGCAAATGAAAGCGTACACCCGTTAGGCCGATGCGGTTACGCCATCTGGGACAACATCCAAGGAAACAACTTGGGTAAGTTGTAGGGCTGGAGAGTCCGCCAGTGTCGTTAGCTTTAAATTCATTACTCCCCGGATAGCGACTTGTCCTTCAATATCCACATTTCTACTGCGACCATATGGCGAGAACGGCCAAACTGAAATGTGCGTTAATGAAACGGTACTAGAAAGAAATCTTTGTACGCTACTATGAAGCGCTATTTTATTTGTCTCGTGAGTATACTTAAATCTAGCAGTCATCAGTCACTGATGAGCACTGCGACTGCAACTCATGAATGGTTAAGGGCAATGCGACTCAGCTAACCAACTTCACACATGTACACGAACACAGTCAGGAGAGTAAACCAAGAAAAAGCGGACTGAACAGAACTATCACGGAAAACAGAATGAAGCGCTCACCTGAATCACTGGAAGGAGGAACCGGGCAAGGCTGCGAATACAGAGACAACATAGAAGAAAAATTCTTAAAATAACATCAGTGAGACTAAACAGACAGCCGAAACAGCATTTAAAGTGGTACTACAAAGTAGTCGACAAAGTTTACAAGATCAAATAATGCGGCCAGGAGAGTCTCACGATAGGAGTCGGCTTCCAGATTATCAAGTTACTCAAATCGAATCATTTCAAGAATCACTAGACCACTGCATAATATTTTGCCGACTTACACCGGCAACTAATCATAGGATACACCATCTGATACAAAGATTTGCTTACACTGGTTGTCTACCACTGTGGTTGGATAATCTAAACCTCCTACAAAACACATAAGAGAATACCAAACGTTCGTAAAATTACTCATTATACCCTTCTAAATAAAAAATAAATCGTTCAGCTGTAGCCCCCTTTCGGTGCCTAGCTGCCACGCCACCCGAAGGAAGCACGAGGGCTGGGATACTGCCAGGTTGCCCAAGCCTAGACAGGGGAAGTCGAGAGGCAGAGGCAGGGTTTGAACCACGGACCTTCCGGTCAGTACGCTCGCGCTCTAACCGCTGAGCTATCTCGCCCCCATTATACCCTTCTGGGTTGCCAAATACCCTTATGACTGTTTTGTTTAACTGCGCAATGTGACCGCGACGAGGAAGCCGAAATTGCGTACAAATGCACTGGTTTAGCTTCATGATAACGGCTATGGATAGTAAAAACAGTACTGACGATTAAGCAGCCAATGATGTTCAAGTGTGTTAGTGCTCGCGCATTCAGTTGGTTTTGGCGAATTAATTCGGTCTGAAACGAGATGGACCTCATTAAGTTTAGAAATGAACATGTGACGGAGGAAGCTACGATAGACGTATTAGTGTTGTAGACCTAACCATGGTCAACCAGGCCTCATCCTCATCCGGTTGAATCGCCCCCGAAACGCGTTCCAACTAGGACAGAATATGTAGTGGGTTGCTTTCCAGGAATAACCGGACCCTCATCAAAAAATAAATTCTGTATATAAGAGAACGACATCGGTGACCCTCATGCTCACTAGATTAGCTATAATTGACCCAACTCCCCGAATTATAACGTGATAAATTTTCGATATCAATAATTGTGAATGCTAGGCAGCAACTTCATGTGTATCTGGTCATCGGCATTCGAAGTTGAGGACAACTGATTGAGCATCCAGGTATCCCACGTCGATGAACGCGAACTTAATTGGAACAGTGGGGAGAAGTAATTGACGAGATTTTAACACTTCTTTCACTTTCTTCGGCTTCGTAAAGCAGAGCAAATATTGACAGTTTTACAGTGGGACTACATCTATGAAGGATGCAATTAAAAACACTAAATCAGCAGTCTAGGCTTTACGAGCCTTGGGTGATTGAATACACTCACCACATCAGGAGGAAGAATCCGAGGAAGCGACGGCTGAGATGTTACGACTGTACGTGATTCTGTCCACGGGTTCAAATAAGTCACTTTAAAATACCGATGACCAGCCAAGTCACGACGGAGGAACGTAATGAGAAGCAGAACGACACATAACAGGGAAGTAGAAATGCAGCAGAACTTCAAGGCACGGAGAGATGGCAGCGTGAAAACCTGGAAGGGACAACAAAAAATCGGTGTGAGAAAGACGAATTCTCGCAAAAGGGGGCGGAAACCAGTACAGGTGATATTAAATCAAGCCCTTAGAGAACTGGCGGTGTGTTCTCAATGCGGAGTTAGCACGGATAGTAACTTCACAGAAGCATGGTGTACACACCTTGGTATGTGCTACCTACGAGGTTGATGAAAATTCGTTGAAAACCGGTTTACCCAGTTTGGGGCCCATTGAGTAAGAGCAGTCGCAGAATTTTCATTAAAAATTCTTACCCGAATAGCAAGCTGCAAATGCGTTAGGTGAAGATAGTACAGTATCACGGGAAAGTATCTGAATATCGGTCCTCCTGGATCCAGGACAGACTTTGTGTTGTATACTCAGTTGAGGAATACCACAACTGAGGGCACCACTTGAGCACACTAGCCTGGTCTAATTGTCTGAAAGACTCCATGGTCCCATTGAGAACGACAGAGTATGCCCAACCGTATCTCTATGCCCGCCTCATACAAATAAACAGGACACAAAATCCATATATAGAGTGAATCGGATCAATCAAGCTAAAGGTCAATAGAAAAGGATCAAAATATTCATCAGAACTGACATGGTATTTGGCATCCTGTATCAACGTAAGAAAACTGTTCAGCTGTAACACCCTTTCGGTGCTTAGTTGCCATGAAACCCGAGGGAAGCACGAGGGCTGGGATACTGTCAGGTTGCCCAAGTCTAGACGGGAAGTCGAGAGGTAGGGGTCGGGTTCGAAACACGGACCTTCCGGTCAGTAAAATCGCGCTCTAATCACTGAGCCATCTCGACCCCTATCAACGTAGCAACAACCTGTAAACCTATTTACGAAATTAATCAAGGCTGCCGAAAACAACTAGTTCTATGAATTTAACTACCGCTAATGCCGTTAGAATACATAATTGCGAATCTCAACTTTGTGTTGAGAAGTGTTATGTATAGTCACTGGGACCCACAAGGCGGGATCACATCTTATCTTCGCATAATTCTCAAACACCGTGGAAGTTCTGACGAATATTTCGACCCTGTACTAGCAATTTTTAACTTGGTTGATGCCGTCACTCTGTCGTTGGTTTTCCCCGTTCCATATATTGGTCTGAGCCAGAGTAAGAGGTTACCTTCGTTGACAATGCACCGTTCTTCACGAGAATTATTGAGTCAAAAGTGATCAGCATCTGCGCCTAAGCATGAGTGTTATACACCAGTTCATGGGGCAATGAAACGGGAAACGACGGCACGCTTGAGAAGATTCTGGTAAATAATCGGTGCACTCATTAGTGAGCACGTTTGTAGGGCCAAGCGAATGAATTATTAGGTTGGCCGAGTTTTGTGGCAACCATAGAACCAAGCAGCTAGATCTTCAACAGAAACGGCGTAGAATGTCAGTCAAAGGTTGTTGTTCGTCGGTGTAGCGAAAAAAGACTTACGACCTACGGGTTGGGGAACAGATGACATTAATTTAGGTCGTCCGTGATTCTCCATGGGTGTCATTTAAGGATTTTGTGAATTTTGTGGGTTAGCAAGTGCTAAGACCATTTGATTTGAGGTTGAGAAGGGATTATGCAGAGTTCTGTCAGTCTCGATATCCCATTTTAAACTCCAAGCAACCATGTGCCACCTTAGCTGACCCAGGGCAACTCTCCACATGGTTGCCAGTCATGTGCGGTCTACCCTTCTGTGCACATGAAAGACAAACTGCTGACCCACCAAGCAATATGGATGGCATCACCAGTGCATACTCTACTCTAACAGACAAACTGACGTCAAAACTGCGCCACATGTGTTGGAGGCTGGCAAAAGCTGCCATGACCTTCCAGATTCGAGTACTGATTTCATGTCCAGTCAGTCCACAGGGATTTATACAACAACCCAGGTGAATAAATTTATCCATCATGTCAATTGCTGGTCTACAAGCACGAGGTTTAGGTTTAGTCAAATCGTGTCTTGAAGCAACCCCTAATACTATGCAGATGTGAAACGTGTATCAAACCATAGGACAGAATTATTCGGGTTATTAAAAATAACCTACGTCTTCATGGCAGTTGATCAGGTGGCCGCTGTTCTGTTCGCCAACCTCGGCAATTAGTTTGCAAACGTTTCGTCCCCAGTCGAGGAATCATCGTCACTGGGCAACTGAATGACTCATTGGCTAATAACCAAGCTGCGAATATATATCAGTGGCTGACTGATCAAGTACCGAGTTATCAATACTTCGCACTGAGATACACATCGAAGGATCTGATCCGTATACTAAATGTCTTTGAGCAAACTTCCCGGGAGCACTTCAATCCACGAGCCATTGGATGCATGGGGAGGGGATGTGGGGGACAGCCTCCAAGGTGAAGAACCCCAAAGTGAATGGTAATTGCCGGTTTCCAAGGCCAAGAAAGAGGGTTAGACTGCGGTGGCCCGCCTTGAACTTTTAACCTAAAAATTGTTACCACAAGACAATAGGAAAATGTTTCGTTCCAGTACCCCGACCGTGGCTAATAACCAAGCTGCGAATATATATCAGTGGCTGACTGATCAAGTACCGAGTTATCAATACTTCGCACTGAGATACACATCGAAGGATCTGATCCGTATACTAAATGTCTTTGAGCAAACTTCCCGGGAGCACTTCAATCCACGAGCCATTGGATGCATGGGGAGGGGATGTGGGGGACAGCCTCCAAGGTGAAGAACCCCAAAGTGAATGGTAATTGCCGGTTTCCAAGGCCAAGAAAGAGGGTTAGACTGCGGTGGCCCGCCTTGAACTTTTAACCTAAAAATTGTTACCACAAGACAATAGGAAAATGTTTCGTTCCGGTACCCCGACCGTAGTCTTTGACTCAAAAGTCTGACCCATAAGATAACGGTTTTAGTGGAAGAACCGTCGCGGAGCCAAAGACTTCGTAGTCCAATTTGCTTGGATGAGGGACAATTCTTCTTTGCCGTATTTCGTAGCAAATCGCGGCGTAATTCAGTCCCCATGGTGGTCTCTTGTTGAAAAGCAGCGCAGGGAAACATCCTGCTGAACAATTACACCTTAGCAAGCGAATAGGTGGACTCGTCTGATACTATTGTCTGTGCGTCGTGTGCCATTGCTAAACACACCACCCAGTCGTTCCTACCTTGTGGAAATTCGACCAACTTGGACTTTCAGATCTGCAGCCCTAATTCGCCATTTCCTGTAGATTTGACAAGATGCTATGAGTCACCACAGCACCTCCGTCTGCTCTCCGCCATTCCTAATTCGTCCGGCCAAACAACCCTAACATCGCCAAGACAATGACAGCCTCCTGAGCGATTGCAACGTAAGTTTAGGTACCACAGAACTATAAGTGTGCATTTCACACAAATAGCCGCCTGCCATAGAATCGCTCGATGAAAGTAAACATGCGCCCTTATATCTCGAAGGCCTTCGATCGAGTACGGTGCGTGATCTGACTACAGAGCTGACAGTGAACGGACTATATTCTGACTGAAAGAATTGGGTTGAAAACTTTGATGAATCGCTAGATTCAGGCACGTCTTCAAAGTGCTCTCAAAACAACAAGGCTAAAGGAGGTTTCCCCGAGAATTTTTCTTCACCCACATTTGTCGACGACCTCCTTTCGTTTGTTTCCGTCGCATCCGTTTTCGTAGACGATACGACCCAAAAAGTTTCTTCTCAAACATCCGCCACACCTTAGGTCGGTGGTGGGACCAATGCACTGATCTTACAAACGCTTAGTACTGAGGCCAGATGATAGATAGTACTAGCTAGATGATGAGGATAGATGATAGCTACCTTCAAGCCTCCCAAATCCGCACAGGTTCCTCCATGCCTTCCCTCTACACAACCACTTGTGCATGATATGAAACAGGCGTTCCAAAAATAGGCACGTGGAATAATAAATAAATCGTTCAGCTGCAGCAACACTTCGGTGCCGAGCTGCCATGCCACCAGAATGAAACACGAGGGCTGGGATACTGTCAAGTTGCCTAAGCCTAGACAGGGGAAGTCGAGATGCATAAGACCGGTTCGAACCACGGACCTTCCGGTCAGTAAATTCGCGCTCTAGCCATTCAGCCATCTCGCTCATGGGATATGTCCACGCAAGTGAATACGATGACTACCCAAAGAACGTTTTTACCATCTTCATTCTCATATTTCGGATTTCTGAACCACATGTTGGTCGGATAAATCATTCAGAAAAAAAGGCTAAATACTCACCTTCATAAATACGACATGCAGCTGATCAGTCGACGCAGGGAGAAGATTCGTGCTGAAATTCGAATTGGAAACAACCTTCAACCCAAGCAAAGGCAGTATGTGAAACTTCATTTGAATTTGTAGACTGCTTCTCGTGAAGATGGCAGTGTGTCTGAAGTGTGTCAGTGCCGAGTTGATAGCACCATAAAGGATCTTGCTTCACATGGAATCCTTGATCAGGCTCCACCTCAACGCAGATGTAAAACACTACCTTTGTTTGGATGATCCAGAAAAGCAACTTGAATCGTCTACAGAGCCGAACACTAGCCGACCAACAGGTCATAGATCCATTAACATGCAACTTGTCTCCGTTGAATAATTATGATAATCTGAAATTAGTGGTGCAGCAGGCTACCTCATCCAATTTGTATCAGAAACCATATCGTAGCAACGACAGAACCATCCAACTATCCATGCTAACCGGGCACATGTCTAACGTATAGATTGTTGCAATTGATGTCGCTTTGCAACAGACGCCGCTAAGATTGACCGTCAACGCTCTGGGTACTAATGTCGTTCCAACTGTCGTGCTTCTGGTCAGTAGAAAACCCTACGGCATCCTTCGCGCCGCTGAAGAACCGAGCTTTGAGAGTAAGATAAGACCAGTAAGATGTACCGAACAATTAAGTCCGCTCTTTAGTCACACACGTTGATCATTCAACGTTGATTTCGGACAACAAAGCCTCATTACAACACGCAACTGACTGCGAGCACCCAAGTCACGCCGAAATGAGAAATGAGTGGTCTACTGAAATCAAAACGTCCTTAGGATAAAAAAATGTTCTGCAAGTAAGTTGAGAACCACTTCATATGTTATCCTGTCCAGTATGAGGCAACGTGTCCTGAGAGATTGGGGCAATTATCAGCTGAACTACGGGTCCGACCCCTCCAAATTAGCCTGTTTTTAACGGAACAACCAACAAGACCATCCAAAACACCGCAAAACCTGAGTACGGTGTATTGTGTTTGACATGTATCCGAGAACGAGTGTAACTGCGGCATGATTTAATTTCATCTACACATTCCTCTGAATCGCTGAGAAAAACTATTGATTAGCTGTAAACAAGCTATAGACATTTCAAGCACACCAAACCCTTGAAGTGCTATTCCTTTCGTCCGTTTGTACTCAGTTGAGGATTTAAACTCACTTCGGCAGGCCAACTCGTGTAAGTGATGAATGGCATACGAAACATTTCAACATCCCATCATGCTTCTGCCAGTGGTGGCAAAACATGCAGCTAGGGCATACAAATTGGAGCCAACTTTGCTCCGGACCTAATGCGATATATACATCATCACCCAAATTATGTGCGTTTACAGAGGCCCGAAAGCTACAGACGAAAGGGTAAACTTCTTAACCGGACTTTGCTGCAGCATTATCACTTTTTGTGGTGGATGCTCATGCACGATCTCAGCACCCCAGCAACTGAATGGCAATGCGAATGAACCTCAGGTAAAAGGACTCGAGTACGAAGTAATTACTACTCTAATTGCTCAGCAACAGTCCCGTAGCCCAACCAGATTCCGAGATGGATTTCCATCTTCACCAGTGAACCTGAGAGAGATAACTGACACGAACGGGGTGAGAGAAAACTATCCAGGTCTTTATCAGAATAAATATGGATGATTCCAACAATTAGTCTCTAGCAGTATCTGTGAATATATATATATATACATATATATATATATAAAAATCGCCGGTATTTTGGCTGATGGAGTCTGAATACTCCTAAAGACCATGAGTCCGGTGCAGATCAGAATGCACCTGCTGTGTGAAACCATGTCAGGAACGAGACGCATATACCTTACCATCGGAGTTCTGGGATGGGCCAGCCACCAAAAACGAGGGTTCAGACAAATGAGTCATTGGCTTCAACAGGACTCCTTCCCCATGATCACCCTAACACTCCCCATTTTGACTCAGGATGTTGAATGCTCGGTGTAGACGAATCGGTCTTCAAAACAAGAATGTTCTTGTTTAAGGTGAACCACTCGACAACTTAGGCGTGGGACCTGGAACATCAAGACTCCACTGAATAAGGAGAATAGCAATAGACCAGAATGGTGGACAGCACTAGTCGCCAACCGACTCAAACGGCATGCTATTAAAGCTGCGACGATGAGAGAAGGTTGGCGTGACAGGGAGTATACTTTGAAGCCGGAGCCGGATAACCTGGATAGAAATATCAGAGAACGGTCAGTGGAAACATTGAGATGCATTTTCAGTATCCGGGAACCTGCATTCAACAGTCGGCAGTGAGTCAAACTGTAACAATCCGAGAATACTGGCAATTCGAATTCAACTCGCAAGATGGCATTTTGCTATGCCAGTGAACGCCTATGTGTCCAAAATATCGCATTCCGAAGAGAAAAGAAGCTAATGCACTACTCATAAGAAAGGAGGCTACTTTTAGACTTAGCTATCGAATCATTCAACCAATACGGGCCAGCGATGTCCAAAAGAGATTTTAATGCTCCAGTTGGTCAAGATTCGGAAACCTGGAAGAAAATACCGAGGCCCCTAGGAATTGGATCAATGAAAGGCAGTGGCCAACACCTTTTGTGTGCAGCTCAGGGGTTGATCATTACTAGCATGTAGCTTAATCCTGGAAGAACTTCAGTGGCCACACGAACTTCTTCAAGGACATTCTATTGATTACGTGTTCTCCGAGTCTTCAGAGAAACCCTGCCTATCAATGATGCGTGATGGGTGAGGACACGCGTCATCTTGACAGTGGACGAGATGGCTCAGTGGTTAGAGCACGAATTTACTGACCGGAAGGTCCGTGGGTCGAACCCGACCTGTGCCTCTCGACTTCCCCTGTCTAGACTTGGGCAACCTGGCAGTATCCTAGCCCCCGTGTCATCTTCTGATGACATGGCAGTTACGCATCGAAAGGGTGATACAGCTAAATGATTTTTTCACCTTGACAGAACTACACTGAGATGGAACAAAACAACAGTCCCTGAGGCTGAATTCCAGAGAACTGGAAGACTAGGTAACTGTGTCGAAAAACAGGGTGCTATCCAAGAGGCTACCAATAGGAACTATATGGAGTCAGTGGACTGAAATGATAGCACATGCGTGAAGCCGCAATGGAGATCGCTGAAATAAAGTAATCAGCGCGGAATGATTTGACAAAAATTGCACCCTGATTAGCTCTATGACTGAGCAAGAGAATCCCGTTTTCAGTAAAGTGCCGACGAACTCGTTAAGCTCTACCACCAATAGAGATTACGAACAACAAGAAGCAACCACACCAGATGCCTGCATGAGTTGAAGAGTGAACGAAACGTTCACGTTCGGTGCCTAACTGTCATGCCACCTGAAGGAAGCATGAAGGCTGAAATACTGCCAGGTTATCCATGCATAGACAGGGGAAGTCGAGATGCATAGGTCAAGTTCGAACCACGGACGTTACCGTCAGTAAATTCGCGCTCTAACCACCGAGCCATCTCACTGAAGAGTGAATGGTTGATGAAACGCAATGAAGAAATCCAGTTGTACGCAGATCGCCATCTCAATAAAGAGTTATTCGGAGCGGTGAAAGAAGTTCACGGGTCCGAAAACCCACTGTTCGCAACTTTCTACTTTCTGCGAGACTTCCATTGGCAGTACCAGTGGCATTGACAACGAATCGCATTCCTCCGGGCAACCTGCACGATGACTCCTGGGTCCCTTCTTTAACAATGTGGAGAGTGTATGGCATTAATTAAGGTGTACCAGCGAGAGGCTGGAATGGTACAGGGAAATAATCATGATACCGCTGAGAAGTCATTTTTGATCTGCTACGATGAATTCTGAGCGAATGGTAGAGGGTTAACCAGGCGGTAGCTGTCCGGGTCTTACCGTTTTCATAAATCCTTATAATAAAGTCACTTTCTCGCTGCTCAGGGAAAAAGAGACTCCAGTAGGATTTAGCCAATAGTTTAGCGAAGTTGTTTGCCAAGGAGATTCCTTGGACTGACGCTCCGAAGTAGATAGTTTAGCTTGCGTTCCACCCCTGATGCAGTGACCACCCCCAATAAAGAGCTTGGGTGTCGGCCAGTGCTCTAGGAATGGAACTGGATATCGATAGTGTTTTAGTACTACCACCTACTTTTTAGGATCCACTTTAATGAAAGTGCACCTTACTTCATCTTATTCTATTGAGACGGTTTTAGGGAAGATTCGGATTGTCCGTGAACCGAGCGGTGAAGGACGCTTGCCAAGAGCGCTTACTTTTGCCGAAGGAGAGGCTGCGCTTTCGTCTAGTAGGTTGGCTGATACAGGGGAGGATTTACGTTGTTGCCTTATCTCGTTCTATCATTTACCTCAGTGTTCTGTCTATAGTGCAGTCCCGCGACCCGATGTGGGTGTGGATAGCTTCGGTTTGGGATGCGGTCACTGTTGAAGTCGTCAGGTATTCAGTGGTGCTGTGTCATTCATCGTCGGCCGAGATGCCTGCTAAGGTGTTCAAGGTGTTAGCATGCACCAGGTTTTGTGAATTTTGCGTCTGTTTCTGTCCAAGTGCGAGTTGACGTAGTGGAAACCTGGGACGAAATGATCACTGCGTCCAAGTTGAGGCTGGCGAGTTGTGAGTTCAACCATCGGTTCCTCAGTAGTTGAGACAAGATCCCGCGAAGACGGAGTACTGATGCCATGACAACGGGTTGAGAGGTTAATGTGGCCGAGTGAATGAGGGTTGGAAGCTGTTCCTCGAAAATGTGTCCATAAGGTAGTGCGTGCTTGAAGATGAGTGTGTTGAGACTGCTCGTTACCAACAACTGCGTGTTTAGTGGAAGTGATGACTCAGAGTGTCTATGTAATCCTGGAGTATAGCAAACGATTGTCACTAAGCGAATGTCATTGCAAGCTTTATTTGGAGTTTGGGGTGGTCGACTGGTTCACACACAAAGTAGTTTTCCTCTAGTTTCGCCATCGATGAGGTAATGAAGCAAAGTCTGGGAGGTGTCCAAAACTCCGGTGTTCAGACATCTCGGAGTGAGAACCGTGTCAAGCTGGAATATACGGACCCTTTGTTCTCATACTTGAAAAAGAGCAAGGAGCGCAAGCTCTACCAGAAAGGCTGAACGGGGTCATCCAGTTCTTCAGCATGTGCTTCGCGTTCTCAAGTGCAGAGCCATGCTGAGGACGTACAGTCTTTGAACACGCCTCTGAGAATTCAAGTAGTGACAGTGGAAGTTGTGGAGAGCGAGACGTATCTCGGAACTCGCATTCGCTCTGACGGTAGTGTGATAGAGAATTGTTTGACAATTTGTGCCACTTCCATTATCGAAAAGGCTCTTCGCTGAATCTCAAAGTACGCGTATATGAGACCATAGTGCGGGCTATAATGTAAGACTGAAAAACTTGGCCACTTTGTGCGGAAGATCAGACCTCCCCAAGTCTTTGCTTATCAATACCTCATAAATATAGCTGGAGTCAGCTAGAACCAGCGAATTCGGAATGGATTTTTGGTGAAGCAGATACTTCCCCCAAAAAACATCCAGCATTGTAAACTAAGATAGCTGGGTTGTGGTACGAGTGCCGACTTGCCACCTAAAGAGAAGCGCTGTTTACCTTACCTAATTCTGAGTGATGGAAACCTAAAAAAGAAACCTAGAGGTGAACAAAATGTCAAATAGCAGAAGAGAATGATGTTCTGAAAGGTTTTGGCGCATTTGTTACTGTTCGCTTTTCATGGACCTTCCTGTGTTCGGCTGGAGACACTAGACGATAAGGCGGCTAACCGATGTCAATTGCGTTCATGCTGCCAGATTCTATTCAGATTGTCTGAGTGTTGGAGATGTTTGTGGTAGACTAGACCTGAGCCCCCCTCCCCACCCTAGTCATTCATTTTTTTGCAAGGCTTTATTGAAGACACGTGGTTGTAGGACCCTGAATCAAGTGTTCTCATCTGGTGTGTTGTTAATATTTTTTGTCGCAGCAGTGAGAGGCTACTCCGCACTGCCTCTTGTCTGTTTATGTTGAAGGATGAGTGGCATCGCATGAAGAGATCTGAGTCCAGGATGTCAGAGGGTAGCTCTGAGTTAACCACAAATGCTCTGACTTGTGCCGTGGCTGAATGTTTATGAGCAGATCGCCGCCCTGCAATGGTGACGCTTTCAGAGAGAATCTCACTTCTTGGAAGTACCGTGATGATTGTCGCTGGACGAAAGCGTAGTGCTGGGGGGGGGCTGGTTTCGGCGTTCATACTACTCCTCAAGCACCACGTTGATCACACTTGTAGACATTAAGCTAACCTTCGTGGTACATGGCTTCTACGGTTAGGCGATGCTACCTGGTATGAAATGCCTGTTTGAAGTGTTTCTGTTACCTAAAGTAGAACTTGGAATAAGTTTTATGCACTCCAGTCTAGCCCAAGTCGGCTTGTTGGTCTGGATAGTTAAAATCAGGACTTTCACACGCGAAAGTGATTCTGCTATTTCCTTAAAGTCTGCCTGTGAGTGTATCAGCTTCTTTTTGAGGAACTCGTGCGTTCCAGTGGTTGTCGGATTGTATCCCATGAAGGACATTCACGGGATTGGTGTGCCCCAAAGCAACGGTGTCGACATGTTTACTGCCGCTTGGGATTACTCGGCAGTCGTGACTTAATGGCGTGGATGGAGTCTGCACTTCCCGAGATTCAGCTAAGGATTTCTGGGAAGTAACTCTCGAGAGAGAACCCCACTGGATGAGGAAATTCATCTGCTTCGCGTGCACAAAGCAACGAGACAGACGGTTTGGCTACGTTGGAGTACACGACAGTAATCGTGTTCGGATGTTCACTTGCAGCGTCTTTTGGAGGGGGAAGAGTCCGTAGCAGCTGCTACGGACTCTGCGTGTGCTAGCACACGCAGCCCAAAAAACGAGTTTTCCTGTTATATGACGGTTGTATAACCGTCTAATAACCTAATATGGTTAACCGTACCATCAGAAATGTCATATAACCGTTTTTGTGGTTGTCTGAGGGTTAAATAAAAGAATGGACCGCGTTTGTATGTTACATAACCGACTGATAACCATCAAATAACCGTGTTTCCCGGTTATTGGACGGTAGAATACCGGTCCATAAATACGGTGGGGATTTACTAGCCACCGTTACCAACAGGGCCCGAGTGGGTGTCTGCCGGATTGTTAGGCAGGCAGGCTTAGACTGACTGATTTGTCTAGCTACGGGCAACACCGCTTGGTGATTTGTTGACAAGTGGTCTGTTGGCAGAGCACTTTCGTTTTATTTCTCTGGCAACTGTACAGTCTTAAGATGATTCGGAAGTTGTTTAACTTTTGGCGCGTGGTTCCCCTATTTATTTTCGTCGGATAGTCAGCTGTACCGCAAAGTATTCAGGTGTTGCTGATATGCAGCTGAGTAGCGGAACACATTTCCAGATAGTCCGGTGGTCAAGGCGGAAACTATTGACCGTTGTTGTAACAGACTTCCTGAATGCTCTAGTCTAAGCGTCGGCAACCTCGTAGTATCTCAGACCTCGCACTCCTTCCGAGCGCACAAGGCAGTCGGTTCATGCACAAGCCAAACTCGAGCAGATGATTGGCTTGTCCGAGTTACGGGATCCATAGCCGAACATGCGGCCGCTCCATACGGGGCCCAGCCGCTTAGTTGAGGTTTGCACCAATAGCCAACCGGGGTAAGTTTGGCGTAGCGTACGACGTGTCCGAGGTTCAAATCTGGAGACCGTCGTCCGGCATCTTTTCCACTTTCCTCAGCACGTTTCTGCGCAGGACACTACTGCTAACGCTAAAAGTCATGTAAATATAAAAATATGATTGAATAAGATGAAAGCAACTCAAAGCGTCAAGTGCGAAAAGTCTTGGATATGTAATTAACTTTGCAACGATATTTCCCAAAACGCCATTTAAATGCGCGCGCTTCCTGGCTCGTGCACAATTAACCAATCAGAATGCTGGCTTGGGCATGAACCGCATGCCGCTGCACGGCGGCTCTGAACTGAAAGTTTGCCACCGCTGAATGACTTATATTTGCCATAGTAAAACAAGCATCGCAAAACCTTCTGTATTCAGGTTGGCACGTATAATCATCATCGTCGGCAGCCCGACATCAGTGTTCAACACTGATGCTTCGCTGACGTGCACGGCGACCGTTTTGGCGTGAGTTTGTCGGTAAAATTCATGGTTTTAAACGTGGACTGTGATATTGCCAGGGCACCCATATCTAGACAGGGGACGACTAGGGTCCACAATCAA
Organism: Clonorchis sinensis; assembly: GCA_003604175.2. NCBI lineage: Eukaryota > Metazoa > Platyhelminthes > Trematoda > Opisthorchiida > Opisthorchiidae > Clonorchis > Clonorchis sinensis. Next base: position 68,261,628 of record CM030370.1, on the reverse strand, counting down.
AGCCTTCGGCGCAAAAGCCAATTCGCAAGGCAGCGGTGTTTGGTGGGAAATGCAACTGCACTACCGTTTTTATGGAATAAGCCGCCACACATATTCCAACCCTCAACCTGGAGGTCTAGGAGGTCGTGTTCGTCAGATCTCTAACCATTGACCAACCTGGTGTGAGAGATTGAGTGCCGCGCGGACACCCTGCAGTATAGCTCAATGGGTCGCCGAGGTACATAAGTCGTCACATCACGGTAAGCTCTTCTCATTGTTACAGGTACATAATAATAATAATAATAATAATAATAATAATAATAATAATAATAATAATAATAATAATGTAGAATGATACATGTTTAATGGAACAAGCTTCCACGGCGATGGCGTTGGAAGCCTCATTGCATGAACCTCGCGGACAGTTCGTGGTCACAGTGGGAGCTGCGGGGCTAGTGGACAGTATCTTATTTGAGAGACAGGGAGTACAATGTTTTCCGGACAACTGATGGAATGCACGGGGCGATGCCATTGGCGACGAAAGCATTAACAGCGCCTAATTCAAGTTGATCGCTTAGTGGATGATGGCTGCAGCCGAGCCTTAGATGCGCACCCAAAATTTCTCTGAAACCATAGTTCGGAGGGGGAAAACTTTTACACAAAGTTTCAGCATTTGATGGCATTCATTCGGTCCCTTAAGATCTTTCCATGCGGGCGCAGTTTTGCTGAAAGTTGTTTAAACGTACTCCAGGTCCACCATGGGCGCGGAATTTATATTTTAATGGCTGCCGACGGCTTTGCGTGATGTACATCTGATGACGGTGGGATATTTGCAGATGAGCCGGTTTCCTCACGTGTTTTATTTTGCATTGCGTTTGGAAATAATCTCGAAACGACAAGGACAATAATTTCGCCCTCTGTGTCGCCGTAAACTCAAACTTGAGCAGCTTTTAACGACCTGTGTATGAAAAGGTCTCTTATCATTGTGGCAGGTGTCCTGCAAAACCAAGCCGAAGAATTTCGTCACAGCTAGTAAGTTTTTTGTTTTTTTATGATGGTCAGTACATGCCGTAGCAGGCGCAAGGCTATACCGAACCATCGATAGTGATGTTGGTAGAATTGTATTGTGTATGGGCAGAACAAGCATACAGCACAATAAGTTGGCCAGTGCTTTCAAGTCCTGGCACAAATTGAACGGATTGAGGCCATCTTGTGGGTGCACTTAACACCCTCATCCGGTAAATATTGTGGATATTGTGAACTACGGGCAATCCATCAGTCTGGGTACGGTAGTCGCGGTACCGTCGTCGCAACGCCGTACTTTAGTCCGTGGACGGCCCCGTACGTGGACATCTTGGGTGAGTCGTTTAGGGTTGTTATTGTAGTTAAGATTTGCCAAGGAATGGTCACAAATTGAGACCGGCATGGATTAAGGGTATTCTTGGGTCCATTGAGGGCGCACGGTGGTTCATTTCCGTCATTCAGACAAAGCAATAAGACAGCTGTGTCTACATCCGGCACACAAAATAGGAAACGTCTCAGAAAGACTTCTAGAAGGCACCATGATATGAGTTAGACTGCGGCCCGAAATAACAAGCGACCAAAATTGGTCACAATTCCTGACTAACTAACGTCTTCTGGACCCCGGTTTCCAAATAGCTAAGGAAAGCCTTGTCGATATGGAGCATGCAGACGTCGTTCTCATCGTCAAAGAGGAGGAAAAGGTGCAGTTGTTTTTGAGTGGACTGACTAAAGTCATCCCGTCCTTTGGTATGCACCTTGCGCTAACAAAGTGTAAGGTAGTCATAAGATTCGTTCACAACTGGTGGGCAGCATGATCGGGCAGGCATGATCATAAGCTTGCATTCAGAATTAAGCATGAATTTGTTTGTAGTTGCAGGTACTGGACATTGTGGGCGAAAGAGTACACTCGGGAGTAGGAAGGGATTATTTGCGGGTGTGCTATCAAACTGGGTATGGCAGTGCCCTGCCATCATTGCACTGCCGTACTTCGGTTTCTGTACTGCCCCGTGACGGACGTCATGTTCGAGATTATTGGGCTGGGATGTGCAATTCTGTGAGCAGCGGAGTTTTTGAGTTGGCCAAGGGAATTTGCAGAGGTAGGACGAAGCCAGTGTAAGATCGCAGGTATTTTTCTGGCCCATCTGGGGATCTCTGGGGATGTAAATCACTGACCAGGTGGGGTGGATAATAGCAAACTGGGTTTCCAAACCGGGTATTGCTGGTTATTGAGTAGACTTGACACCAAGTACCAGCCCGCTCAATACTTCTTCGTTACCCCCAGCATCCATGGGTGCACGTATGATGACGCACGTGTTCCTTGGATCCCAGGGCTCAAGTCTACACCACTTGGTCTACGGCTGATACATATACACCCCTCTTTGGCCTCAACTTCGCTGTGCTCAATAATGTATACGGTTGCTGAATACCGCTATTGAATAATCGATGAACACACGGGACCAATTGAGCAAGTGGCGGGTTTACCCTTATAACAGTAGGACTTCGGCTTCAGCGTGGACACCCATTTGGAATTGTGGACAAATGGATTTAGTAAGCGCTTGGTGAGTTGGCCACTACAACTTTGTTTAATTATATGTTTTAAAGGGTGTGTACGGAGTGTGTACGAGTCGTAATTGTTTGTACATTTTTCCTTTCAGAAATCCTGTCGAGTAAATGCGGCTTCCTGAAACTGAGAACTGGATTGGCAACACATTACGTTTGTACCGATACAACCAATAAATAGAAACATGATTTTTTAAAGGTGGCTGTGTATTTTTAGGCATGGGGTTGGCACATGGACGACATGTATGGATATGAAGGACCACCGTTGGTCGTTGGTTTGGTCTATTATTTATAGTTGGGGCATTAGCCAGTTACGAGCGTGCGTACGGGCCCTTCAGTTACTATAGGTAGCCACGGTAGGTGACGTCGAGTACGGTTATGAGCGTGACGGTCCGTCTTTGGCAATCGGGTTTGGCTGCTGAGCCTAGTTGAGGCCTCATATTCGGCGTTGCACGTAGACACAGGTCCAGCAATTACCATAAGTAGCCAAGGTAGGCGATATCGACTGCAGTTATGAGTATGACAGACCCACGTTGGGCGTTAGATTAGGATACCACGCATAGTTGCGGCCTTATTTTCACCGGCCCACACAGATTCTGCCCTGATGTTTACTATAGGTAGCAGAGATAAGCGACATCGCGTACAGGTGTGTGTGAGAGACAGTCATTGGTCACTGGATTGGGTTATTGTACACAGGTGAGCCCTCATAAGCAGCGTCGCACATAGAAGTGGGCCTAGCAGTTACAACAAGTACTCGAGAAGATTGAAAACGCGTAAAGTTATGATTATAAAAGACCGTCATTGGCCATTAAATTAGGTTGCCGTGTATAGGTGGGGCCTCATAATCAGCATCACACATGGACACGGGCCTAGCAGTTACGATACATAGAGAAGGTAGGATATAATGAATACAGTTATGGGTATGACGGGTCGTCATTAGCAGTTGGATTAGGTTATCGTGTATAGGTGGGGCCTTGCTGCAGTGACGATAAGTAGTCGAGGTGAGTGACAACGACTAACGTTATCACGATGACCGCTTCATGACGTATTCCACCTATGGTGAGTCATATTCCTAATAGGAATAATACCATTGTATTGGTAATTTACCGAAGGTTACCTCCTGACGCTGTATTAGCCTCGGGCTAGTTATGCATAGCTGGGAAAGGCAATCATCCACAGAGATGGCCCTCGCATCTCCATTGCACAATTCATACTGTTTTTTGACAACGTTATACTTGATGGAAGCTGATCTCCATAAGAAAAAGCATTGTGATGAAGTTCGCTGAACAAAATTAACTCGTTCGTTAAATCTGGGGAGTATAAGGCAAACAAACGTTGATGACCGATTTTCCTGGGTGAAGTTTGCATTGGATATTCTGTGGATGTTATTTTATTCTTAAATAACGCCAAAATATGGTAAAGCGCGATTTTGTGTTTTATCTCTCGCAAACCGGTAGCAAAATGCGAATCGGTGATGGTCTGTGACCTTGAAATTTCGCCCACTCAAACAAAATGCCTTGAGCAACATATAACCTACAAGTGTAAATGGATTAGACTAACTCCCCGTAAAAGTCACAACCTCTAAAACCCTATAGTTCCGGCGAAAATAATTTGGGTGTGCTTCTAGTGAGCGGCATGGCTGCAGAACGTCCATCGGGACTAGTCAATAATGATCAGAATTCGATCGCCAGATACAACTGCAGACCTGCCAGCTTTAGGCATTCTCTACAAGACCAATTGAGGAAAGAACACTCCAAAGACGAAATTGTGATCCACGGATTACGATGATCTCAACCATGTACGCGGGTTAATGCCGCTGAAACCAAACCACCAGAGCACCAGAAGAAATGATTGAGATAAAGGGTTCATTCGAAACACCCAAAGTACTTTCACGAAAACTATATGGTTTTCGAAGTTGCAACTTTTACGGGGAGTAAATCTAATCGCTTTGCACCTTTCGGCGATATGTTGTTCATGGCATTTTGTTTAAGTGGGCGAAATTTCAAGGTCACGGACCATCACCTTTTCGCATTTTGTTACCGGTTTAAAAGGATGACAGATCAGAATCACCAAAAATGCCGATTCGTACACAGATGTCACTTTTCTAACAGGGCCTAAATCTAAAACGTTGCGGGATTTAATGATTCATGGTGTTCTTGAAACCGCAGAGAAATTTAACATTTTCTAGTACAATTTCCGCTCGGTGGATAATTGAATAACCTTCGGACACTTCCATTCAATCAGGGTAACAAAATGGATCGACTGCTTTAAAGGAATTCGGCATGATCCTTTGGTTTGCGAAGCTGACCACGCGTCGAGTATATTATTTGAGGATGACACGAAGCAACCCGAAATACCGATGAAACTATTCATCAGTGTGAGTGATTGCCGCACTCAGGTGTCCGCAACTAATTTGGGCATAATGCAGGGTTCCGCAAACATTTGTCCGTGAACTGCAAATATTTCTTACCGGATGTCATTTCCAGTGGAGAGCGTAAATTCATTGAGCTCGATTCCGCCAGAATGGACAAAAAATTGCCAAAAAATATAGCAAACTTTGGCCGTTCATCGTCAGAACGGTATGCCTTGCCGCTGACCGTGTCTGTTTATCGGATTTTGCCAGCCCTGCGCCCGTGTGCGCTGCCTAGTTGAGGTCTCGGTTCTGTACGGAAGCTTGATTCTTAGGCCCAAGACGGACATTCATCGAAACCTTACGTTTTATCGCTCTGCAATCGCTGGAAAACAACAAAACCACGCTTAATGATGTGTCATTTGTATCATTTTTTATGTGATGCAGCCGTAAAAACGTACTTCTTGGTCAGCTTCTCTCCTTTCATAGACCGTTTGCACTTGACGTTGATTCAGAAGGTATAAAGGTATACAAAATTTAATATTGTGTTTTTCTTGGGCCCATCTGTCGGAAAAGCCTACTGATGTAAATAGTAATTTTCAGCACGTAATCACGTAACAAATGACGCCATAAAAACTCTTACTCTTTGGCGCAATTAGTCTGACTGCTGTCCGTTGTCTCTTTTGGTATGTGTCAGCCTTTGAAAATGCCCTTCTTATCATTATAAGCTTCCTGATGCACACTAGCCCGACTACCATTGTAAATGGCGAAAGGTATCTTCGAGGAACGCGTAATACCAGAACCTACCGGAAGGCAAAACAAAGTCGGAGCTGAGTTTCTTTAAGGTACTATAAATGTAAGACAAATTCACAAATTATGCAAACCTCGACAGTAGATACTCGTCGAAAACGGATGGCCCAATTGGACCACAAATGTACAAACCAAAGGAGCAAACAGGCTCCCACGTGGGACAGTCACACGTGCACAAAGTCGGTCACAAAAGGCCGGATGACCTCAGGCCTAATGAGTGAAGTGGCAAGGACAAACAAACGCTAGTTCGTAATGCGTTGGAATATTTGTAGCTCGGGTGAGCTTGCCAAGCTCGGCGAACAGATCAACAGCCACCTGATCAACAACCAATAAACGCTAGTTCACATACACACTAAACGCAAAAGTTGGGCGGGGGTTACAAATAGGGACAGAATAAACATGGGTTTCAAGTTTTAACATAATGGACGATACGACCATAACAAGGTAGCTGCACAGTCCGTTGAGTGACCGGGAAAAGAGCCCGAGAGACATCAGCTAACTATGGAATCAAGAGAGGCCATCGTCAACTCCTGGTTCAGAGTAAAGATACAGAACCTGTGTGCGGGTAACAGCAAGCTGCAATTTAGGTCGAATAGTTTAATCGCAGCAACTTACGGGACACGCTTCGATGTGCCTCCTTACCAATTCAGTCATTTTTCGTACAGTTCGCGTTCCCTCTTGTGCGTTTGCATGAGCTCCTTCTCCCAAGGAACTTTTATACCTGACCCGCCACAGCAGCAATACTAGTGAGTCTCCCCAGTTTCACCATGCACTGTGATTCTGGGTTTCCTACCACCTTTTATCCATAATGCGAATCCGCCCACTTCACCATCCACACTTACACTTTTCGTGATCCTGGCCATACGCCCAACAGCCCAAGGCTGTGGAGCCTCAGTGACGGTTTTAGGCTTTGTTTCACATTGGCCGGCCAGATCTTGGCGGTTCTACTGTCTCTCCAGATTCGCTGGTCTGGTTCCACATATTATGCAGTTTGAAGTTTTTGTCACGTACCTGACAGGACGCCCCTTGTGATGCCTTTCCTCATGTTGTTTTTGCCCGCCACTTTCAACTATTAACGATCTTGTCTCGTCCCACAGCCGAGCCTTAGACGCACACCCAAAATTTCTGTGAAACCACAGTTTGGAGGAGAAAAACGCTAGCATAAAGTTTCAGCATTTGGTGGTATTTATCCGGTTCATTAGGATCTCCCCACGCAACCTCGGTTTTGTTGGTAGTTGCTTAAACGTATTCGAAATCCACTATGGGAGCGGAACTCATATTTTAATGGCTGTCAGTGGCTTCCCATGATGTCTCCCTGATGGCGGTGGAAAATTCATGAGAGAGCTGGTTTCTTCGCGTGTTCTCTGTTGTACTGCATTTTGAAATAATCCCGAAATGACAAGAACAATGATGTCCTCCTCTATGTCGGCGAAAACTCAAAACTGAGCAGTCTCACGACCTGTATATGAAAAACTCCTTTATCGTTGCGGCAGGTGCCATGCCAAATCAAGTCAGGGAGGAATTCCTTACACCTAGTAGACTTTTTGTTTTTATGATGGTCAGTACACGCTATATCGGGCGTAAGGCTATACTGAACAATCGATAGTGACGTCGGGAGGGTTAGTCTTTATGGGCAGAATAAGCAGGCAGCACAATAAGGTTGCCAGTTCTATCAAGTCCTGGTACAAATTAAACGGATTCAGGTGGTCTTGTGGGTGTAAGTAACCTCCTCATCCGACAAATATTATGGATATGATGAACTACGGGCAAGCCACTAGACTGGGTATGGCAGTCGCAGTACCGTCATCGTGACGCCGTACTTGGGTTGGTGGACAGCCCCGTACGTGAATGGTCAGAATGAATCGTTTAGGGTTGTTATTGTAGTTAGGATTCGGCAAGGAATTGTGACAAATTAAGACCTACATGGATCGAGGATATTCTTGGGTCCACCGAGGGCGCACGGTAGTTCACTGCTGTTATTCGGACAAGGTAATAAGACAGCCATGTCTACATCGGGGACTCAAAATGGGATAACTCTCAAAAATACCGTTAGAAAGCACAATGATGTGAGTTAGGCTGCGGCCCAAAATAACGAGCAGCCAAAGTGGTCACAACACCCAACTATTTCTGTGGGGCGACAGTGTCCAATGTCAAAAACGGTAATCGATATTCAGGTACAAATAATAGGTGTGCGGTCGATACGAACGGGAGTACGAGGTTTCGCTTCGGCTGAATTGTGCTCAACCAAGGTTGCAGGTTCTTACAGGGACATGGGGTCAGGAAAACACTTGAGCGTCTGGTGATGCTGCGCGTTTGTTTGATGAGGTGACCCCAGACTAGTTTAGTTACAGTCTAACGAAAAGCGTGGAGCTTTGCAAAACGGGTTGTCTGTGAGAAGTCATACCGTGTATACGTAGTGAGTATGCGTTAGCACTTTTTGCTCCGCTATCAATGAGTTTTTCGATTCATAGAGAGATTGCCTGGGACATATGCTACATCCATGTCAAGCTCAGGCCGGAAGCATAAACATCCGACGAAAGTTGTTTCGATTTTAGTTTCATGTTCCTGCATTGCAGGAGGCGGGTTGTGAGGTTCAGAAGTCGACAGGCGTACCTTCTCTCAATTCCTACCTAGGTGCCTGATTGACAGGATAATGAGACGAACACTGAAATGTCCTCCGAAACCCGGTTTTCAAATATCTTCTGACGGAAACTTTGTCCATCTGGAGTATGCAGAGATAGTTCTTATCGTCGAAGAAGAGGAAAACGCGCAGGCGTTTTTGGATGAACTGAACAGTCGTCCCGTCCTCTGGTATGCGTTTTGCACCCACAAAGTGCAATGTTATCATAATAGTGTTTATTTCCAAATGGTGGGTGACATACTGCCAGGCATGATCATAAGGTTGCAGTCAGAATGGACGATCAGTTTGTTCGTAGTTTTAGGTAGTGGAACTATTGGGATAGGGGATACAGCCAAGAGGAGGAAGGGAATAGTTGCGGGTGCGCTATCAAATTGGGTATGGCAGTGCCATGCCATGATTGCGCTGACACACTTCGGTTTCTTGACAGCCCCGTAGCGGACGTCATGGCTGACGTGATTGGGTTGCCGAATCTTGCTACCGAATAATCGATGTAGACACGACTACCCCCTTATCGCCAATAGGACTAATTGAACAAGTTGTGAGTTTACCGTTATAACGGTAAGACTCCAGCTTCAGCGTGGGCACCGATTTGGAATTGTGGCCAAAGGGATTAATTAAATACTTGGTGAGTTGGCCACTTTGTTTAATTGTGTTTTAAATGGTATCGCGGAGGATGCGTACGAGTCACAATTGATTATATAGTTTTCCTTTCAGAAACCCTGTCGAGTAAAAGCGGCTTCCTGAAACTGGGAACCGGATTGACCACCGATGTAACCAATAAATAGAAACATGATCTGTTAAGGTTAGTTATGTATTTTTTAGGCATGGTGTTGGCAGACGGACGACATGCATGGATGTGAAGGATCGCCGTTGGTCGTTGGATCAGTCTATTATGTATAGCTGGGGCCTTAATTGCGAGCATGTTTACGGGCCCTTCAGTAACCACGGTAGGCGCTATTGAGCACGGTTGTGAGCGTGACGGGCCGTTGTTGGTCATAGATTCAGGCTGCTAAGTCTGGTTGAGGTGGCATGTTCGGCGTCGCACATAGACACAGACCTAGCAATTACGATAAGTAGCCAAGATAGGCGATATCGACTACAATTATGAGTATGACGGATCAACGTCGGGCCTTAGGTTAGGATACAAGCATGGTTGAGGCCTCACTTTTATGTGCCCGCAAAAATACTGGCCTGTTGTTCACTATAGGTAGCAGAAACAAGCAACAGTACACACAGTCATGGGTGTGATGGGCCGTCGTTCGCCGTTAGATTAGGGTAACATAGTTTGAGGTCGAACAATCAGCGTCGCATATAGGCAATGGACTGGCGGTCACAAAATGAAGCCAATGCAGGCGATATCGCGTACATTTATGAGTACTTCATCGATCGTTCGTCGTTAGATTAGGTTTGTACGCGTAGTTGAAGCCTCGCCCACGTAGGTTCGCATAACTACTGGCCTGATGTTTACTTTAAGTGGCAGAGATAAGCGACAACGCGTATGGTTATGAGCACGACGGGTTAGGTTACTGCGCATAATCAACGCCTCATAGACAAAGCCGCACATGGACACGTGCCTAGCAGGTACGATAAGTAGCCAAGTTAGTCGATATCGAGTATATTTATGAGTACGACAGGTGAGATGGATCGATGTTTAAAACACGAATTTACTAACCGTAATTCGAACCCGACTTCTGCCTCGCGACTTCACATGTCTAGGCGTCGGCAACCTGGCGGTATCCTAGACTTCATGCTTCCTTCTGGTTGCATGACAGCTGGGCACCGAAACGGTGCTACAGCTGAACATTTTTATGACAGGTCGCCAGATTAGGCTATCACGCGTAGCGGAGGGCTTATTTTTACCGGCCCGCATAGATATTGGCCTAGTGTTTACCGTAGGTAGTAGAAATAAGCGACATCGCATACAGTTATGAGAATGAGAGACAGTCGTTGGCCATTGGTTTAGGTTACTGTGCATAGGTGAGTCCCCGTAAGCAGCGTCGCACATAGACGCGGGCCTAGCAGTTACTACAAGCATTCGAGATGATTGGCAACGCGAACAGTTATGGGTATGAAAGGTCGTCATTGGCCGTTGAATTAGGTTGCCGTATAAAGATGGGGCAACATACTTAGCGTCACGTATAGATACGGGCCTAGCAGTTGCGATAAGTGATGAAGTTATGCGATACTGAATAAAGTTATGAGTATGACGGGTCGTCGTTATCCACTGGATTAGGTTATCGTGCATAAGTGAGGCCTCATAATCAGTGTCGCCCACTGCCGAGGACCTAGCCGAGTTAAGTGACAGCGGCCATTGTTCTCATGATGACCGCTTTTTGACGTATTCCACCTATGGTGAGTCCTATTCCTAATAGAAATGATGCCATTGTGTTGGTAATTTACCTGAGGTCACCTTTTGATGCTGTGTTGTCCAAAGGCTAGTAATGTATAGCTGGGAAAGGCAATCGTCCATAGAGATGATCCTCGCGTCCCCACTGCACAGTTCGTGCTGTTTGCTGGCAATGTTGTATTTATTGGAGGCTAAGCTTTATAAGAAAAAGTGTCGTGAAGGAGTTCGCTGAACAACATTTTCTCGTTTGTTACATCTGAGGACTGTAAAGCAAACAAACGTCGACGAACGATTTTCCTGGGGTTAATTTGCATTGGATATTCTGTAGATGTTATTTTCATTCTTAAAAAGCGTCAAAATATGGTAAATTGTTATTTTGTGTTTTGTCTCCCGTAAACCGGCAACAAAATTCGAATCAGTGCTGGTCCCTGACCTTGAAATTTTGCTCGCTTAAACAAAATGCTATTAGCAACACATCACCCACAAGTGCAAGTGGATTAGACTAACTCCCCGTGAAACTCACAATTTTGAAGACCCTATAGTTTCGGCGAGAATAATTAGGGTGTGCTTCTAGCGAGCGGCCGTTTCATCTGATATGTTCCCCATTAGAACGAAATAGCCCTTGTAATTTTGGTTCCCTATCCGTGCCGGCTCACAGTGACCAAGTCTACATAGGATAATGCCCACTGTTTATATCACCGTCACTTTCCGAGAAATTCACAGTACCCACAAACCACACCAGTCATGCTTTTATTCTGACCGCAACCTTACGATCACGCCTTAATGCATGCTACCCACTAGTTGGGAATAATTCTTATTCTTATTCTTATTCTTATTATTATTATTATTATTAACTTTTACCCAGCCCAACCGCCTCAGGAGCAAGTTCGTTCTAAACCGATGGACCACTTGTTCGGATTTACTAATCCCGGTTTTGCGGTGCGACTTCGGTTTCTCCTTTCCACAAGTTCAGCAAATTTGCTTACGGCGATCGTTCGGTCAAATGCATTAGCACGACCTACCCGCCGCAACTATCTTTTATACCTAAATTTCTTTTAACGGCGACACCAGTGAATCTGCTCAGTTTCAATGTAAACTACATTTTTACGACAAACCCAGCCATCTGTCTCCACTACTACTTTCTTCGTCTCCGTTTGTGTTTCCGGTGCCTCCGGCATTTAACGAAACGCCAAGGAGCACTCATGGCTGCTGACGGTTTTTCAGTCACGACTCAAGTCAACCGACTTCATCGTTGAAATAGTAGTATATTATACCTAATTTTTCTAGCTCTTTTCCACAGTTTACGATAACTTATCATCCGATAAGCATGAATTCCTGGTTTTCCCTTCCCCCCGCTGTGTTGTTGCCTACCACTTTCGGGTGCGGGGCATATTGTGCCTCAACTAGTATACTCTCTAAAAGTGAAAAATACAACTTTGTTACTAGAACCAAAACATCCTTGCCGCAAATATACTAAGAACCATAGACGCATTAGCAAAAAACACCCTGAGCGAATCCGCGTCACTCTAAATATGGACCGCTAGGATAAAAAGGCCTCTTGGAACGAGCCCGTAAAGTTGCCCCACACATTCGTGGACACTGTAACAACGGGAGGCACAAGGCCCGAACAAAGCACAGCTGCCGTAGCACATTTGTTTTCCGCAAAAAGTGTTCATCCAGGGTCTGATGCCTCTTCAGAGATCCAAAAAGAAGTATTATAGTGCCGCGGCAAAAGGTGTTCAGAGGTAAAGTGATGCGCAGAATAAGCAGGGCTAAACGTTTACATTTTCACAATTATTCGCCACCAAGCATTCGGCATGCAGATCGTCAAAAGGGAATATGGTGAGCACCAGGCTCTACATCTTTTGATTGCTTAGATACGCATCTTGTTCTACCCTGGAGTGGTAGTCTGGGCCCAAAGCTTAATCCTTCCGTGAGGCGTCATTCTTCGTAAAATATGGTGGCATTTTTATACAAAGCGCTCAAATTAAAATATTTTTGAGACGTTATGAAGTGCTTGATAGAGGCTCTTTCAGGCACATAACCACAACTCCATTAAGTCTTGCGTGTACAAAAGATCTCTCGTGAAGCGTGTGTGACCTTCAAAAGTCACAGCCTCTAGCTAAGTCAAGGAGTTTTCCGAAGATTTTGTGTTGTTTCCTGACTTTCTGTGGCCTGAAGTACGCATAAACCGCAAAGGAAACTGCTGATTAAATTTTTCAAATTGTACCCAGTGTTTGGCGCACACAGGTCTTTATGTTGTGACGAAGATCATCACCATCGTCTTTGAGATAGCAGCTCACACAGTGCACATCAAGCTTTAATACCTTTTGCGTCCCAGGTTTCGTATAAACAACTGCCATTACTATTGATGGAAAGACTCATGGCTCTTCGACCTGTATGTCCTGTATGTCCCATGTAATGACATACAGCATAAGCAGTGGCCTAGGCGATATCCTTGTGTGACACCGATAAGAATACGCGTAAACGCTCTCTATAATCTAACATTAGCACAGAACGAGGACCATAAATAGCGCTATCAAAAAGGTGCCCAGGTGTTAGGCGGAATTCCACACAAATCCCGTTTTACCGCCCGCAGTTAAACACAGCCACAAATCAGTTCACACGAGGTTTTCACTCATAAGGCATGTGATTCACTTACGCCCAATAGAGAATGCTGCGATTATTGAGCACCGTCGCCATCATACCAATCTGGAAAAAACGATTTTCTGGGTCCATATTCGCAGATTGTCTGCGTTTTGTTTGCTAAATTATCTCCTGAATGATAGGATATCGCCAGAGACCGGGGTGATGGAAATGACCTATAATGTGTTGAACATTCAACATAGTTTGGGGCGTTAATATATCTTGTACACCTTTGGTGGTTGTTTTGGCACGCACGCTAGCTTGGGAGGCTCAGACCGAGAACTAAGTTGAGAAAGTACCGTTACTACACCAGGTGAATTTGAATTTTTGTGGTTAACTTTTAAAAATCATACCACAAACACTCCCTGGGTTAAACTGCCGCCTTATCCAGGGTGGTTGGCCTCGTTTTGTAGATGGCAAATTGGTACTTGGCCATGAAGACCGCGGCTGGGCTCACAAGAATATGTGGTTCCACGGCTGAAATCTGTAAATGGTGGACACAAATTTGCTTTTGACTTTAGTAACTTACCTTTGATACAAACTGATGCAAACTTTGGGCTTCAAGCAGGCAAGAGAAGTTGTTTGGAGCCGAAGTGGATTGGCGATCTTCTGGCGCGTTTCTAAATGAGAGGCTGATGCAAACGTAGCTCCCATAATCTACATCCGGCGTGTTACTTAAACGGCTCTTGAGCCGAAGGAAAAGTGCCTTAACACATAGAGTCGAGCTTTCCAGGCGAGTTGAACCAACGGTATCGCTTAAAGAGGGCAAGTGTCCTAAAAATCTTATACGTCTCATGGTCGGATAAAGCCCACCGCAACTCTGAGGAAGCATACAACGGGGTTGCCACAACCACTTCTGAGGTACGCATCCGGGCCAGTCATGCTACTCCCCAAAAGGACTTGTTAATTACGTGACGTAATTATTTGTTTCCCTATTCCTCAGACCAATTCATTACCCTTCCGGTGGCTGCTCCAGTTTCAAGACCGAACTATTCTAATTTATACAAAGTCGATTTTATATTAAATGTTTTCTGTGGTCGATTTGCTCACATTTCTGGGGTTGTTGTGGAACGTTTGTTCAACTTTGAACTGAACAACATTTGTCCCGTTTAGTTTGTCCGATAACACACTGCCCTTTTCTGTACCCTCCTGTGTTGCTAACTGCCCAAGGCTCAACCTACCCGTAAGACTTCCTGTAATTCTGCACACGATTTACTGTTATTTTCTTATAGGACCAAGGTCTACCTGTCTGTACTGTCTGCCCACATCTGAATTCAATATACCGCTTGACTGCCCAATTGCGATTACCGAACAAACGCAGGTGACGTTCGTAGAAATCAGTTCCGCCGCAATTGTTCCTGACCGTCCTATGTTGAATTAGACTTCCCGTTATTTGTCAGATAGGACTCCTAGATCGTGCGTTTAGGCTAAGTAACTATTTTTTTGCCTTGAGATCACGACCTTAGCACAGGATCGTACAAAGTTGGCTAGGATACCGTCCGAAGATCAATATCCAGCTATATTATAACGCGTACTGTCTGTTTCTCGACTTCCTTCTCCGTCTCGTGCTTCCAGTAGCGGACTATCGACGCAAGAACTGATGAAAGAACTGGAGCTGGTACGTATAAAGATTAAAAGGTTAGAGTAAGAGGCGGATGCTGCTAAAAGAATTAAGGAGCATCAAGACAGTGTTCAACAGGAGATGGAAAAATTGGATACGTACTTGCTCGAGCGATGAATTCTGGGTTTTTGGAAGCTTGTCCCTGTCCTGCATCAAATGAACAGTGTGATACCGTAAAAAGATGTGTGAATTCCATTCCAGACCCAAAGGAATTGCCAATACCTGTCGAGCAAGATACTACTATCAGCCCTCCTTAGCGCAGGATGGTACACGACTTTTTTAGTGAAATAAACTGAGTTTGATTAAACAATATTATTATTAAAGTTGGTCAGATTTATGCACCCAAATACCTGAAACGCAACTGGATCTGACAGGTCAACATGCTGATGGTTTTCAGGATTCACTATTTAGACCTATCTCAAAATCTGCTTTTTCCACGCAAGAACTGCAGCAGTTCGAATAAAGGTTTTGGCGTCAAAATTTTAAAATTTGCTCTATGTATTCTCAACCCAAACCCCACCATAATCTGTCTTCCTTTTGATAAAATTTGTTCCTCCTTCTTGATTCTACAGCGATTCGCCCTAAAAGTTGCAGCGCCAAGGCTTCGGAAATGGATTCATACATTTTTGCTGAGAAATTGGCAGTTATTCCGTTTTCGTCGTTCAAAGCATTTGAGAAGGCATAAAATCACTACAATAATGATAAATATACGGTATTTGTGCGTGCAGCGAGTAATCAAACACCAAAGCTGTTTTACGTTGCAAGTTGTGTACTGGGGTGCATCGGGCTGCCAGAGAAACCAAATGAAAGTCAATGAATTCGATAAGGATAGTCAGCATAGCGAATTTGCTGATGCCAAACAATAAACGATGCACCGGCTGCCCAGTACTTTGTTGGCTAAGTAGACACGGGAACCATTCCGCAGACGTCTGTCATTGGCTTGAACGTAATCATGTTCCCGAATTTTTCTACGATCGACCTTCGGGAATCGACGGATAACCGTTATCATAATATTAACACAGAGATTCTGATAAAAACAATCGCTGCGCCGCATGGACCCGCGGCTTTCCTAAAAAGCGCAAAGATGTTCTTGCTAAACGGTCTGCAAGGAAGGTATGTTATAACGTTGACCCTGACCAAGGCACAGACTCACAGCACATTTTGCCCGAGAAGTCTGCGTGCATCGGAATTTTCGGCTCCAAAGAAAAGCTAGTCGCCGCCCACTGGAAGCACACCCAACTTGTTGTCGCCGAAACTAGGGGTCTTCGAAGTTGTGACGTTTATGGGGGTTAGTCTAGTCCATATGCGCCTTTCGGTGATATTTTACTCGTTGCATCTTGTTCGAGTGCGCAAAGTTTCAAGGTCACGGACCATCACTGATTCGCATTTTGTCGCCGGTTTACGGGAGACAAAACACGAAATAACATTACCATATTTTGGCGCTCTTTAAGAATAAAAAATATACGGAGTATGCAACGCAAATTAAACCCAGGAAAGTCGTTCGTCGACGTTTGTTTCCTTTACACTCCTCAGATTTAACAAACCAGATAACGTTGTTCAGCAAACTTCGTCACGACACTTTTCTTATAAAACTTCAGCCTTTAGTAAATTTAACATTGTCAGAAAACAGCATGAGTTGTACAGTGGAGGCTCGAGGGATGGTTGCCTCTCCCCGTGGACAACACAGCGTCAGGAGGTAACGTCAGGTAAATTACCAACACAATGGCATCATTTTTATTAGAAATATGACTCGCTATAGGTGGAATACGTCAAAAAGCGGTCATCGTGATAACGGCGGACATTGTCACTCACCTCGGACACTTACGATAACCGCTACACACCGCCTATACAAGACGCTGATCAGGAGGCCTCACCTACGCACGGAAACCCAATCCAGCGACTAACGACGACCCGTCATGCCCATAATTGTATTCAATACCGCCTAACTTCGCTACTTATCCTAATTTTTGTGCCCACGTCTCTGTGCGACGCTGCTTATGAGGCCTCCTCTGTGCACATTAACCTAAACCAATGGCCAACGACTGTCTCTCATACTCATAACTGTATGCGATGCCGCTTATTTCTACCATCTACAGTAAACACCAAGCCAGTATCTATGCGGGGCGGCAAAAATAAGCCCTCCGCTATGCGTGGTAGCCCAATCTGACGGCCTGTCATGCTCATCATTGTACTCGATATCGCCTAACTTGCCCACCTATCGTAACTGCTAGCCCCGTGTCCCTATCCGGCGTTGTTTATGAAGCATTGTTTACGCGCGGTAACCTAATCTGTCCTACTCATAACTGCACGGGTTCTTGCTTATCTCTGCTACTTCAACTAAACAAGAGGCAGGTATTAATGCGAAACAATGACTACGAGGTCTCAACTTAGTTCACAAACCTAATCCAACGGCGAACGACATACTCATAACTGTGCGCGATATCGCCTAACTTGGCTTCTTTTTATAACCGCTAGGCCGGTGCCCAGATGCAGCACTGATTATTCGGCCTCAATTACGCTATGCTAATCAAACGGCCGACCACGGCCCATCATACCCGTAAATGTGTGCGCTGTCGCTTACACCTACAGTAAACATCGGACCAGTATATATGCGGGCCGACAAGATTGAGGCCTCGGCTATGCGTGATGTATTAAATTAGCGGTTAACGTAGGTCTGTCATACTCATGCCCGTGGTCGATATCGTCTGCCTTGGTTACTTATCGTAACTGCTAGGTCCGTGGCTATATGCGTCGCCGAATAAGAGACCTCATCTGTGCATAGTGGCCTAACCCAATAGCCAAAGGCGGTCCGTCATACTAAAACCGTACCCGATGTCGCCTACCGTGGCTCTTTATTGTAACTCCCGGGTCCGTACACATGCTCGTAACTGACTAATGCCCAAAATGTATAATAAACTAATCCAACGACCACCGGCGGTCCTTCATATCCATACGTGTCGTCCGTTTGCCAACCCCATGCCTAAAAAATACCCAACCACATTTAACAAATCATGTTCTTATTTATTGGTTGCATCGGCACAGACGTACTGCGTGGCCAACCCAGTTCTTAGTTTCAGGGTTTCTGAAAGGAAAATGTACAATCAATCATGTTTTGCACACACCTTCCGCGATATCATTTAGAACACTTAATTAAACAGTGTTGTAGTGGTTAACGCATTAAGCGCTCAGTGAATCCCCTGTAAGGAGCAAACGGTATCTTCGAGGGACGCGTAATACCAGAACCTCCCGGAAGGCAAAACAAAGTTGGATCTGAGTTTATCTGCGGTACTATTAATGTAAAGCAACAATTCACAAATTATACAAACCTCGACAGTAGATAATAGTAAAAAACAAATGGTCTAATTGGACTACAAAAGTACCAACCAAGGCAGCAAACAGGCTCCCACGTGAAAAAGTCACACGTGCAGAAAGTCGGCCACAAATGTCCGGATGACCTCAAGGCCAAATGAGTGACGTGGCAAGGACAAACAAACGCCAGTTCATATACACTCACCAAACACAAAAGTGGAGCGGATGTTACAAATGGGAACAGGACAAACGTGGGGAATTTCAAATGTCAACGCAATTCATGATACACTGCGCGTCAAATTCTCCATATTGATTCAGCACACGCCCCGGTTCTTGCATTCTACTACGCTCAGCTCCATTTTTCGGTACGCCATCAGCCGCCGGCACTAATGATCCGAGTCCGCTCCTGCCACAAGTGTCGGCTTCGACAGAGTACAAGCCTAATCGCGTCGCTCCGGTAATCATACATTCCCAGTATCCCTCTTAAGAACGCCGCTCGCCGTTCAGACAAGCGGGGTTCTTCCCAAGCCATCTAAATCCGCCTCATAACCATCTACTAACACTACAGACCATTTTTCACGAGGCGATCTCTACCATAGGGTAGAGCCCCTTTTTCTCACCCTGCCTGATTTAACCAATAGATATTGATTGTAACGTAGTGGCCAAGCTACAAACTTCTGTGGCTTCACTCAACAGGGAAACCTGGCTATTAGTGGGCATACACCATCTTACCGTTCGAGTTTCAGAACATGTAGTACAAAGCACTTCATCTCGGGTGGCTTCAGTCGAGGCTGTGGAGGCCAATTACTCTCTATTTCGAGCAAACATCTTGATTCAAGTAACCATCCACACAGCGCAATGAGGTTGTACGTCCCTCGAGAGACAACGTCGGTTGGGTTACTCTCCGATGTTACGTGCCTCCATTCAGTAGGTGACGACCCATCAGGAACAATTGTTAGTCTGTTTACGAAAAGGTACAAAACCTAGAAAGCATGTTATGGACACTGTGTGGAGCCATCAAGGAGTCTGTCCAAAACGCGGAAAGTAGCTCTTCTCAATTATTCCAATTAGATCTGCTGCTTGGACTGCCAAACACGCAGCTGTAAACTCTAACCCTGGTACTGAAGCGGACTTAATGGGAGCCACTCGCGCAGCACTAGTCTCTATTGTCGGCAATGCTTTCTGGTCCTCTAAAGAGAGACTAATGTTTTATGCTTCTGTGAATTCTGCTTTGTGGAGCCGTTGCGATGAATCGTTGACGTCCTGACTGTACCCAGTCATACAACGACTGACAACCTTCTGCCTCGCCCAAACTCGTATCGGACCAAGAATTATCCAACCAAGTAAGGTCTTTACGGCAAACAGCTGTTTCCTATCTCCCAAGCGCCGATCGAATAACCAGTGCGCTCCGGCTGCATCAGACCCGAGAAGGATTCCTACCTCGTCTTCAGCCAATTCGTCAAAAGGTATTTCGTCCAAATGCGGCCGTGAGCTAGCCACTTCTTTGATAGATGGGGCAGCTCGCATGGGTAAGTTGTCAACGACGAATGCCCTGTCAATACCTATAGACCGACTCTCATCCATTGATAAAAGCCTGATGTCATTGGATTCGGAGGTGCATTCCATGGGACCACCCAATGAGGCAATGACCATAGAGGTGGATAGCAGCCTGACCCCATTTTTTCACCAGAAGGTCCCGCTTTACTAAGGTTATGTCGGACTTGGTACCTAAAAACGCATACGTTTAATCCTTCCTTCTGGGGTGTCAAACAACTCCTAGGCGTGATGAAAGATGACTACCCCGAGTTAAGGCACAAAAACCCTTCGCCTCTGAAGAGGCCCCTGCTTTGTTTCCGGGTTTTGATGCATGCAACAACCTATGATGTCGTCCCCTGCAACGCGACTGGCCGCATCGAAAAACTTTAGCAATCTTTAGCTGTGTGGGAGTTTCCTAAGCAAACAAAGCATGCATTGTGCTCCCGTATTCATTTTCATCTATAAGGCACTTCCATAGATAGAAAGCGTTGGCATCCGGAAATTGGGTGGGGCTGTAAACATAATGGGCGGGCGCTTGGACCACTCTCTGCATCTGGCCTTACGTTGGTTAGAAAATCAGTGAAACCATCCAGTCTAGGGGCTTGGTTGATAAAAGTTAGCGTAACAGGAGATCGTCCTTAGTCCCCTTCTTGAGCCAATTGCCCAAACCGACTCCGTGCAACCCTGGAGCGCGTGTTTACAAACTCCGTCAAGTCAGTGAACGTTGGGTCTCGGCCACTCATTGATATCTTATCTGTCACCTCAGCCCATTTGTGTTGCAGTGGCGAGGGAGGAAAACACACGATTCTCTCCAAAACGGCAAGTGAGTGCAAGTCTGAAACGTAACGCATTTGTGTCAGCGCAATTTCACAACAGCGCATTATTATGCACAAGTCCGACAAAGACTTGGCTGCCACAGTGGTCTGTCGTGCCGATCGGAACAGGCATTCAAGTAGACAGCGAGCAATAATATGGGGCTGACCAAAGAGATTGCTTAGAATTTCCCGAGCCCTGGGGTATGCTATTTCCGGCGGGTGCATCACGCATTCTTCCATGGTTTCCTTCGTGTCGCCTTGACAGTAGTGGATCAGGTAAAAGAGCCTCTAACCGGCGTCTTGAACCTTGCTCTCAATATATATCTCAAATTAGCGTGGAAATCTCCAGTAATGACTCGGATTACAATCAAAGTATGATAGTTCCACCTTGGGTAGTTCCACAGTCGCTGTTACTGAAGTAATGGAAACGGCCGGTTTTGGCGCTGAAGACGACCGTCTCATATCACCAGCACATCTGAGAGGTTTTTTATCTAACTGACGGGATTTCACGTGCTGCGGTAATCGGTCAGTTGAGGCCACTGGTTCCCAGACCTCATCTGCTAAATCCTCTTCGGCCTCCAGCTCAGTTTTAGCTGGCTCGGTCTTGCTATGTGCCTCTAAGAGACCACGCTGGAGCTCGACCTCTTGACCCGATACTCCTGGAGCTGGGCAATCCCTAAAGCTTTCATAGCTACACTACTTTTACGATTAGATGCACAAAGTGACTTACAAAAACCGGGGCGCGAAGCAATCTGCATTGCAATTGTTTCCTTTGCAGGTTCAATAGTTTCCGCGTCCTGGGCTCCTGTTTCCTTCAAAATGGTTACAAAGGTTGGCATCCTTTTTCAAACAAGACAAAATAAGATGTCGAGCACTGCAACGAGCGAACGGTATCTTCGAGTGACGTGTATTACCAGAACCGCCGACTTTGTTTTGCCTTCCCGGAGGTTCTGGTATTACGCCGACTCGAAGCTACGCTACCGTTTGCTCGTTACATCATCCTTGTCCAAAATTCCAGATCAGTGTTCCTGCTGAAGTTGTAGTCTTACTGTTACAAAGGTAAATTCACCTTGTCAAATTATTCCCAGTGGCGATAATGCGGGAGTCGTGTGTACATCAATTATTCGATAGCGGTATTATCTAATGACATGCGTCATTTGGCACAGCTAAGTTAAAGCTAAAGGGGGTGCGTATACTTGTCAGTCGTAAGACCAGATGGTATTGACTTGAACCCTGGGATCCAAGGACCAATGGCCTCCTCAAACATGCACACATGCATGCGGCTGCAGCAAAGTCCTAGTGAGTGGGAGGGTACTTGGCGTCAAATCTGCTCATTAGAGCACCAAACTCCCACTTCACTCCACTTCGGCTCCCCGGTACAATACAGCTAGCTCAATAGAACCGACTAGAAGCCATCCAATACACGGCCACAGTAGCAATCCCGTCAGCTAGAGGCTGGCCCCAAAATACCTAAGTTTATTGTGAATTATTAGCAGCACGTATGAACAGCATCAACCGTCGCGATGCGTAAGCTGGCCTGCGGCCTGCAGGCTACTCCTTCCTGTTCGGCGGTTCTGGTGGCTTGTTCGGGATACCTTTAATTGGAAGAGAGAGGTGCACGCGTAAGGTCACGTGTTAAACCTGCGTAAGTTGGGATCAGTCAAGTCTCAATTCCGCTCACTAGAAGCACACCCAAATTAGTCTCGCCGAAACTGTAGGGTTTTCGGAGTTGTGACTTTTACGTACTATGAAGCTTCGAAATTCGGCAATACCCGGTTTGGACGCCCTGTTTGCTGTTATCCGCTCCACCTGGTCAGTGATTTACTTCCACAGAGATCCCCAGACGGACCAGAAAAATACCTGCGACCTTACGTCAGATTCGTCCTACCTCTGCGAACTCACTTGGCAAACCCAAAAACCCCGCTGCCCACAAAATTGCTTCTTCAAGCCCAAGCACATCAAAGATGATGTCCGCTACGGGGCCTTCCAGAAACCGAAGTATGTCAGTGCGATGATGGCACGGCACCGCCATACCCAGTTCGATAACACACCCGCAGCTAATCCCCTGACTGTGTCCTCGGTCGATTGTCTACGACTGCGAACAGACTCATGCTTTAGTCTGAATGTAATCTTATGGTCATGCCTGACGGTACGCCACCCATCGGGTGCGAATAAGCATTATTGTTTTTATTACCTAACACTTTCTGGGTGCACAGTGCATACCAAAGAGCGGCATGGCTTTCGTCAGTTCATTCAAAAACACCTGCTCCTTCTCATCCCCTTTGAAGATGAGGACGATGTCTGCACACTCCATATCGACAATGTTTTTGTCAGATATTTGAAAACCGGGGTCCGGAAGACATTAGTTACTTGGGAATTGTGGTCGCTTTTGTCCGCTCGTTACTTCTGGCCACAGTCTATCCAACATCGTTGTGCTTTCAAGCAGACTTTCTCAGGCTTTTCCTATTTTGAGTCCCCGATGTAAACACGGCTGTCTTATTGCCTCGTCCGAATAACAGCAGTATACCACCGTGCGCCCTCGGTGGACCCAAGACTATCCTCGATCCCTGTTGGCCTTAATTTGTCACAATTCCTTGCCGAATCTCAACTACAATGACAAACCTAACGGGATCAACCAAGATCTTCATGAACGGGGTTGTCCACCGACCCAAGTACGGCGTCGCGGTGAAGGCACCCCGACTACCATACCCAGTGTGATGGCTTGCCCGTAGTTCACCACATCCCTAATATTTACCGCATGAATGAGTAAGTTGCACCCACAAGACCGACTAGATTAAGTATGCAGCATTGCCCATTTTAAAAAAACGGAAACAAGACGTTTTGAGTAGCTGTTCTGTATTCCTTTACGCGTGTCAAAAATTTCACCTCATTTTGTCTAATTGGTGCCAAGACTTGATAGAACTGGGCACCTTACTATGCTGTCTGCTTGTTCCGCAAATAAACAAACTAATTCTCCCAACGTCAATATAGATGGTTCGGTATAGCCTTGTGTCCGGTATAGTGTGTACTGCCACAATAAAAAACAAAAACTTACTAGCTGTGACGAATTCCTCGGCTCTGTCCAACAGGACGCCCGTCACAACGATAGAACACTTTTCACATATAGGTCGTTGAAGGTTGCTCAATGTTGAGTGTGCGCCGTTATTGAGGGCGTATTTATTGTTCACGTCATCTTGAGATTATTTCCAAATGCAATACAAAGGAGAACACGTCAAGAAACCACAAATTTTCCACCGCCATCAGAGACACATCAAGCGAAGCCATTGGCAGCCACTAAAATACGAATTCCGCGCCCATTGTGGACCTCGGGTACGTTTACGTACGTACTTCCAACAAAATTGAGGCTACATGGAGAGATCTTAAGGGACCGAATAAATACCATCAAATGCTGAAACTTTATGTTAGCGTTTTCTTCCTCCGATCTATAATTTCAGAGAAATTTCGGGTGTGCATCTAAGGCATGCCGGGAAGCAATAGCTAGTCGGAGAAAGGGATGCAAGTCGTACCTTGCCTTGGTAAATTGTCTACACTCTGCGCCCAGTATTCCCTTCATGTAAACACATCTTGGAAGCCTTATCAATCGGTATTCGCCGAATGCAATTGATTTCTTGAAACTGATGGTGATTTCAATGGTACAACTTCATAGAAATAACTACGTCTGATGAGTTTTCCTGCAAATTCTCTGCATGTTTGATTTGTCTAAGTGAGCAAACCTTAAGATCCTCACCTATCTCGAAATGGAAATAGGTGTCCAACTGTAAGAAGTTATCGCCGCTTGCGGTAAAACCTTAATCACTTATAATGATCGAAAACTGCAGAAAGTGCTGCAGCCGTAACAATTCTTGGAACGTTCTAGAGCCCATATTGTACTTGTGGACACGAATAGGATGGTGTTACCTCCGTATCTAAATTTGGACCTGTATGTACCACCCGTTTGAATGGATGTCGAGTCATGTGTTTTTGGGCCCCGGGAATAGTTGTTTCGATTACTCGCCGCTGTAGACACTCATTATATCCGTAAACGTGTACTAGGAAGCATATTGCTTAATCAACTAGATAGATGATACCTAGCTGACCATGGTGGACAGCCTAATAAACCCGGTTGACGCGCACGACAAAAACGCAGCCAAACAATTTGCCGACGGGGGACCAGCCATTGCGACAGGAGTCTAAATTGGGCGAGATGAATGTTGAATTTTACTGGGCTTTTTGATTGGTGCACAAAGACCGGCAGGAAGCATATAGCCCTCTTGTGTTCATTGAGATACTGACGCCCTGGGACGAGAGGAGAATCGAAATATCCATATAAGGCAGGCGGCGGAAATAGTGGGGGAGATACCCACTCTATAAAATGAGGACGTCAGCGACAAAAATCTCGTAAAGCTGTGTTTATACCAAGCCATCTTCAACGAATGATTCGCATTGCGTTATTTCTTGCACCTTGTCGCATAGCTACTGTTAGGTCACAACGTATGCGAGACCTACCGGAATTGCTTGATGTCTCGCTAACGGACGAACAGTCTGAACCTGATGGGCTTTGCATGCGTTACACGAAGTCCTCACCGTCTCTTCTCCAACTGGCGTACCACGAAATTGGTACTTACATTGTTACGAGTATTATACTGTCGACTAGCTCTTCGCGCCTTAGACGCACACCCGAAATTTCTCTGAAATTATAGATCGGAGGAAGAAAACGCTAACATAAAGTTTCAGCATTTGATGGTATTTATTCGGTCCCTTAAGATCTCTCCATGTAGCCTCAATTTTGTTGGAAGTACGTACGTAAACGTACCCGAGGTCCACAATGGGCGCGGAATTCGTATTTTAGTGGCTGCCAATGGCTTCGCTTGATGTGTCTCTGATGGCGGTGGAAAATTTGTGGTTTCTTGACGTGTTCTCCTTTGTATTGCATTTGGAAATAATCTCAAGATGACGTGAACAATAAATACGCCCTCAATAACGGCGCACACTCAACATTGAGCAACCTTCAACGACCTATATGTGAAAAGTGTTCTATCGTTGTGACGGGCGTCCTGTTGGACAGAGCCGAGGAATTCGTCACAGCTAGTAAGTTTTTGTTTTTTATTGTGGCAGTACACACTATACCGGACACAAGGCTATACCGAACCATCTATATTGACGTTGGGAGAATTAGTTTGTTTATTTGCGGAACAAGCAGACAGCATAGTAAGGTGCCCAGTTCTATCAAGTCTTGGCACCAATTAGACAAAATGAGGTGTTGTGTGTGCATCCAGAAGAAAGATTGTTGCCTCCCCGAATGAAAATATTTTGCTGTTGTCAATGGTAAGGTTGTTTTTTTTGTGTTGTTTTTTTTGTCCGTCGGTTTTTGACCAGGGAATAATCAGAGAATTTGGTCAGGGTCACGATCCAAGGCCAGATCACGCAGGATTGTAACATTTATATGTAAATACTGTGAATCAGTCATAATGCGACGCCTGTTTTCAGCGGTATCTTTGAGTTCAATTTTTGCATGCTAAAAATACATTTGTTTGTTTTCTGCATTTAAACTGGTGAATTATATGGTAAACGCAACCGGCATTACTCTGCTTTTGTCAACCAGTTTATAAGGTATGGCGCACTTACACTAGAATGAAGTAAAGATATTCACTATTTGGATCTAATTTTGAGTTAAACACCTGTAGCTGTGTTCCACATGTTTATTTTCTCCGCACGCTGCCACCTTGCCGATTGAACCGGATGAACTGAAATAAAACGCGGTTCAGTATTAGCATTTGAGACGCATGTATTTTCGTTAAATTTCCCGAGTTCACCTAGGTACATGCTGGTTTAAACGAAGGAGTTACGGTGTTATTTGAATAACAAAATGAAGTCCTGGATGACCAGCGGTACAAATTATAACGCACTTGGTCACTCAAGTTTACTGGTGTGTTTTACGCAGTGTGAAATTACACTTGTGAAATTACTCAATTAATACTTACTCACGTCCAACATTTTTGTACATCGGCTTGGCACGGCTGCCGCTGGATCACATTCTAAGTATCAGTCTTGGTAAATGTTTTACTGTTAGTCAGCCGCGTACGTTAAGTGCACTTTTTCACCAAAAACCAAAATCATGGGCAACCAAAATATTTCATTTCGCGACCCAGCACCATCATCAGCTTGACTAATGGTTGACTACAAGCCTGCTCCCACTAATAACCAAACCCTAATAAACTAGTTTATAACACATTATTGTTCCGAACAACCCTCTTTTGAATGGACTTTCTGCCGAAAAATGTCATTGAGTTTTTTGATAAAGGGGCGCACAGGTGAACCGACGAACATCCAAGCCCGATGTGGATAGAAACACATGAAAAAGAAAATGGTAGCCGATAGCTTGTGTCGTCATTTAGGTTTAGAAAAAAATACTCGTGCTTCTCATCATAAAGGTGGCTATTTTCTGAACGAAACATCAACAGTATGACTTACTGAAGAAGGAAGAAGTTCACAAGCGTCACCGCAAGGAGAGGTAGCAAGAAAGAGTGTGAAGACAGCCTATGTGAATCGAATTCGCAATGTGCACGTAAACTCGGAAAAACTCAAAAAGCTCTGAAACGTTTCAACCGTTTCAACGTTGAGAAACTGATGAGATGACGATGTAACCACTAGTGGATTCCTGTCACGGAATGCCAGGTGAAATTCAAGTACGGTCATAATAAGGTGTTTTTATGATGCTGACTGATAGCAAAATGCAGTGTACCTGCGTTGCTATAATTCGACCGTATTAGACAACGTTACGATAGAATTCTTACAACCCTTGTGACCTTGCTGTTTCATGCAATTAATGAAAGGTTAACCTATCAAACTGACCCTCCGTCATTTTGGCTATCTAGCATAAATAGCAGTGGAATGCAATGCAAACTTTTGCCGCATTTTCCACTTATCAGGTTCCTGAATATACTCCACTTCACTGCCCACAGACAGAACGGTATGACTGTGTTACCGAGATTCATTGGAACGCAACCCCTATAGCCCGTTATTTCTTTTATTTAGTCAGAATATTCGGGCGCAACATTCACCAAGGGGGGGGGGGGATTGGTCCAGAACCAACAGAAATAAACTAACGCAAGTTGCCATGTAGCTGTGGCGCTCAAAATATAGTTATTCAAGATTACTGATATGATAATAAACTGGGACAGATAATGAAATAGTTTAGTAGACAGTATTTGAAAATTCCATCTGAAACACGATTCGTCTTGATGGGGAGCAAACATTTCGATGCCACAAGATTCAATAGCCTAGTGTTCAGGTTGAAGTTGCATAATCCAAGCATGAACACTAAGTGAACTGTGCAGCCAGTGTAGAGAGATTGATCTTGTATGTTTGTTTTGTCTCAAACTTTGATATATATTTAAGATCGAGTCGTTAGTGAATTAAATGATCTTTTACATTTTAATGCTATTTTATGCTCCACACTGAAGCAAAGAAGGACTGGACTCGAAGTTCGCCCTTATTAGGGCTTATCAACAAAGCATTAAATTCCCCTTGCCTTGTCGCGGTTTGAACTGCACATATCTGATATGCGAGGCGAGCGTGTTACAAGTACTCCACTAGCGCACGCTGGACACACCTCAATGTTCACGTGTGAGTAGGCGAGAGTGTTCACGCTTGAGAGGTATGATCGGCCGGATGTGACCGACCACTTGTGCAACCACCCAGTAACTGATGTGGTGGTCTGGCTACCCAAAAGCTATTATGCCAGGAGTGTGTATCAAAGAAATAAAAATAATAATGCTAGATTGAGTATACAATAATAAAGAGGTCAGATGGAACAGGTTCACTAAGAATTTTTCTCTTTAAAATAGTTCGCCATTGGCTCAGGTCAGAGAATAAATAATAATACAATCATGGTTGTCCAGCGGTCTTCCGCTGAACAGATCTCACATATGACAAAATTCGAAGGTAGTCTGAAATGTTTTGATACCAGAGTTAGCACATGAAATGCGCGAATGGCCGCTGTAAGCGTGAACGAAATCAGAAGAGAGAGTTGGAGCACGTGACCACGCTCGTATTGCGTGAAATTGTACAAGTGCGCGTTTTTGTAGTTTTTTCGTATTCAAACAAAAAACGTTTATGCAATTGACGAAATACGTAATGTTATAGTGGAAGCAAAAGAAAGTTACAAAACACCACGCTGTCCCGCTTGTGTCGATTGTCCCGCCTGTTAAGACTCCCCAGTCAGGTAGCACCATGGACACCTTGGACAACTTTTGGTTAGTTGCTGGTGATTGAATGTTCCCTGTTGTACTCGCAAAAAATTAATGATCCAGTTCAAACCGGTTGCTCGTCTTCCTCAAAGAATACCAAAGTTTCTGTTTTCAAAACCGATCACTTCACTTAATACAAGAATTTCACAGTATTCTATGAAGGAATTTTGAATAACGGCTCATCAGCTGCCAAGGAAAAAATAGTTTATGGGATCAGCACAGTTGGTAAAGAAATTGTTGAGACAGTTTTCCGGTTACAAACTTGAACAAATCGCAGAGAATTTAGCTGTTTCAAGTGTGTTCCAAGTGTATTTCGATGCACATTACACAGCCATGACATATGGGCAAATAAGAGAAACAGAAGAAGTGTCTTCACCAACCGGATGTCGAATGAAGGCCAAGGCCAGGGCAGTGATAACAGGATGATCGATTACTCGTGTTTACACAGTCCTCGTCGCTATCTTCTGATAGCACCGGACTCAACAAGCTGTAACAGCTTAAGGTTCGCAAATATGTACATGATGTGAAACGCAGCTGCCGGATCGACATACTTCATGTAAATGGAGGGTTATAAATTAAGGCAGTGTCGACCGTGAACTTGTTCCCAGATTTGAATTTGTACTTGGCCATGGTGGGGCAAAAAAGTTTCATACGCTACTACATTTAATTTGAGGGTTATTCCGCCTGTCTGAGTCGAAGTCGCTCCTCTGTTCTGTCAAGTCAGGCGGCTGAGAATCCATAAGTAAAACGGTAAACAAGATTGATGATCCACATTTTCGTACACTTCTGCGCGTGATAGCAGATCACGTTTAGTTTTGGCTAGTAGGTAAGGAAAACATGGGATGTCAAGCCGTCTGTGCTTTCGGACTGAGCTCTTCCTAGTCACTGTGTTTTCCCCACGGACTTCGTTGTGTCTCATTCGATCTATCGGTCTGAATGACCTGAAATTTCCTTCCCTCAAATTTGATACATAAAATTACACGCAAACAACTCATACGCGACTTCTCGGCACTTGCGGTAGAATAACCTGGGTTATAGTGTCCAAGTTTGCGTGGGTAGAGATTGCAGGTTGTTACGTTATAACCGCAGCCTTAATTGTCAATTAACCTATCAACTTCATGGTATTCACGAGGCCCATTAACCACTAGTGCCAGACACTTGTCTACTCATTGAAATGTAGCATCTTCGTGTACACTGTCACAGTTACAGAGATTAAGGGAGTACTCTTAGAACAAGTTCCTACTAAACAGCCATTTGTACGCCACGCCACCATTGGCAGCCAAGTTTCTCTGTTACGAATCGAACTTTTCCAAAGCCCTCTCAACGACCAGGGGTATCGCTGGGTCTGCACTTTCTGTACTCCCTCTTTAGTTTATCCTTCCAAAGCGAAATAATCTTTTACTCTGTTTTCTGGCAGCACCACTTACATTACGTGACAAAAAGTTATCACTTCATTTTAGGTCTGAAAATACACAAATAACCCAACCTGGTCTTACTTCCACATTTCGCGGTAATTTACAAAAAAGGGTGGTAGAAAAGGTGGACAAAACTTTCATTTGCCACCATGAGACTCGATAAGGCTGTTAAGAGAACCTCCGGTTTTGGGGTTTGAGCCACAAATGCGGCCAACTTGGTAGAGGACTCGGTGAAATTCGATCCCTCAAAAGTGCAAAGTTTGCTAACCATTCGCTCACAAACAGCTGATAGGATTTCGTAAGCGACAAACTTGTTTTATCACGGTTTTTACTTAGTCACATAGACGTAAGATGATTTTGCAACAGTTTATGCGTGTTGTGAAAGTACATCTTAGTTTCCGTTTTACTTATAGGCAATTCTCTATTTTCTTCCTCGAAAATCGTAGGGGATGCAGTTATGAGAAACAGAATAGGACAGAACAGGTTAAAGTTCGCTCTAAAAGCAATTAAGCGACTGACTTCTAGTAAAGGCCAAGCAGCTCGGAAGCACTAGTCACTCGGATTGGGATAGAAAATTTAGGTAGGCGGAACACCGTAAAAACACTAAATAGCTCAAAAGTAACCAAGATGATCTATTAATGAAGATACGCAAACTGCGACCCAAGCAGACGGACCGTCATTAAACAAGGATTATAACTTTTTAGAAACCGAAGTGGCGCACAGAAACGTCTATCCAACTTCTCTCCTTGGGTAACGTGCTTAGCACTCAGACATGCTCAACCAATGGATGATTAGCAATTACCCCTTTAGTCCCGAATACATTTGTTAAATCGATGGTTAAATGTAACTGCTAGGACATTTCCATGAGTGAACGTCTGTCGAAGTAGTGATGATCTGATACTACTTGGTAACCTTCGACTGAGATTTCAATCTGCGAATGAAGCCAATCTATTTCGAAAATCCGAGGAGCCCTGAGCAATTATTTCATCCTCATTGGGGAATCATCAGTAGTGCGTGTCTCAAAAACCTCTAAGGAGTTTCGAACCCTAGACCTCATCGTCACTAGTTTAAACACCCAGCCGTTCGATCACTAGCGGATGGACAGCCTTATGAATATCTCCCCCTCAGAAGGGACATATTGTCACTCGTTCTTCAATCACGGAAAGCACATCACCTCGTCACGTATTGATTAGTACCCCAGGAGAAGAATTCTCAGACCGAAGTTTCACCCATCTTGTGAAATGATAGAGTAAAAGGATTTGTAATTTGTAATTTTGTAATTTTCAACTGAGATTTCGTCCTGTGGATGAAAACACAGTCTGTGGCTTCCATGAGTGAAGGCTGATTTAAGCGCTGTTTCAGCGTGAGCTGAGCACAATGCCGGTGGCCGAAAAGTTAAGCGTTCAAACTACTAGCCACGAGGTCGAGGATTGGGAACTTTTCGGAGCTTTGTCAGACGCACACTGCTGACGATTCATGAAGTAGTTGTACAGTGCTTTTTAGCTTTTCAACATAGATTGGCTTCACTTACAGAACAAAACCCCAGTCAAAGTTTATCAGATCAACTTACCGCGTGTATTGAAAAAACTTAGATGTTGTCCTTGTTGCGGACTCCTTCATGGAAAAGTTCCGCCGCATTTTGTGTTGTCGTGGAGCAATACTGAAGTTGGCTTTTTCTTTCCATTGTCTTAAAATCGGCTTTTGAGAAAACAAAAACGAAAACCTATTAACTGAGTTTTCTCCAAAATTCCGCGTACAAGTGTCAAGCATTGTTCGCTAGTGCTCGACAACGAGATCCAGAATTTGCAGATCCTGCTTGGCGAATATGCTCCGCTCCATAATTACGTGCCTTAATTCCCTTGCTCTGAGGGCGGCGAACGTCCCGAAATTGCCCTTTGATTGGACTCCTGTACACCACCAATCGCTTGATGCATTCTGCTCGGGCGCGGCCTTCTGCCACAAATTCCGATTGGTAAACATTTCGTACAAAGAATGTTATGAGCAGGTAATCATCCGTTCGGATGTTTGTGTTTTACCTAATACATTTTGTGTGCTTGAGCTCTATCGACACGGATGCGGCCAAGTGGGTTCTCTCGGTTTTGCCTGAATAAATTACGATTTCAGTGTGACATCGAGTAGCCCATGGTTACGACGGGATGCGAGAGGAAATGGTGGAAATCCCGCAATCAAACTGCTCCTTTTTGAGCCTGAGGTGAGATTTTAAATTGGTTGGTTTAAAATTTGTCTGATTAGAACTCTGTTTATTACGGTATTGTGGGAATTGGCACCCCACCACAATATTTCAAATTACTATTTGACACCGGGTCGTCAATAATCTGGGTGGTCGATCAGAACCGGCCGAGGGAGCTATCCATGATTAAGAATGCGTATATTCCAAATGATTCGGAAACATATGTCAACACAAAAAGAGAAGTCACGAGCCCCTATGGGAATTATGTCGCAACAGGCCATATGGCTGGCGATTTGGTAAAAGTAAGCGGGCTTACTTCTGTCCTGTCCAACTACTTTTTAGCTGCAAAGTTGGCAATTTCTAACGTATTTTTCTGTCGTGAATAAAGTGCAGGGTCATACGGACCCACTTCATCTCTTCGACGGGATATTTGGGCTCTCGGCTGTTCAATTTCTTCAAAATTTCGATTCGACGTCTTTATACGATATGGTTACACAAGGACTGATTTCGCGGCACATGTTTGCTTTTGTCTTTAGACGGTAAGTCATTAGTAGCTGGAGTAATGTGCACTCAGACTCCTTATTTGTAGGTAGCTTGGTAAACCATTAAGTCTCAATCTGTACTCCGGATTCTCATGTCCCCAAGCATTGCGATAGAATCTAGTGTAACGTTGGTTGATATTAGATGCCCTCTTAATTGGTCGCCTGGCCTTAATTTGGTCTACTCGTTTAAGAATCGCACACGTCGTTTGTTAACCAAAGTTGGCCTTAGTTAGAAGCCAGCTAGACAAGAACAAAACGCTCCAAACAGATAAATATCCTCGATAAATACTCATATTTGCACAGGAATTCGGTCTTGACAACAGACTCAGCTGAATCCATCTGAATCTCTCGTTTATGATGGCTTGCTTCAACTGAAGGTACAGCATCAGGTCGTCTCATGTTTCAGTTGGCTCGTTAGAGTTCAGAAGTGGCACACCACTCATAAGGTTACTAAAAAGTCTTCCTCAGGGTTACGAGGTAGTGTGTCATGTTTGGACAGCAAGGTATTGCGATATTTCAAATAGTACATCAAGTGAAACATGAAATGGCCTAGTGCAGAACATTCAGTTGAAGCGGACTATCATAAACGAACAATTCAGCTGAACTCAACTGAGTCTCCTGTGAGAAATTGGGAGTAATAATCAAAATCTGTTCAAGTTGAGTTCAAGTGGGGCATATAGTTGACAGAAACTCGGGGAGTGCACTCATCTGGTCAGCCTCAAGAAAGGTTAAGTCAAACGTGGGCTGTCGAAGTGTTGTCAGCAACCTCGTGAGTAGCGTGTTAGGTCTAGAGAAAAATGTTTTATTGCACAACGAACACAGGTAGCTCTGAAGATTTTTCAACACACACTGCAGTTTAGTCGGTTTGCAACCACAATGACAGTAGACCTTAGGGAGGGGGCACAAAATCCAAATGCGTGATGTTTGATTTTCTAAGATTCTGTTCAAATTCCGAGGGTAGTAATTATCAAACAGGTTATTGTAGGCGTAGTTAGATTGAAGTTCCCACAACAATCATTATTGTTAGCATTTACGGCACATGGAGGTTACAGCACCAGGTGGGTTACATGGGTCCACGATCCCTCTAGCAGTTCAGTGACATCACAGTTTTCAGAACTCCTCAGTTTCACTAAGTCTCCTATTGTTCTTCGGTTGATTACTACAGGGGAAATACAGAAAAAACGAAAGGTAGAACGTGGGTAAAGGTAAGGATGCTTCCTTAAAGGAGTGAAATTGCCTTTACCTGTTCTGTGAGGTTCATCACTTGATTAGCACCTTGTTAGAAGGAAACTGCGTGCTGTTTGATGTCGGAAGCATATGAACCAGCGGCTTAAAATTTACCTACCAAAGTTAGCTGCCTTTTAGTTGACTGCCATCCGAGACAGGGGTCTCAGTATTTGCGTCTCTTCCGCGTAAATAGGGGGCCTTGGAAAGTTTTGGAGTAGGACCTTGACCTGTGCATAGATTCGTGTAGTACACCGCATGAAAATTCAAATTCTTAGGAATTTAATATAATGATGAGGAACCTAATCACTAAATAAGGTTTCTTTGTTTACCTAATTAAAATTTCATTCTCCTAGTAAAAGTTGTCTCTCAACCCCAACGCTGAGTTCTTTGGTAAACATTAATGGCTTTGCTTCTCGTCCGAAATCAAGCTTGAGGAACTGTGATCAGCTATGAACGGTTGTAGTTATTAACCAGGGCTCGCGCCAAATCTCAAAACAGCTTGCACCAACCACTATTCAAACCATTTGAGTTGCTGATAATTCTCGGATATCACCCTTGATACCCCTGATTCATGCACCGGGTATACCAAATGATTCTGCTACTGATAATATGAAATGTATGCCTCAATGGATGTGACAGAAAGTTATCTGGGTCTTTCAGTCTGCATGCTACCATGCTGCCGCACAAAATCAATGTTATTCTTTCAATCAGTGGACCAATTTGGTTAATCTACTCTTCGGACTAGAACCAGTTCTTTTTTATCCGGATACATCATTACAAACCAAAGCCGTGCGATAACAGAGGTGTTGCAATACCACTCCACATTTTTACGGTTTATTGTGGACTCGGAGTCGACTGGAAAGTTGCCCGAACACCAATGGTCATCCATCTCAACCTGGTAGCGAGTATGATAGGGTGGACAGTCATTTTGGGATTGGTCAGAACTTCGACCCAGATGCTGTTCATTTACGTCCCTTCTCACACTTTGCTTTCCTTGGATTTCCCTATTTTGTCTGCGTGCTTTATTGAAAGACGGGCGAGCGCTAGCTTCACATGTTGCACTTCACCCTGTGGTCATTCAAGTGCGGATGCGTAACTTTGTTCGGGTTTCTTTCAAGAAACCACTTATTATCACGAGAAAGAGGAGGACGAATGCCCAGACTGTACGCTATATTTGCATAAGACTGCAAGGTAATCATGCAAGCCAAATTAATTGTGACTCGAATTTAACTAGATTAGGCACAACACAGTAAAAAACGTTAGTCGTTTTATTGAGTTTTTATCAATATTATGATTTGTGGCATAAAATGCACTTGTTAGCCCTGAAAGATTTGACAGCCGAACGCCACATGCGTTCGCTCATTGTTTCACCTCCACTAGCTACGGCTCCCTTATGGGTCCGAATCCCTAGGGTAACGCGTTAAGCGTGTCACGATAAGGTGGTTCGGACTTGTCTGTGTCTGCCTAACCACAGCTTTCAAGACAATGCTCTACCTCTCACTTGAAATCCTTTAGGACCAATCATTCCTGGAAAAGATAGACCAACAGATTCCACTAAACACTGTAGATCCTTATATTTTGGATGTCGGGTTCTAGCCGATTCTGTTTGCACCTGATTAAAAATGCTGCAGCGCAGAGCGCCCATTTCCCAGCTGGACCGCCTAGATAAAGTATGTCTGTCCTTATATACTAGAGTTTGTCGGGTAATGTTCGTATAACTGCTAGTCTACTCCTAAGTTCACCAGTGATGGGAAGCTAATTGGTTGAAAATTTCGAACATCGTGACAGCTATACACAGGAGCAATTACCCAATCCTCCCTTTTGTCTCTGTTGAGCTGGTCTCATTTCTGGGTAGTTGTCTGTCATTTACGCAGTACCGTCTACGACCAACTTGTCGCAATCTACCATCGTATTTAGAGTGAAGATGGTGATGGGGATGCGCACGATATAACCATTGAAGATGTATGAACCGAACAATGATCCGGTGTGTGACCCTTTTCTCTGTTTTAGAGGCGGGGTTGACGGAAAGCTTATTTTTGGCGAATTTTCTGAAGAAGATATTCCGGAAGAAGTGAAGTATGTCCCACTGTTGGACATATCAGTAACAGGGGGCCACTGGATGATTTCAACTCCAATGTGAGCGATGATAAATGAACAATCTGTCTTTGTTGTTTTACTTCAACGCTGTTTTTACGTGCGTCTATTTTTCACAGTTGGGTCTTCGACCGTTAACATCTAAAAGGCATTTTAAATTGCCTTCGGCAGCAAGAGAGGCTGTCCAGTTTCTTCATCGACTTAGTGCACTCGTATTGATGTTTGTTGATAAAATAGACACTTCTTAGTGAGATAAGTTCATTCAAAGAAATTTCCAGTAAAAAAACATTTAGCGGTTGTTCTAACACAATTCGGCTTCGAATCATTTAAAGACCAAACTTAGAAGCCGTGACAATTGATAGTATATACAAATGCTGCTCAGGAATGTATGTTCAAATTCACAATAGGATGCAAGGCATTTGATCCCGGTTAACTGAGTGCAAAGGGATTTAAAAATACCCTGTGCAGCATCTTTCTTATTCTTTTTAATAAAATGCAAGGTACATTACAAGGTTATTCTCCCTGAACACCCAGTTTTGAACTTATGACCTCCCTGGCATTTTCCACACGTTCTGTTGGCTAGGAGTGGAAATTCTCCCCACATAGATCAATCTTTTAACCAGCAAATCCGGTTTTCAACTCAACTGCACTCGGTGTTGTGAATATTTTCTCTCTCTTTTTCTCTCTCTCTCTTTTCAATCGCTTTTTGAAGCAGAATTAGAGCTTCGAGCTACAGCTTTTATCTCAGCGGCATCCCCATGGATTCTCCTAAAGCATTTGTCCTGTATGTGCTTGCACCAGAGGCTTAATATAAAACACCAGAGATCTTGCTGAATTATTCTAAAACTGCTTGTGGAAAAGGAGCCTTCGATTTCGGAAGTAAACTGATAATGAACAGGAAGCGTGGGTTGCACACACCGTCATTCTAATAAGCCACCCTGACTGACGCGTCTGCAGTATATCCGGGGCACTTTGTAGACAACACTTTCGCTCATTTGACCAGATTAGATTGCATGGTCTACACGAAATCCTCCAGACTGAGTGAACAAATCTAGTCCCGAGTACCAAAGTCGTTCGAAAAGCAAACATTGTAGAAGTCGGAAGGAGTTTTACCAACAACCAACGCCAATAGTTGAAACAGATGTTTGGATATAGCAACTCAGCATTTTCTACCTACGGTCAGCCAGCGGATGGACTACGAAACACGTACATGGCGGAAATTCCGAAACAAAAATAGCCCATATGTGATTTTCCACAGCTGGTTTTTAAAAGTAACAGTGAAGCCCAACAAAATTTATCTGAGTTGGTGCGAAATGCTCTGTAGTACTGGGAAACATATGAGGCATTGTGAATAGCCACAGATTGACTCATTTCAGAAACAACCATAAGAATTTGTGTGGCGTACAGGAACCAATGTCCTTGAAGGATCGACTTTTTGTCTCAATTCCGTACTCACATCGGCCTGTATGCATTGAGTAGAAAAAAGCTGAACTAAACCTATTTTTGCATTTTGGTAAACAGGTTTTGCCTGACCTATACAAATCCTGAGGATCAGTATGCCATTATGCATCTATTTATCAGAATACGGCCAATTATCCGTTACGGCCGTAACTGAGAGCTAACAAGTGGACGTCAGGAACATTTTTGTTACATTTAACTGGCAAAGTACGCATAGTGCGCTAAAACCGAAGGACACGATGGATGATCATCGTTCAGCCATCATGTTTAGGATAACAGCTGACTTGCACAAAACCTGTGCATCTTCGCTCTCCGGTTTTAAATCTTCAGGTCTACATTTATGTCGGTGGTCTGCCAAAAGTATCACTTTCTGCTCGCAACCATCCTATTTTGCTTGTTCGCTTTTGAGAAAGCCAGTTCCAGTTAATGTCGGCCAGATTACATGACTCGGACCTCAATCACTCATATTGATTGTTTGTGTCCAAACTGTTGGAAGGAGAATCGAACTTCCTCGAAATAATTCCGTTTTTATTCACTTCACTCCGTTTGAGTTGTCAGCCGGCTAACCAAGCTCTAAGCCCCAAACTGATACGATGACTCGATTTCCCTGATAACCTACATGTACTCGCTTGTATTTGATGCCTCTGTCCCATCTGACCATCAAACATTTGTCCACATTGGAAATGAAACCCTATAAACACTTCTGTCACACGTTGGTTAATGCGTGATGGTTTTGTGCTATGTATTTTAGGGTGAATAGTTGAAAGTTAAGAAACTAAGGCAACTGATAATCTGCTGTAATATATTTCAAAAGTGTTATGTCCTATTGTAGGAGCGGATTAAAGTGTCTGACCGTTAATTACAGGGTTTTCTATGAAAATTCTCTCGACTGGTGTACACAACTTCGTACAGTCGTGGATACTGGGACGGTTAAAGTTTATCTGCCTGCACCTTTGGTACACACTCTGCTGATCAGGATTTGGGCTCAACTGCGTGACAATGAATATTATGTGCCATGTAATGCAATTCCAGCCATGCCAATGATAGTATTCCAGTTTGAAAACTTCAGACTCACATGGGAACCTCAGCACTACATTTTTCAGGTAAGGTCACGATTAAGATAGCGTTTTCGAACAATAGTTTCGTACGTTGAATTTTGCCAGCTGACCGAGAAAAAAATGCACATCTTTAACATTACCATCTTTAACTAATTACTTTTTGAGAAATACACTAACTTGCAAATCAATTTGGTTTTTGCGAGAGACTCACCTGGAACCCAGCTGAATCTCCCGTTTTTGATGTTTCCAGGCAACTGAATGTGCTTACTTTTTGGTTTTGGGGTCAGATACCGAATATATCGTAGGTTGCTGACATTGAAGACTCAGTGATTAAGTCGGGTAATTTAGACGCCATTCTATTCGGCCGCCACAGTAACCTGCCACTCAGACTGCGAAATAAAAAAGGAATCTCTTCATCAGACCAGTTGAAATTGCAGCGTTGCTTTACTATGGGAGTTATTTTGAAATCTTGAAAATTGTAGTGGTAATTTGTGAAACGAGACCTACTCATCTGCTGATGGTATTGGGCGAGTTGGGAATTTTAGATCGAGATTTTATCCTGTGAGTCAGGTCCGTCCTTGCAGAAAAACTAACAGCCACTGTACAGCTGCCTTCTTCTTGTTTGGGGTCGAGAGCCCTGCGCAACTCACGAATCCGCCGAATCTGGCAGGATTGGTGCCTGCTGAGGGCCAAATCGCTTCGGCACAAGCGACTGATCAGAAGTGTGATTAACTCGCATTTGGGCAGGATATAGCACTACTCATCCTGTAGTCAGGGGATTCGCATCATGCGTTCACTTATCGGCTGGATACGCGAGTGACAGCTTCTAAAACGAAGGTTCACTCGTCGTGCAGAATGAAAAATTTCAATGTCCGCTCATACCGTCAGCAATCTGTAAGCAGCTGTAGCCTTCCTAAGTGCGAGTCAATCACGTGGCTCATCGGCAGTTCATGCTGGAGCGACTAAGTCTTCAACTAGAGCCAGAAGGTTGCGATTTAAAATGTCCATGTGATTCGTGAGGTGCGCACTGATAATGATTCCTAAGAGGGATGAAAAAGCCGGACTGGACTTTTTAACATAGATTAACTGCTTACAGAATGAATGCTAGGTGTGCTGTTTTGTTTAATGTTTGAATGCCCAGCAGTGACAAACGTCCCTGATAGCAAATAAGAAGCGTTTGTGCAATCTTGTAGCGTTTATTGGTGACCACATCTCAAGTTCTTCATTTGGTTGATTGTTTGAATCGATCAACGTACAATTTTCCACACGGATCCACTAAGAACAAACCTCCAGTCGAACATGGGACTGTCTTTTATGTTACCTGTTTAGTTATGCACTTTGTTCTTTTACAGAACAAAATAAATTTGTCACCCAACCAGACTCCTAATCATGCAGTGTAAGTTGTTCTTGTAGTTAGAATGAGTGGGTTTCACTAGACCAATTCAACAACTTTGAGTGTCCCAATACTGATAGCTATTCTGACCAGTGCACGATTGACACCGGCCCAATGCGATGAGTAAAAAACAACCACCCGTGGATTTCCAATCATGAACACCACTTTAACTCATTTTCAGTGCAAAGCCATAAAATGACTTCAAAATCCAGAAATCGCGGCGTACTTTACTCTAGAACAGGGCTGACAGGCATTCAGTCTCTAAATGTGTATATAAAGTCAGCTTCAGAAATCTTCCATATCCAGAGCTCAAGATCAGTGTTCCATTAATACCTACAAGTTAAAACCCATGCCGTAATTGACCTGTTGTCCAACCTAATATGCAAGCAACTTGTATGCACTCCTCACATACCAGTGGTCCACCATTGTATCGATTATTGAGAAAAAACTGAACGCCAATCTCATGAACCTCAAAGTTTAAATACTTTTGACTAGATGAACAGAATTGTCAGATTTGCATTAGCATGTGATACCTTCAGACTGGTATACAGTGCCACTTTTGGAGAATGAATTACTTGTAGTATCTCAGGGACAAAGGTCTACAACAACGGACTATATTTTGCTCAGTTTATCCAATAATCGACGTGTGCAACAGATGTGCTACACAATCGTTCAGTCCAACTTGCACACACGTTGGAAACCAGTGTGGGTTTTCTTTGGCAGTGTAACCGGTAACCTCTGACAGAATGGAGAAAGTGCTTCCACAAAAGGAATTATGATGCAAATGAGGCAGGTCTTTTTGGTTTTGAATGCAAAATTCAACAGTTTGATTAGGATAACCCAAGACAACCTTCGGTATACAACAGTAAATTACACGTGGTGCCTCCTGTGCGATGATGCGCTCAAAAAGAATGCAGTTCCACACACATAGCTGTTCCTTAAAACTGCCGTGAATTTAGCATAACTTGCTCATTTTGTATTCTAAGGAAAGAAGTAAGTGAGCTCTTTATGCCGAAGCGACCACTAGACAAGTTGAATGCTTCTTCTAACCGATAGTTTCTAATGTTACGTTGACTTTGGCAGTAACAGACATTGTGAACATTCCCACCAAAGCATGACACTATGTCACTGAAGCAACCGTTCTCCCAGATTCGTCTGTCTCATTCAATAGCATGAGCAACCAAATATGTTTACAGCTTTTCAGCACTTTTTGTATAACAGAGAGGACTATGAAAGGTTTTTCTACCCGCACCCCTCTCGACAAATCCAGTGACCCCACCGATCCAGAATATTGTAGTAGAAAAATGGCAAACTTATGGAGCGTCAACTGCTTATGCATGAAACATTTATTGCCCGTTCCTTGGTTTCGTTCTCAGGTTACCTAGAAGACGTTTTTGCGGAACGTCTGACGTGCGTTTCCAACAAACTTTTGATGGTCGCGCGTATCGGTCACGAGGTTTTTAATGTCAAGTATATATTTCATCATATATTATTATTTTAGGATTGAGCAAACTTATCTGATTTACAAAGAATGTGTTGTTGTGGTAGCCACAAGAGCACTTAGATCCTCTCACGCTGAACGGAAACTATTTCAATCGGAAGCGCTGCAGTTTCCTCTGATACAGGCTTTAATTAGCTTTACTTCAAGACAGACTATTAGAAAACTGAGTTATTCAGTATCTTTTATATCTGGTACTTCCAGTATTGATCCACAAGGAACACTGTTACAAAACTTCACACAAAATTTCTCCGCTTACTAACGATATTGGGACCAACATCGGGCGAAAAGGATATACCACCATTTGTTTACTTATATATATATATATATATATATATATACCCATCCACACGCCTTTGTGTACCTATATTCTACCTACCTAGACATAAGTATACACACAGTCTGAGAATTTGGAGACTCTGTATTAGCCATACTGTGAAGGCCTTAACTTCATTCCTCACAGCAACTCTATTTCCTGACTTGGTGAAGGCCCGCCACGAATTTCAATAGCATTCTATAGTGGGGCATTAGAGTAAGTTGTTGTAGAAAATAATCCTGCTACAAACGTGATGTTAGATGAACGGTCCTCATTTGCTGAATTAATTTCCCGGTTACTGTTGCTAACCACCAACAAGTTATCAGCAATTTTGGTGCCTCGGCTTTGTTGCATAAAACATCCATAGCTATATATAGCTTTTCTCGCAAAGTTGTACAATCGTTGACTCACTGCTTCGCAAGTCCAATATATGTATGCTGTCAAATGCTGGTTTGAATGTATACAATTCTGAAACTCATCTCTTACCAGACTGTACCGAGGGATGAATATACGGTACCAACCGTTCAACTAAGTGGTTCTGAGCCAGTGCGTTGTACGGACTTTTGCTACGTTAGCAGTATACTACAAGTAAAACTACTAAGGCAAGCACGGAATTAAGGCACGTTCAGTAAATGCGTGTGGACTGACCACCACAGGCCCGTGTATCGAGGTGTTGTCTTGTTTTAACCAGCACATGAAAGCAAACATACCAAACATCCGTGTTATCGAC
Organism: Clonorchis sinensis; assembly: GCA_003604175.2. Classification (NCBI taxonomy): domain Eukaryota; kingdom Metazoa; phylum Platyhelminthes; class Trematoda; order Opisthorchiida; family Opisthorchiidae; genus Clonorchis; species Clonorchis sinensis. Next base: position 68,218,820 of record CM030370.1, on the reverse strand, counting down.
AAACTTCACATGTAGTTTCTGTGCAGAATCCTTCGGATTGAGTACGCGGTTCGGCTACCTGAATGGAACGGCCAGTATCCACACCATAAAACAACATTATTAAATTCCACTGAAGGATGGCGTTCAAATCGAGACACTTAGATGATTCTTAACCTGGCTCCAGAAAAGACCTACCTACAAAGGCTGGACAAGTTTAGGGCACGAGAGCAAACGGCTCAGTGCTCAGCGTCTAAGGGAACGATTCTCTCTGGTTTGTCCCCTACCATGTTGAATCACGAAAAATTCGGACATAAATGTTTTATTAGGGACAGTTTCTGGGGGTAATGAATCACCCACCCACGGACTGAATGTGAACCGATAGAACAAAAATACTCGCCTGACATTCTCGTCATGGAAGACCAAATAATTAATGATACTATTAAAGTTAAGGTAAACTAATACCACGCTAACGGGGCGATCCTCAGAAACACTTGTACGTTGCCATACCGATAGGGCATTTGAATACTACTGGAACATAAACAAATTGACAGATTATACCGGTGCCCTTAGGGTGATCGTATAACTGGTTTCAGCGCTCATTGTCATTCTTGAGTCGGCTGATTACAGGCAGCAGTTCACCCACAGATCTCGTTTCATCGGGTCTATATGGACACTGGCTGTGGCTGTCCGCTCATGCTCAGGTGTCCAGTTGTTTGTCCAAAACTGACAGGAACATGCGACCTGAATGACGGATATCTATGAATTTACATCGCTGCCAACTCATTAATCATGTGAAAAAATCGAGATCAACTTTATGAGAAATGCAATTAACATGTGGGTCAAAAGCCTACTGCGATTCACATCTACCTTCGTAATTCATTGGAAGGTCCAAAGGGAGTACTCAGAATAAGGATGAACCACGAACGTGGTTCGGCACGATAGTTTTGGTAACGTTTCCACATATCTTGTCCTATTATACATTTTGTGTCTTACTCAAACCTGTTCGCAATGTCGAGTGGGCCGAGCATATCCGGACAGCAGGTTGGACCAACTGATCTGGAGCGGTACTTTGGAAGTTCACTAACCTCTCCTTCCTTTTTCTCATCCCGACAGTTATCACCCGAAGTATGTCAGCCGAGATTTATGGCAGTAGCTCCGAACTCACCTTATGATATGATCTTCGGAATGGCTCTTCTGCGAAATTACGCCACGGTATTTGATCTAACCGGCGGAAAATTGGGTTTCACTCAACTGATCGGATGATCCGTATAATTCGACTGAAACTATCGGCTGTTCTGACATTCTAATTCCAACATACGTGTGATAATATACTTTAAGAATATTCTCTTATCTTTCTGGCGTTACGTTTCCATTGCACGGTTGATTCGTGGAATACAAGCCACAATCTTTTAGTTATGGTTATAAGTACGCCGTGTGTCAGTGAAAAATCGTTTTTCAGAAAGGACCGTGGGTTGTAACCTTGTTTCTGAACCGCACTCTATAAATAAAGGTACGATACTTTCAGTCTTCTTATTAGGTCATTTAAAGTCCACTATTCTGAAAGGTGAGCTACAGAAAAAGAATACCAAAAAGTTAGCAGTGTAATCAACAAGGTGCCTGTTTTTGGCCGCAACTTGATCAGAACCAGTAGGCATTCTTTACGCCACTCAAGCCTTGATGAAGGACGTTTTAGGGTAAACACTATGTCCAGTTATGAAACTCGAATTCCCAGTGAACAAGGATGATTATGCAATGTTGATTAGTTGATTATCTTTAAGGATGATTAACCAATAATTGATTGCAATAAAAGGTCAGACGCGTACAGCTGGCGCTGGCGAGTGCCTTAGCAAAGGAAAGCAAGGAATTCAGATATATCTGTTCTTCGAGTTCATTGCTTTCCTTTGCTGATTGGCTTGCGGTCAGGATAAGATTATCCTCTTTGGCAGACTCATTTTGGTGACACAGAAGATCAGTTAAATTTACCCATTTTATGTATCCTGCTTCGATGTCATGACGAGTTATTACCGACTAAGTCGTCAGAAAATGTCTCCCGGCATGTTACTTGATGCGCAAATGCACAAATGCAAAAGTTCCAATACATGGGCGATCTCTCCAAGAGTTCGCCTCAATCGTGCACATGAGCAGATGTATGTTTTGTTTCTTGCCTGGGTCTGAAGAGTGACAAACTGGTCCCTTTGGAAAGTTTGTCTGTTTCCTGGTTGTGTAGACAAGTGGCAGCGCGTTATTACGTTTCCTTGATATGCTATCTAATGGTCTTACCATATGTTTATTGTACAACAACTTGAACACCGAATAATGAATACACGTTTACCTTTAGAGGCAAGATTTAGTCATGCAGCAGAATTTCTTGCAGACCATAAGCCATACTGAAAAATTTAGGTACCTTCAATATAAATTCTGGATGTTGAACGACCATATTAATGGGAGCCTGTTTGTTGCGTCCGGCTGTTAATATCCTTTGACGATATAATTGTAACTTAACAAGTGAATAACTCGGACCTACCATGTACCAGGCTCCTGAATATAACAGATTCGTCTCAATTTTGCCGAGACAGTTCTGATAATGGAGGGTCTTGATCACATCAAACGCGCTGAACTGCGATCCAGGTAATGCCCCAACTGCGTTGGTTTTCGGAAAACGTTGATACCTAATATTTTCGATGCAGCTACGGAAACGGGACAATCCAGGAACTTCAAGCTTCTAGTTTTCTTTGTTGTGGTACAGTATTGTTAATTTTTCGGGGAAAACATAAGCGTTCGTCCACATTATTTGAAACCCGAATACTGCTGTATCTGGAGAGACATTGAAACAGATTTTTCCAAGCAAAACAGAGACAAGGTTCGTCAACTTCGATGGGTGAACCCACTTCGACGAAGTCACATGACTATGCAGCTTGCAGTTTATACAAGTAAATGCTCAGGATCTTTACAATATCTCTTGTAAACATAAGCTTTGGTAATGAACAAACACTAATTTTGTAGCAAATTCCACAACAAACTTATGAGATATGGGGCACGACTTGGTAAAATTATTCTGACGAGTCAATACTACAGAGGGAGAGCACCAGACTCCGGTTTTACTTTTATTAGAGATCACCAGCATCGCATGTTTTTTCTTACGCCTATCTTGGTCCAGTGCTTCTTCTCCTTGGTGTGAATGCAATTATTGCGTCATGACAAGAGGAAGACTGTTCAAACCTACGACTGAGAAATTATTGTCTTTTGGTTATGTGTTTTATTGAACAAAACCGGAATTTGTACTTGACTGACAACTAATGACTGAAGAGGTTTTGTTATATTGCAGAATTTTCTGAATTTCTACAAATTGACAGTCGTTGAGTGCAGAATATCGGGCATCTAGAATCTTCGTGGGCCACAGAACCGATGGGCAGGGTTCGATCTATCAGTAGATGATCGAATTTAGGTCATACGGGCATTTTTGTTTTAGACATTCCTGTTTTCCGATCGCCGGTTTAACATTGGAGGGTTGTATAAAGAGAGAGAGAAATTTTCTAGGATATTCGATTTGTAGTCATCTTTGTTCGTCCCGACAGTCAGGTTACCTGAGTGCTTTTTTAGTTTGAGATTTCCTGTCATGTTTGGGTGTGATATCTGCTACATCTTGTCACAATAAATGCACTCAAATTCTGCTTTGGTCCAATGTGACGTTTAAGTCATTGAGATCATTTTGCGAAGTCTAAAGGGATCTGAATAATCCCGGTATACCGTGCCGATACAACGTAGATCATAGTGGGTTCTCTGTTATATTGAAATTTAGGTCTCTCACATAATCTCTGGCTCGTCGGGCAAGAGTCATCCGTTAGAAGCCTTTGAAAATCCACTTGACCCACTGATTAAAACGAACGCGGCATGCTGGGATGGTTTAACCTTAACAGACCATTTTCGGGAGTCACTTCGTGGCCCATAGCCGTGTTTTCCTACTATGCTACACTCTAGAGTGACGAGCAGCGAAGGCCAAACCAGTCCGCAAGTTTGGGGCTGACGAAGTAAGTTCGAATTTCCGATACGGCAATGAAGTGTTTATTTTTGATGCTGATGTTGTATGGGAGTGCCGATAATGATAATCAGACTAGTAGACAATAACCGGCACCTCAGCATCTCACGGGGCACTTGCCGGCAGCAGATTAGAATATCTGTAAAAAGGAAATTGCCTAACGAACTTTGCCTCGTTTCCAAGTGAAGTCAACAAACAAGTAGACAGACGGCGAAGGGTTTGGGCACCTTATTTTGACTTCCGAAGAGAACTTCACTCGTTTGGCAACCTACTATCACCATTTGGGCTGGTGGCATCCTGCCTGTTCCTCACAGTTATTCATCTGCCCACTGACGACATGTCCTCGTTTGGTGATGAAACATTTACAGTCTGAGTATGAAGCTCGACAAGCAGCTCAAAAGCTATCTAATCAACAGCTACTAAACATGGCTGGGCTGCCAATAGTTTGACAAATTGCAGGTATTCGTAAGATATGCATTACATGAGTGACGAAAGTAGCCGCTGCAGAACAAGCCACCGTGCTTTGTGAACGAAACTTAAAAGTGAGCTTCGTAAGTCAATAGCAATGCATAAAAAGGATTTAAGGCATCGTAAACTCTGAAACTCAAGTTGATATACCAGCATCAAGTGGACTTCACACTGACAGCCTCTAATCCTTCCAGCCCCTGAAGGAAGTGTGGCACAGGTTGAAGCACCAGATGGTAATGGCGGCAGTCCTCCTGATCGGTTTAATGCGCGCGACGTCTTGACTAGTCTGGGGATAGAAGCCAGCAAGTAAAACAGCTGATGGCTAGAATCACGTGCCGAAACTCCTGCTTAGCCAAAAAATTAATTAAAAAACGGCTGCTAAATGACGCTTGAGTTGATCTAACCTACTAGCTTAACCGCATCAAGAATGAATGATGGATACTGATAAGTGATTAGGTAGAGAAATTCGCTGTTCAGCAGCGGCAAACTTTTCTTACTTATTAAATACTATTTACGGGCCGATGCTGGGATGAAATTGGAACAGGTGTTAGCTGCATAAATATTGAATACATGTCACAAGCACCTCAAGAAATTCCTGATCAGACTGGCGCATGTCGGCTGAACCACTGAATAGACTACCACAATGAGTCACGAAGATTCCTCTAGGCCTTCCTCTAACAATTAAAAAACTGCGCTAGACAAAAATACTGTTGTGGAATAGTAAGACAGCTAGACAAAACAGGAGTACAACAGAATGGTTCAAGTATGAATGTTTTACCATATAGAGTGAAATTTTTCAGCCGGTGAACATGATCTGGCAAGAAAAGGCAAATGCCCTAGGAGTAAAAAATACTTTGATCGTGCAGCTTTTTAGAAGTAAACAGGATTCTTCCTGACAACTGGATACGCTGGGCGGGCAGCCTCAAAGCACGAGTGCTACTGAAATACCTGACAGCTGAACAATGTATATTTCCTGCTGGTCACAGTAAATTGGAATCGATATCTGCCACATTGCGGATTCAGAAGAAAACTTGTTAACATCACTAAGCCCTGGGTATTATTTTCATTGACTTCACGAAGGTTTTCTAGTCTACAGGCCGAGATGTATCGTGAGCAGTTTTTTCCAAGTACAGCTGTCCAAAAAAACTGATGTACCTCATCCGAAGCCCACATGACCGATTAGATGCGCACAAGGTGCAAGCAAAGGGATTGCGAAATCCGCAATGGCGTAAAATGGGAGTGCGTGTTTGACCGTAGCTATTACATCTCTGTCTAATGATTATGGTTAATGCGGCTTTTATGAACAGCGATTTTTGCACACAGTTTGAGCATATGATTGATGGACGTCTGTCCATTAGAATAAGGTCCGCATTCTTATGGTTGCGGAAGGTTGTGTATTGTTCACACAAGCACAAATAAACTGCAGCATCAGGCTGAATAATTTTCTACTGCTGCTTCGTAATATGGCCAGAACATCAATACGAAACTCTCACTCTGCACCGAGTGAGGTCTCCAACATACCCCAGCGCATCAGGACTCAAATGGAGTCTGTAGACGCTGCAAGAATTTCTGTTGCATCGAAAGCACAATGTCTGCTAACTTGGTTGTTCAAGCGTGAGCTGGGATCCCGTGGTGCCAGTGTTAGTGGAGCTATTTGTAGTCTCAAGAAACGGTTGTGGAGAATTGGAGCATGTAAGTGGAGGCCCAGCTTCACGGCTGCAACTCAGTGGTTCTATCTGCTCTCTTGTACTGGACTGAAGGATTAACCATTCACCACTATATGGGCAGCTTCCAAACGTGCCACCTAAGGTGGATATTTGGTTTTCCTGGTTCTAAAAGACTGCAAGATTCAGGAATCCTCCATCAGAGTGTTGTGATGGAATGAATGGTACGTTCACATTCAAATATATAAGGTGGCTGGGATGTGTCTGATAATGGAGGCAGGAAGGGTTCCGCAGTAAATTCTGTATGGTAAACTGAATACGAAGAAACGGAAATCTAACAGACAAATGCTTTGATTTATGGATGCTTTGACAAACGTCTAGAAGCTGCTGGGTTGGATCTTGTGGAAAGAGAACCGAAGACAAAAGGCATAGATGGAAACGACGCTTAATTTGTCAATTCAGTGATAGCCTTCTCTGAGCCAGGGAGCTGAAGAGTGCAAGACGCAGTGGCATCCTTTGTGTTATTGGATCTGGAGGTCAGGCAAGCTGGATTTACAGTGACCTCGGTAGTATTTGTCCTGGTTTTATGGGACTTGTCAACGAAACGTCGGCGAATAAAATAAGTTTACTGGATTTCCCTTAATTCTATTATGTTAACAAACAGAGGAATCTGCAACTGTAATCTTGAGTTGACCATAGTTGTACATACCAAAACTTAATAAAGTACAGAAGCACGGTGAGTGGCGTGCTCACTGCGATATGGCACTAAAATGTCTTTCAATACTCATCATAATGTGGACGTAATCAAATTAAAATTCAGAGCACCATGCAGATGCGTTCTGAGTCCGACTCATCCGTGGAGCAGCCCCCAGTCCCTCTGAGAGAAGGATCATTTGGTTAATCTGCTCAGCCGTCAGCAAAGCGTCCGCTTAATGCTTAGGGTATCGCAGACCGTCATGCTTATATCGGTTCTTTAGTTGTCCCTTTGTGAGTTTCCTTGTACACGCCTAACTAAATGTTCAGCGCTGCCTAACCATAAATGTGTTCCTAGCATCCTTCTCCTGGGTGGTCGATATCACAAATAACCCCTTCGCATGCACTATGGAACCCAACTGTCCACTTGGACTGACACCTAATGTCCATCAGTTGAACATGCTTATGGATTTATAAATAACCCCTCCAATTCAATCTTCGGTTTCACTCCCTCAGGTTCCCTCGGATATTGACGGTTCATTTGGACGCGAATGCAGCTCAGCGGAAACCTCATTTAACACTGCCCACTGTGAAGGTGTCCATCGACGCAGTGAGATGTGACAGACCATTCAGAAAACGTGTGCTACCTACTGGAACACTTAGTACAGCCAGTCTACATTAAAGTGTGGGATCAGTGGACTTGAATTTTGGTCCCATTTAGGTTCGTCGTTTATGGCCTCGCTGGAATTTAAACCCCAGATATTTGAAATACGAGACGTGTTTCACCAGTACCCGAAAGCGCACGCTAGATGCATCTGTGTCGGAAGAGATGAACACTTTCACGATTAAGTGATATAATTGGTTTGACCAACATCTCCAAAGGTGATAAAAACATGTCTTATTTATGAGGATCGCCCGAGGCACCTCTTAGGGCTTCTAATTCAGAGAAATGTTACTAAGTGTGGGCGATTGTGGGATCTATATAATTGTGTACTAATCACACTGTCTTGATGAGAACTTCCATACATACATATATATGAGTTTGGTTTTTGCTTTGCAATGCGAATACTAAACTTTTAGGCTTCTGACTAGAAACGCGTGGTTTTCGTCCAAGAGCACGAACCACACCAGAAAAAGGAAGTCTCAAATTGTTGCATATTTAGCTCTGAACTTAGACAAAACATAACCCACAGCAAAGAGACACTAAGTTGACAGCACATTTGTAATTTAGTTCCATCCCAACCACGTACGAAGATTTCACCATGTGTCCTCTAGAGGAATTTAAATTATTCGATAGTAGTTGAAGGAAACAGCAAAATAAATTTGCTCGATGTTAGTTGGGCTGGTCGAGATATGAGTGACTTTCCCGTAGTTTCTTTAGAAAAACAGATAGACTATAGACATGGACTATATAGACTACCCATAGACTATAGATAGACCATTTTACGCTTTAAAACTCCTTATCCGTGGGACAGGACCCTACAGTTCTGAAGACCGCCTTCCATAAGCTCCATCTTGTCACATTTAACGCAGTATCATAGATGCGCAGACACAGAATGCCCAGGTGGAGGGTATCTACCCGAAGTATTTTATAAACAAGGAACGCTGTGTCAGCTTCCATTTTATTTGTCCTATGAAAACCGAAGCAGGTAGCACCATTAGGTGGCTTTCACATACAGCAATCAAAAAGAAGCCAGGTTTTCGTTAAATGAACTAAACTCATTTACTGGCTGTCAAGAGTGAGCATATCGTCAAGTTAAAAATTCAGTTACAGCATCTTAAAGCGTTTCATATTGAAATGCGAATAAAAGATGCGCTAGTGCCGGAGTAACACTAGCGCATCATTTAACCCGTCTTTACTTACATAAACGCAACCAGTAAAGAATGTTGCCCTGAACTCGCGTGCACCTACAGCTTTTGCTTCCAACTTGTGTTGCAAAACACTATTAAACTTCTCACAAACTGATGAGCCCAAGTAAGTGACTTTAGCGTTCTTACCATAATGTGCTCCTATTGATCATCAGTATGCAAATTATGTCCTTTATCCTGATCGGTGCAAAATTACCAGCTCCGTCTCACCATGCTGACTGACCTTATTTAATAGTCTACAACATCCTTGATATTACCTTTCAAGGCCAACAAATTAGCTTAATTTTATGCAAATTGTTCACAAAACCGTAGGATTAACTTCTAAGATAATGGTGAAAAATCAGTTTGTAGGACATCTTGTCCCCTAACTGTAACTCTCATCCCCGAGTGGAATGTCGTTTTCTCAAAAAAACTTGGGTATACTAGTTAACTCAACAAGGCAGTATCATATGGTTTTGCAAAGTACAAATGCAGTGTTAGCCAATTTGGGGGTCGGCTTCCAGCTTTTAGACGGTCAAGGAGCTAAATTACCTGTTCTACTCAACAGATTTTATCCTATTACAGAAATATAGTGGACGGTAAGTAAAAGCAAACAAAAGATAAACGGAGTCTGCGGATCGATTTACATACAGTGCGTCTCCGTAGTTAAGGTTTCGGGCCACTGGTGTCTGAGATCTATTTTGAAAACTTTGCGGTCGACATCGTACCCAATTCAATGGTTTGGAAACGCTGTTTCAGCGTCCCGCATCCAAAACAAACTCGGCACTGGCGATCACTTCAGCGGTTTGTTCTCCTTCTCCGAACATACTGTATTTGTTACGGAAACTGGGGTCAGGCCCTACTCCCTGTGGACCTAGCCTATTACCGACGTTCTTGGTCAGCAACAGTACGTGGTATTTATAAAGCCGACTCATCCTGTCATAGAAAACATTTGCTGTAAAGTTACTAAGTATGCAGCAGTCAAATAAAATTCGACTTGATTACCCAAATCTAGTATAACTTTTTGATGTGTGGCATATATACTGCTGAAGCTCAGTGTAGTATTACTGGAAAACACAAAATGTTGGTCTGACACAAAGCAGCTTTTCCAAAACCGTTCTGTCTGACAAAATTTAAGATATTTTTAGCCTCTGAATCAAAAACCTCTGTGAAATTCCACAGCTTCTGTTTAATGCAAGCCCAGTGACTGGGCAATTATTCTGAAATAGAGGAGGTTATATATAACCAAGCCTGGTGCAAAGCACGTCAGACTGCTTTCCCTAATACAGTTTAACTAAAGGTAACCTTTTTTTAAATCGACCGTCAAGCAATATGAAATTAATGATATACCCACAAGTGTCTACGAAAGACCATGAGCAAAACGTGGAAAACATCCGCTAGAACTGCTCAGTAGAAAGTTGAAAGGTATACTTTTGATGCAGAATAGTGGGTTGTAAAACTAGACGTTATATCGATTTTTGTAAGCAGCGGTCATGTAGTCCTCCATAGAGTTGTTTCTACGTTCACTACCACTAATCAAACCCCAACATAAGGAAAGTATTCTAAAAGGAAGGAGACTGTCTAATTTGGGCAACTAAATTAGTAGTGAAATTTAAATTTCATGCCTGGTGTAGCACCGCCATATATGGATGTACTGATGACGTTAATTTGATTGCGGATGAAGTGTTTGGAACCAGCTCAAAAGAGCAAAGGTCATCGGATCTGTTTCATCTTCTAACATTCTTCACAACAGTCGGGAAAAAAATGTTTGAAGGTAACAATGGGACAGGCCAGTCCCGAAAATACCACGAAGACATCGATTTGAGGTTGGATGACTTTTAAGTGCCAATTTGTGAAAGCCCGCTCGAAGCCTTCAAAAATACCCAGTCGCAAGGACAAAATAGAAAATTACTTAAAGCGGGACCTCTTTCTATTGGCGTTGTCCAATTGGGTTTATAAATGGTGGAAAACAAAAAGTTGATTACAGAATCTTTATGGTGACCTTTATGTAGCCAGAGGAAACTTCGTCAGGACTAAACATCTGGCATTATCTGCGCTAGCGATATAGAAGCCGTTATGGCCTGGTTGATTGCTTGCAGTTCATATCCGGAACTCAAATTTTCTTGTGCGATTCAAGACATGTTTAACTTTAGATTGTTTTATCAACCCCACATCGCTGTCATGCAGTCCCTTCTATGGAACTCGACTTGGTGAATTTTAAACCTTCTTGCATGTCGGAAACTGACTATTTTGAGTTTTTGAGAAGTGTAAAATGTTTCGAAGTAAAGCATTTTGCATGAGAACAGGTGAAAAATCCCAGGGCATAAGTCCTTTTTGAGAAGTATCTAGGAATTTTTGAGTTCAACACGGCAGACAAGAGGAAGACGTACACACTGCTCAAAACGAGAAATTCAACACCTTTTTATGGAACTAGAGTTCTACTCACAGGGTAAAAGTCTACAGACATTATTTCAACTTGTGTTGCAGACTACCTGTCACATACCGTAGCTACTCTTTGCAGTTTACACCGATGGTTTTTCCACCGGATTCTACAACTGCGTTTAGTGGCATTTGCACTGCGCCGAACGTGACACGAAATTTATTGTTCAAATGTCTTTGACTCCAATAGATTGAGAGTGGAAGAAGGGAAAAAATTAAGAGGAAATCACCTTGTATTTCACCTCAACTGTGCCCGGCGGTGTAAACTTTATTGAATACATATTTGCAGTACCAAGAACAATGCTAAATGATCCTTATCAAAGAGTGCATATTTCGTTCTTCATCGCATTGTATTCGTCCATTTAGGATTCAACAACGTTTATAATTTGTGACAGCTGACGAATTTTATCCTTACAATTTCACAATGACTAGATGAGCGAAGCAATGACGACTGACAAACTGTCTTTTTGACAGCTGTTCCACAATTTTGGTTGAATAACCGGAAATGTGTTTGTTGGTAATACTTTCTATTGTAAAATACGTGCCGCTAAGCAATGAAGGACATTTGAAACTGATATTCCTTACCCATCACCTGTCTACTTAGAAAACGTTGGATTCACTTTCAAGCCCTGTTTTAGGAAATCATCGTAATAAAATAATGAAAGGGCACATCCATAATGTTATGCATTGCTGTTGTAGCTTTACACTATTCGTTTTATTGACAAATGTCGCAAAACTTTCGGATTAAATGCACAGACTAAATGCGACACACCGAAGTGCTTGTTCTGTACTCCTTAGGCTACCTTAGGCCAAAGTTACAGCTGCACGTTCCACTAAGTGATGGGGCTCAAATCGATAAACTTGGAATCTTGCGTTTGAAACAGATTTAGGATAGGCCGCAAGATTACAACCGGGGTGAATGGCAAAGCCGGGTACTAGAGCAGACTACCCACACAGTCCCGACAAAGTTTGGAAAGATGAAAGACCCTTCTAAAAATGAGCGCATTGTGCCTAAGGGATCAGTTCTCTCCGGTGTGTCCTCTACCATGTTGACTTATGCAAAATATGGACGCAAATGTTTTATTAGCCTCAGATTCGGGGGTAGTTAGTGTACCAACAAGCTACAAACCAAATGTAAACATCTAGAACCGAAGTGCCCACCTGACATTCTCATCCCATGGGGGACCAAATCCTCAATTATATGATTAACGTTGACGTAAACCAATACTTTACCAACAGTACTGTGATGGGGAATTCCTGGAAACCCTTGTACACTGCCACATTGCCACAGGTTTGGAATTGCAGTGAAGCAAAAATAAATTGACAGACCATACTGGTACCTTTAGGGTGATCATATAACTCGTCCCGGTACTCGCAGTCATACTATCATGCTTGAGCTGACTGAATACAGAGAGCAGTACAGTTAAGTCCCGTTCCATTGAGCCGATTTGGACAATCGGAGTGTTCCGTGAACATGATGTTTTCTTAACGCAAACCGTCAGAGGCTCTCCGGTCATGCTCAATTGTCCAGTCGTTTGTCCAAAACTGACAGGAACATGCGACTTGGATGACAGATATCTATGAATTTAAATGGCTGCCGGCTCATTAATCATGTAAAAAGTTGAGATCAACCCTATGAAAAGGACAAGTAACACGTGGGTCAAAAGCCTCCTGTGATTAGCATCCACTTGCCCAGTATGGTTGTACTCGGCGGTGGGCCAAACGGGATTATCTAGAATAAGGCTGAACTACGAAAGTCAATATAGTATTAGAAAAGAGGTAGAAACATTCAAGTTGCATGCATTGTAGCGAAATACACGCATTTGTATACCAATTTGCTTTTGACTGGAGACTTACCTTCAACTTAGCTTAATCTCTAGTTTATACTGTTTTTATATATGGCTATACATGTAACGCAATATCTCGAAAATCGTACCAACTGAGACATGTGGCGACCTGGTGCAGCGCACTTGGCCGCTTAAAAGCAAATCAGTGTATTTCACTAATTTCGTGCAACTGGAGTTCAAGCAGAAAATAAGTTTACGGAGACTCGGGGAGCGCGCCTATATGATGGGCCCCAAAAAGGACGAAACCGTTCGTGGGCTGTCGAAGATTTTTCAGCAAGAAGATGACTATTGTATTCCGCGAATTTTGTTCATTTACGTAAATCCTACCCTTTGCTTGGTTTGCTGATAGAACTGCTCTTTGATCTCAGAGGCACAGGTGGTTTGTCTACCACTAGATTAAACTCAATTTTGCCCAACTATACTGATAGCTGTGAGTTTGCACCCTTCAGTGTTTTTTCCTGTGAGTCACTCCGAACGTCTAGTTGATAGTTAGGTGGATATTTTTTGAGACGCACTTGATTTTTGGCTTCAAGTCCACGACTACTAACCGAAGTTTCGACCCATGCTTTTGGTAACGTTCCTACATACCTTGTCCTATCACACATTTTGTGTCATATTTAAATGTGTTCACAATGTCGAATGGGCTGAACGTATCCGGACAGCAGGTTGGACCAGGTGATCTAGAGCAGCACTTGGTAAATTCACTTACGCCTCCTTGTTATTTTTCACCCTGACAGTTATCATCCGAAGTATGGCAGCCGGGATTAAGGGCAGTACATGCGGGCTTATCTTCTGATATAATCCTCGAAATGGCTTTTCTGCAACATTATGCAACGGTATTCGATCTAACCGGCAGAAGAGTGGGGTACGTTCAACTAATCGGAAGATCCGTATAAATCAACTTAAACGACTGGTTGTTCTGGTGTTTGACCTGTAACACGTGTTACAATATATTTCAGCGATAATATCGTATGGTTCCGGCGTTTTATGTCAATTTCACAATTGATTCGTGGAATACAAACCTCGGTTGCTTATTCGCAGCTATATGTATGCTTTGTGATGGTGAATAACTATTTTTTACCAGAAAGCACCGTTTGTTGTAATTTGTTTCGGAAACAAACTCTATAGATAAAGTCGCGGTATTTCCTGACCATCTCATGAATTCTAATGAAACCTTGTGTGGCCCAATGTTCTGAGATGGTGGGCTACGTAATTAGAACGAAAAGCTAGCAAGCAAGCAATATAGCTTCAGATGCGTCCAACGTGCGTTGGTGGAGCAGTGGTAACGCTCGCCTCGCATGTCAGATGTCCGGGGTTCAAATCCCGGCACGGCCACTGGATATGCACTGCTGATGAGCTCAAATAAGAGCGAAAATCGAGTCCAGTGCCTCGTTTTGGCGTGGACTCATCGGAATAATTACGCCGGGACAGGAGAACGACCGTTCAAACGAGAGTGGTGTGAATATGAACAACATAGTTTTTTTGGCCGCAGCATTACCACGAACCAGAAGGTAATTTATGCACCTTGGTGAACGCCCTTCCAGGACAGACAGTGTAAATCGGGGTCAGGTTTGTGAAACTGAAATTTTCAATAACCATGGGCGATTATGCGATGTTGACTAGTCGATGGTCATTGAAGATGTTTAACCGACAACTGTTTGCAGTAATGGTCAGACGCATCCAGCCGGTTCTGGTAGATTAGTATTAACACGCTCTTGTCAGATGTCCGGAGTTCAAACCACGGCACACCACTGTTCAGTGGCCATAGGTGGAGGTGGAGTTACCATCGACTTACAAAGACGTTCGTTTTTCTAAACGCTTATGATTTTGTTGGGGATAGCATCTTTCATCACTGGCGACGTCTTCAGTCAGTGTTGTGGCTGTTGGTGCAGTAGCGCGAGAATTTCGGGTACTAATTGTTTCTCAGTAGTACAATAAATTAATAATATGCATCACTATAGAGGGGAATGTTGATGGCTCAGGCTGTATAGACGTGGTTGGTTTGTTCGCTGAGCCGGGCAATTTGATTGCAAACGTCTCATCACCAATCGAGGTGACATCATCAATGCGTTGGTAGGGAGCGTGGTGGAGCGTAGCGATGGGTTGATGGTTGTGCCAGGCTCCCTACCAACGCACTGATGATGTCACCTCGATTGGTGATGAAACGTTTGCAATCAAATTACCCGGCTAGGCGAACAAACCAATGATCATCATTAAGCATCACAGTCCTACATGGCTTATATCGCGGTGTTCTATGCCATCATTCTCGGTCTGTTAAGTTCATTCAATTCTGCTGAATATATGAATCCTTTCTTTGGCTGCCTCAAATAAAAGCCACCTTAATGTTCCTCAACCGTTCAAGGATTATGCCTGTATATATACATATATATATATCTACACATATGTACATAATGTTTATAAAACGAAACCCATAAAGTGCACATCCTACTGACCACTTTAAGCTGTCAACTACTTGTCTTCGTCGTGTTTGCAGTCAACTACTGCCTCTCAGTTTTCGTGTCTTATTGTTATCCTGCACAAAACTCCTCTAAATGAAAGGCGATTTTTCACACGGACTTTGCAGCTCGTACAACCTGTTCTAATGTTCAGAATCAGAGAATATAGGTGCACAGTTGAATATGCAGATAAATATTTCAACACCGCCCGCATCTAATGCGCACGGACACGCCTTTTATTCAGTGAATCAGGGCTTGCGTTGCTGACCAGGTTTTACGATGCATGACAATCGTCGGTTGACTCGAAAATATTATCAAGTGACCCTCTTTAACGATGCCGGGTAAAGGGATCGAAAAGCACTCTGTGGACACTACGACTTAGGACGAACGAGTCGAAATCATGCGTCCGAAAATACCTCTGTAAGCAGAGGGAGATAGTGGCTCGTTTCACTGGCTTTCAGAACTTGAAACTAGCACGCCGAAGAAATGTGCGTTTCGTCTTTCATATCAAAAAGCGCTACAGAATTTACTACGGAACTAGGGTAGTGTCCTTATTATTAAAAGATTTTTTGCCCTAGGCTAAACGTACCAAACCGAAACCCGTTATCCAGTAGTCCAATGTCCAGAAAAAGGACCCCAAGTTCAGTCAGTTTTTCTTTTCATAGCTTTTTACATGTACGCTACTTGAGGCATACATCTGGGCAGCCATCAAGATTGATTTCTACACGAGTTCCTGCTTCCCCATGAGAAAACGCAAAAACTCTCGATGAGTCCTATGTCATCAGTTCCAAAATGAACACCAGTTAACTATAATGAATACAGTTAGAATTCTTTCTATACTCCACAGGACAAATGAACCCATTCTCTCAGCAAACAAATCTTTGGAATAAGAGCATTTGTCGGAATATATCCTATTTGCAATCAAGTAGGACATCAGGTTGACGGAAACTTGGGGTCTCCGTCTATCTGATGAGTCCTAATAAGGGCTAAACCAGTCGTGAGCTGTCTTAGCTTTTTCAACAATTTTATAAATAGTGTTTTTTCTGGAGCTTTCACTCTCTTTTACCATGAAATTGGCTTTTGCTTTGTCCTCTAAGCTGGACAATTTGGTCGAAAATTTTCGTCGTCAGATGAGGTAGTGTCACTGGTGCGTTGTGAGTGAAAGTGTTTTAAAATGGGAGGTGCTGAAAGTTGGAATTGACTGGTTGCATTTACAGCCAAACGGTTCAACTCAGCACAGAAACTAAGGACCACCAATAAAACCTGAGCTACCAATATTCGCATTAATTACCGAGAAGGTTACCTCTGGTATCCTATAGCCGAATTAAACATTTATGAGATCACTTTATATATGGAAATGCTTCACGTGGTCAGCACTGTGGGTTGCTTTTGCACTTAATAGTTCCTATAATTTGAAACGAATTTTTAAATCAACTGGCATTCTACAGAATCTAATGCTTTCCTGTGCCCATCTGACTCTGTTCCTTTGTCTTTAGTTTGTAGTGAGACTATATTGAACAAGTTCCAAAAGCAACTTGTCAACCCACGCAAACGTATGCGTGTGTCATCCGCAAAGCAGTCGCTTTGGATCCATATTCGCGATCAAATCACTCTCACGCAATTTACAGCCATTAGATGTTGCTTCCAGTGTTAGTCATCTAACGCCATTTTAGCTTATCCGAATGCCATCTTCAAAATTTTCAAGAGGCTCGATTAGCGTAAGTATACTGGCTTTTGTAAACTTATCTGATAGTGGCAAATGACTCTCCTAAGCCCGGCGGTGGACTTTGACTAGATGGACCAAACACATCTAGCGTAAGATACCACGAAAATGAAACACTTGAGAGAGACATAACTGAAGAGATTTTTGTAAGCTCCCGGGATACAGCAAGCCTGAATTGTATATCTAATGATGCTTTGCTACTAAGAACGAATATATGCAAAAATTTTGCGTGAATTGATCGAAATTCCTTCCTGTTCATTTTTTACTTTCTTTCCGGACAGGCTCTAGACAAGTCGGAAAATGAATTCACAGGTTTGAAAGCCATGTCATCAAGTCGCTCGCTTGTATGGAGGTTTCGTCAATTCCTTTTTGCATGCTTACATCTAGCCAATTTTACGGCGTCGCATTAGCAGAAGAAATCTTTTGACACAAGAAAGACCAGAATCCAAGTGAATCGTCTGCGCCTTAGAAGCTTTTCTGTCGATGCATACGAATGTCAAATTTCTGGAAGAGAATGTATCCAAAGTCAAATTTTGATGATGTGAACATCGGATCGCCATGCTGGCAAAACTTACGTGTTTTTCGGCTAACCAGTTTTTGTCAGTGGATATTTTTACGCAAGGGCACAGAGGATCTACCGATCATTTTCGTGGAATCAAATATGTCCCGAGCACATACTCAATAAGCTCTGAAAACCCGAACCCTTTCAGTCGTTTTCTAGAGAAGTGCATTACCAGCGCAATAATGGCTCGTGGAAACATGGGGCCCAATAAAGTCATTCCATTCTCTGACTAGCTGAAACATTTCGGCACATAAGTGATGCTTGAAAAGGCCCATGTGAGCATCTTTGATATTTCGCTGAGTTCTGATGTGCACATATAATCTGAAGGAACTAAGAGAATTACCACAGCAGCAAGTGATTTGCTTAAGCGCTTCGTCCCTTTATTTTGATGCTGCCGAGCCTTAACTGTAGACTAGTCAACTGTACTTTCGATAGCTTAGACCATTTGTCGAGCCTTAACTGTAGACTAGTCAACTGTACGTTCGATAGCTTGGACCATTTGTGTACATTCTTTAGGCTTCGGTACGAACATGAGGAACAACGAAAGTATGTATTAGCAGGCAGCATACGAGTACCAACAGCCGCTCCTGCTAGCAAGTATCTGTCAGCGCAAATAGGATTAAGTCAGTCCCTATTGGCCCCAGGACTCCAAACTAGCAACCTAAAGAGAGCTAGCTTTCTACAACTCCTTTCATTTACCTGTAGTCGCGGTAATACTTGTGTCAACAGAACATACCTCCGCCTCTCTCAGGGGAACCCAGAACACAATTCAAATTATCTGATTCACTCCATAAGACAACAGTCATATGATGGTCAGACTACAACCCGGACCCAGTAAAATTGAGTGCGAAATAACTGCTGGTTGTGGGTCACTCAGTTGAGCCCAGAAAATTTCCAGCTATTTTGATGCGCAATTCAAACCACCGGGATCCTAGCAATCGGCATGGTTGTGCTGCTTACACCAAGACAGTTGTATGTGTGCAAAATTAATTGACCTAGATTATCTGTATACCTTGGCGGTAAATTCCGAATAATCCCTTTTTATCTGGTTGTTTGCATGCTTTTTTAAAACCTAAAAATGTGGACCACAAATGAGGATAGAAGAAATGTTGACGTCACTAATTACGAGTTTTCACAGTTTTCATGGAAAAGAACAGTCACAAAGTTGACTACTTGAGGTTGCAACACGACATCTTCCTCAAGAAGCGGTTTTTCCTGAGTAAAGCCTGTGGCGCTTCCCCATGTTACTAACTGTCTTTTTGGCCAGTCGACCAGCATAGTTTAACCCGATGCGTCCGATCTAACCATAATGATCACACCTAGACATCTTTAGTGAGCAATTTAGCCTGTAACACGCAGTATGGAATATTCTATCCAACAAGCTTCGTAACAGGATTCCTGAACACAGAAAACCTATCCGTTATTTGGAGAATTCTCACCAATTTAGACCACTGCATCTTTTACCTTCTGGTTATTCACTAACGTTATGGACTTGTAAACGGTTAAACCACCTTGCTGATGAACATTCATACCGAAAGTGCTTGGAAGTATATGTCTTTGACGATCCTACTTTAACATATAAATTATATGTGGATATTAGCTCTTCAGAACGGCAGGCTTAGGTATATTGTTCGCCGATAACAAAGAGTGATTTATTTGCTCGCTCTCTGTAGGCCAGCAGGGAGCATAGAATAGTTTGGGCTCCCAAGTGTCGTTACTTTGTTTGCGTAGTTGAGGCTTTTACCATTAATTCATCTCACTTGAAAAGTAAATTTGATTCTGGTCACGAACAGTTTCAAGGATAATCAATCAAGTTATTCGTGCTGGTGTACTCTCCAAACATTTGAAAATCCATTTATAAGAGGTGAAATATCGCAGCATGTAAATGCGATCCATTATTTTTTTATTTTATATGAAATATGTTTTTCTCGTTTAATCAATTTCTGTCCAACAAAACAATCGATGTCGGCGGATAAATCCTATGGTCCATTATTTTCAGCAGAGGTAGGCTTACTAGGTTGTGAAATGTCTAAAATTATTTTACCCAACTCTTTTAAAGGGAAAAAAACCTGAAGTCCACAGCACTGCGCGTTACTTGTTATTCTTTTTATCATGTACTGAAAGTTTTTACCTCTTCATAACCAGTTTTGTCACTATTTTGGTCAACTATAGTTGAATAAAAAGTGTTGGTTGAAATGATTTCCCAGTTTACGTGTTGATAATTTCTGAAATATGAAAACCTGTTTTTTGTTGATTTTATCAATAAAACTGCGCAGGATTTTCGTCGCTAGCTGATCTCTACCATGTAAATAATTGTATACAAGGACCAGACGGAAATAAATAAATAAAGGCTACCAGCCGGGAGGTCACAGGTTCTAAACGTCCTAAAGTCTTATGAGATATGCACTGCTGACGATTTCTAAAAGCTGAAATGACATTCCAAAATATCCCCGTGGCACCACCAAAATAGCATCAACCTGATAATTTCGCATGAGTAATTATGCGCATTTCGTGGCGAAATTTGAGTGCTTTTGAACATGGTGTCCTAAAGAAGGACGACAAAAAGGACTGGAGCAGGTCAAACTATGCACGTGTCAATTAAATAAGGTGTGAGGTCAATGCTTTAAAAGTCCATTACTTTCTTCATTGCGGTCATACTTTATAAATCACCTATCCGAATAATAGCTTTCCACACAGCCCAGTAGTTTTACTTATAGTCATTATGTTGCAGACAAATTCTCCTCATAAGACATAATTCTCTGTAAATTGGCAAAGCGGGCTGTTTAGCTTTGATGCTCCAAATCCGGTTAGTCCTTTTTGATCCCTATACCTACTAAACCACCAGTGGGACAAACAATTGGCAGAGGTGTTGCTATCTAGTGTGTAAATGTTCTCACTAGTGCTAAGGACTTTTACCGAACGAGGACATTTGAGAGATTGTCCGCTTTAACAAACAACACCGTTGCCGAGGTAGTCTCACAAACTACAGCCTATTTCGACTTGACAACGTCTTCACCCATCATCTACCGAGCACCATGGAGGATTCTAGATTTTTCACCTTAAGCCCAACTACTGGTGAAAAGGAAGAAGGCCTTCACTGTGGAGTTGTTTATCAGAGAAACACCAACTTAACAGTTACAGACTATTGGAGAGGGGAACAAAACTCTCATATGCATCTCGTTTACAAAACTGAATATCCATCTTCTCCTTGAACGTGTCTTCCTAAACTTTCCTGGATATTAATTGACTGTTACTCAAATGCAAGCAGATGCTACAAAGCGACTCCATAAATTCCGTAATGGATCTCACTTTTCAAGAGACGCGAAGTGGAGTTACGAGAAAACACACTACTCGCATGCCTCATCAGTAGTATCCACTGTTACACTGGTACATAACTCACCTGCTTTCCTGATAACCGCATGCCTTGGCCGACACAGCCCATGCCGAGCAGAATTAAGATTGGTTTATCTACCTCTGTAAGAAAAATAAGTCTACTTCAGTGGTTGTGAAGCTGAGTTAAGGCCTGATTTAATCTGGTCAAAAATGGTGGATAAAGTTGCATTCTTTAAAACTCTTTAAAAAACCGGTAGTGTCAATGAGCCCAAAGACATTGGTCACACTGCAAATGACTTTTTTTAACAAAAAGACAACAGGCGAAAGTCTTGAATGAGGGGTTTTTTTATTCGTAAATCCAAAAATCCAGATATTGTAGATGACATTTTATTCGTTCTAATAAAATCCATCTCATACCAGATAAGTTTCTTTGCCAATCAAGCGTTGAATACTGACACATTTTCAAATAAACTTTGTAGCCCAAAAAGGTGTTCTGTGAAGGCATTTTACCTGACCTAACACTAACGTCTATTTTATAAGGCATATTCTAACGCTTTTATCCCCTTCATTCGTGGAAAAGTGTTTTCTTTTGAGTTAGCTGTGCAAATAAAATGGAGTTTGTGTTTTGTGCAACAGATGCTGAATGGTTTTAAATCTCGGACCTGGTAGTCTTTAGGTGGGTCTGGAATCTGGCGGTAGGATGGAGAAACCTGTTCAACGCCGCCTCTGCACTGGTCAGTTGTAGTGCACCAAAAAGAACGATTACCATTGTGGCTGTGTATTAATCCGTATGAAAGCCGCTCAACCATTCAGGGGATCAGGTTAACGTTTCCTCTCGGATTCTTGCTAATTTAGTCTGATACTCCAAAAATTCGTCCCTAGGTAAGCTAACAGCTGTCCAATTATCAAGTGGTTCTAGTCACGAATATGTTGTTCATAGTATTCTAAATTAAACATTCACGTGGAATTCCTTCCAAAAAGTTTCAGTTAAACAAGCAGTCCCTAGCTGTGATAGCTAGGGACTGTTTAACATACCGTGCCCCTGTTTAAATAATAAACAGGGGCACGGCATGTTCCGCGAACCGGAGAATCCCCTTGGACGTTAGGTCTTACTTCCCGATTCATGAGGTCTGCTTGTGAATCTGCCACGTATGTCACATATTACGTTTGAATGCTACTTCCTAAGGTTCCAATTTCCCTTGTTCAATCGCCGCCATCGAAGTAACGAAAAGATTCAGTTAAATTCATCGACAGTGTATTATCGGTGATCTTGAGTTACTCGGTATTCTAAGTAAAAATACGGACATGCCTTGATGAGATTTCCGGAAAACCTCAACATTTCAGTTTGTCACTGCCGTTATTATTGCATTCTGTTATTGTTTCCTCCGAAGAATTTGGTTACCCAACATGAGACTCTCAGCACCCGGTGTAGCTAACATCCGTTTTTCAAACATCTGGCTGAGTGAATTAATTTATCGTTGATTCTTTTTAAACTGGGAAAACTGGTCATTGATCGAAGCCTAATCGTCTTGTTTTAAGTACAAGTTTTACCGCTAGTCTGATTCGGAGGGCAGGTTTTCAACCTACGTTTTTGCTTCCAAGCACTGGATAATTTCATTCCCCTTCCCCGATTACCAAACAACTTCTCGTTCATAAGCAAACTGTATTTTGAAATTCAGAAGCAAAAACTGGCTTTAGGTGTAAGCCACCAAAAACCTGCATATTCAAGACGTGTTAAGACTGATCGACTGATGAGCACCATAGGACAGTATCGTTTTCTCACTTACTACCTATCTATCTGAGTTCCCATGTTTATTCCACAACAAATAAAAATAAGTATATAAGGCGTTGTTCCATTTGTCATTAAATTCTACTTTGGCTGCTTATTCATTTTTCAATTTCAGTGGTAGTGACGAATTTTTGACGTTCCACATTGTTTACTTTCTTCCTGCGCAACAAATTGGGTCTTGTTTTTTTACCACATGTTTGTGAGCTCCAGACAAAATAGAATAGCTCAGAATGGTAAAACTAAACACTGAATACTGACCCATTTCAACGAGAGATCCAAAAGCAGCTAAAAATCCGCGCTGCACGCCCATCACCTTGGTTCTCATTGTGACATAAACAAGTTACATTTTCCAGGGACATCTTGGCTTGGGTAGACGGCTAGTGTTATAATTTTTTAATTGCTTCAGAGAATAAAGCTTAGAAAGTCAAATCCGATTCTTGACGTAACAAAGTACTCATAGAGCTGCTGAAAATTTTTTGACAGCCTACGACTGGTCCCGCCCTTCATAAAGCTCCTCAGCTAAGCATACTTACCGAGGTTCTGTTAACTTATCTTTTACTCTACGCAGTTCGCGAAAGGCACTCATTTGCACAATAATCTGGTCTTAAAATGAGACTCGATTGAACCCAACTGAACCCCTGGCACATGTTGTTTTACTTCAACCAAATAGCGCAATCGGCAAGAGGCGTCCAAAAACATAAGCCTGATGGAAACTTGGGGATTGCGCTTAGCTGAAAGGCACATTCAGTCGCGGGCTGTCAAAAAATTTTCCCTCACCTGATGGCTTGTTGCTTCTAGAAAATATATTAGAATATTTGTTATAACGTACCAACTGAAAGATAAAGCGGCCTTGTAAAACACATTAGCTTACAGAAGAACACTATGAACAGAGAGCCAACCGGATCCAGTTGAGTCTCTTGTTAAGGCCAGACAAGTGTGCAAAGCTTATTTATTTTCATTGATGCAGTTTTTCGGCCAGCTTTGGTGATGCACTGCGCGTTATGTGGGCACATTTTATGCCGAGTGTAGTCCATCCGTGGTAAGTGTATGGTCAGATCCCGACAAGCTTGAGCAGCTGAATATTTCGATCTCAATAAGAGCTCACATTTTGTGATTGGAAGTTCCGTTATTCTCATCAGCAATGAGTGTAGCAATATCACCAAAATTTACAAGTAAAACGCAATATAAGTGGTAGCCACCCTCTGTGATTACCCCACATTTGGTTGGGGCTATATCCAGTGCAGTCAAAATGTAGTGATTCAGCTTTGTCGTTTTTCTGAGTGTTTTTTTATTTTCACTTCCCCTAAAATTATTTAATGATGTCAACAACTATCGCAAGCTTAAAGTGCAAAAACAAGATCACGTGAATGACAGCCACACATTTTTTTGAATTCGTAGCTCATGGGAAACGCTTAGTGAATAATGAACATTCTGACCACAGGACTTAATTACTACCAGGAATAACGGAAAATTTTCTCGTGTTGCCATTGGTCCATTTTGCTCCATGGTCGGTTGAAAGCTGGCTGGTCAGCACTGTGACCAATCGCATACAAAAACCGTGCGCCATAAAACAGCACGAACTACATAATAAAATGTCCAGTCACAGGTAACTTCATGTGGATTTACTTCAGGAAAGCGTGCATGGTGTACTTGCTGTTATCATCACTACGGATCGCGAGAGCCACCAACGATGAGGACCTAATAAGACCTAACGAAACTCATCTCGAAGGGGTACCACGAATTATCAGGCAACCAAAACCACTATATTATACTATGAAAAACCATCCGGCCATTGTGGACTGCGTCGCTGAGCCAGTTTCGTATGTGGTGGTAGAATGTGCTGAACAGGTGATTCCGTATAGAGGTCCGGATGCGTCTGGGAGGTTGAAAGTAACACGCTTGAACTCAGCAAACCGCCCTGATCCCGATGGATTGCGATGGCTTATCGAGATACAAATACAGGCTAAGGAGGTGGAGGAGTGGTTTGATTCGTATGTTTGTCATTTTGAGGTGTGGAATAAAGTACCGTTTCTGAAACGACCAAAGAAAATTGTAAGCGAAACGGCAGTTATCTCGGAGGCATGTAAGTCCTGCGGTTGAAATTCTTGACGGAACCTATAATTCCTAAACAACATAAGACATCTCACATAACAACAATTTCTAATACATCTAACTAGTGGGGCATCGCACCTCAGTAGATCATCACTTGTTGCAACCGGTATCCTTGGTATGTGAGTGCTTGCTTGTTCTATTGACACTTTAAAACTCCGAGTTTTTAGTACCCTGTTTTAGTGAACCTATGCAAAATGCTTCTCTGTATTTGAACAGCTAAACTCACAAGTTAAAGTATGAGTTTACTGTTATAAAGACCCTTGTCTTAAGTCTGTGAGATTTAAAAAAAGTTACATTTAGATACTTTTGAACCCTAAAACAGGGTATATACTGGGGAAGAAATTTTTCAGCAGCTTAGACACATGGCAACAAGGTGTATGACATATCCCTGATTTTTTTATATTGGACAAGATCCAGCTAAGATGCCACAGACGAATAAACCATATTGAGATAAGGTTTTTAGTGCAAATGCTGCCTGTTTGTCTGATGAGCAATTCTGATGCTGGCGATGGTGGAAATTCATTATAATTTGGTTACGGTCTCTTGAAGTGTGAAGTGTGGGTACGGCCAGGTAAGATTTTACGGAGCACTTCTGCGCTGAACACTGTATACCCGTGATTTATTGTCTCTTGCTGAAAAGATCTGAAGACGCTCCAAGCTTCATCATTCAGTTTTTTCCACAAGAAAGGGATTAAAAGATTTCAAACGTGTGACCATAATGAGACTAGGATGACGACTGGGTGGAATCCTAAAAGTGTCTGTCGTTTCTTCGGGCATAATGAATAAATCACGGCCAGAATGAGTGTACTATTGTGCTACTTCTCATAACAGGAAGCAGCGGTAAAGGGCTAGGGTGGTGTGAAACCAGGAGACTTAAGAAATTAGTGCAAGTTGAAGAAGAGGATTGTGCTGCTGCTAACCCGGGCAGCGTTTAATGTAGGAAGGTGTACGTTATAAGACAACTCGGGGGAACTGACAAAATTGAAACTAATAATATATTTCTCAGATTTAACCCCAATAGATTGCTAGGCGCAGAAGTTAAATGTTGGCTGAATACAGACTACTTTTGGAGCTCGCGTCAAAATGCAAACAGTCAGTTGATATACGCCACAATCCTAAGCGTCTTCTGTGAGTATCAGTACCGTTTATGGCCATTTTGTGAAGGTCAGGAGTCCATGAGTTTGTATTAAATAAGTGAGTTAGGAGTTCTTGATGTATTTTGATAACCTGTTCAAAAGTTGGGTGTCTGCAAAAAGCCTAAGTGAGTCAGCTGAGGGATGACATCCTTCCTGCCTTGAATTAAACGAATAGATGCATGTTTGGGGGCACAAAACATACCACCTAATCGATATTTCCAAGCCGAGTTAACGCAACTCTTCTGGTCGCTCGGTTCAGTCGCATGTTTACAATCAAGGCGAGGCCGCTGCAAGCAAGGCATCTGTAGTGAGGGGGGAAAATCGACGAACGGAAGGAACTGCGGAGACCTATTGCAAGTGATCAGCCGGTCTAGACGTGATGGCACTGGCATCTGCGCCAGCTACCAACCTCTCCCTTTAGATTCCTTTAGGTTTCAGAGTACTACCGACATCATTCATATAGAAGCATGCAAATGTTTCCTGGATCTGTTCAGTAATGTGCGGTTAATGAAGCAAATCCCACATGGATAGGTAGTCGTATCGACCTGGGGATGAAAATGGTAAGCAGGCACTGGATTGCAAATGGAAAAAATTAGCTACGCGCAAGGTATATGCAAATTGTAGGTGGATTGGTGGGCGCTTTTGTGAGTCACAAGTCTGGTCCTACTGAAATGAATGCTCCGCAAGACCGCGCAAGACCACGCGGCCGAGGCGACAATGGAGACTTTCAGCCCCTAACAAATGACTCGCTTGTCTTTTGAAGTTGCGACGCGTCGCGTTCAAAAGTATGCCTGCATATTTCTTACAAGAGGACTGTCCAGAGAGCCGAATTTTGGGAGTGTGGCCTATTTCAAACCCTATTCAGCTTGCAGCAAACATGTTGTTTTGAAATGCTAATTTTTATCATTTGTTTCAAGTGACCTAAGGAGCGTTCTATCACCATTAAACCATAATTCATTTTCAGAAACATTTGTCCTTGAAAGTCTTTGGTGTTCAGAATTCATGTATATATACGTATGTACGTTTATGTAGATGTGTGACCTTAATTTAACCCTGGATTTTGAAGTAAGTTGAAACTCTATATGTAATAAACAACGTTACAAGACTTCGCACTTTTTCCTCTAGATTTGAAAAGAAACTTCAAATTGAGGCCTATTTCGACTACACTAATGCTTGGACAGCGTTTAGAAATGGTTTGCTCACCTCCTGAAGGCCGACCAGAGCCAGAGGTAAGAATATGAACCACAGAATAAACCATCCTGATGTTTACAACAAACCTCGTGTAATAATTTGACGTTCACCAATTGACTGGTTTTTCAGATCCCTCGTCCATTTTGATGATTCCAATAGACTAAACAAAGCACGTAGAAAATTGTGTATGACTGTATTTCATAATGAGTGTGACATTCTGCAACCCGTGGAATGTTGTAAATGATCATGGATTGCCAGCCTTCCGCAGCCGAATGACGACCGTTAACTTGCTACGAACCACCGGCTCTAATAATCAGCGTCTTGTTCATCCAAACAAATAACTTCAGGAGATTGATACAAGTTTGATGGACAAAGCTAAACCTTCTCAAACTAACCGGTTTGACAACAGTGGGTTGAGAAACGAACGCAACGAATGCGAGGAAAACCTAGTCCAACTCTCAAAGGATGCAAATTCTAAATTTGTTAACGTCTGAAAGACGTGATGGTTTTGGCAGCACTGCACGTTTATTGATTAGTATGGACCACTTGCGTGCGGTCAAGTCATATATAAGTAAAATGTGTAATGTGTACGTGCGAAATATCCATCAAGAGTTTGGAAGTTTTGTATTTGGGTCCTTTCATCTAGAAGATTGATTATACCGTACAAGAGGCACACCGTCCACAGGTTATGAATCCCTTGCGATATTGGAGATAACCGGTGGCCCTGCATTACAATTTGGTATGACACCCAACATTGACTTTAATTCCGAAGATGACCAATAAATGCAATAAGGATGTTCGAATCATGTCTATTTGAGCCGGCCATTCAAATAAGGTACCTCAAATCGACCTTATTGTTCGCAGCGTTTAGCCCTTTAACCCAAAAGATTTCAGGTTTCCGTTTTGCGATTTAAGCAGTGTTAGTCTTAGATAACTTTAACAGGCCGCATTTATCTTGGTGCTTCTTGTTACCAAGCTGGTCATGTTGAGGAAAATTCAAAGTTTTCTTTCGATTAAATCTTGAACTTTTTTTCAAAATGATTCCCACGATTCATGAACCAGATTTCCGTTAACACTGAGTTTAATTTAGTTGAGAGTGCTTTTGTGTTCATTCTGGATGTGTCTATCTTAGAAGTAAAAAGACAACGATGTGACTATATTGTTTCAGATAATTTTGTTGGTCCCCATGTATATAACCAGAACGTATGAAGCAAACAAGCTCATACCATTTTTTGTAGGTGTACTGGACAAAAGATGGAATAAGAATCAGTCTTCTTTTTCCGCAAATTCAAATCGACGGTGAAAGTAGACTGACTATTGAAGACGTCAAGAATTCGGATAGTGGCAACTACACGTGTGTGGCCGATTTACTTCAACTAGAGTTTCGCTACGCACATGCTATAGTTAAAGTCCTGGGTGAGTTTCAGTGTTGAGCGCAAAATAATGTGTGTGGACGTATGTCTTTTGCATTGAACTATTGTGAATTAACCAGGGATCCGTTTATTCTATTTACCCAATTCACTCAAAGCCACTGTGTCATGATATTCCTTTTGTGCTAACACCCGCCGGTCGGTTAGTTTTCGTCTCTGCTAGGCCAGCGTTGAACTATTCGATGATGCTTAAAATCACATTTGTTGAAGAATGTTTGCCAATGCTTGTTAGTTATGATTGACAATAATGCATTATCTATCCAGTATCCGCGTTTTAATTGTTTTTTCCTAACAGAACCCGTCGAAGGGATCAGTGAACAACAGACACATTACGGTTGGATGCATGCACGAGAAGCTACGTTGTGCGCCACCCTTCTCTCAGCGGTTACGGTCGTACTTCTTGTGTTGCTAGTGGTACTGGCTGCCAGAACAAAAATTCAACAATTTTCAGCCAAATACTGGCACCTCAATCCCTTCTGTGCTTTGAGTAGGTGTTTGTTTTTTGGTAACTGTATTACGGTGGCGGTCTCTCACCACAGCCCACATTATTTTTTTTCGTTTTTTTTGTGGAAAAGAAAGAACAATTTATTCGACTTCAGTTCGGTTGAGTAAGGCCTACGTTCCTTAAGAAGCCAAAAAAGCATATTGCATGACACTAAACGCCAATTTTATGTGTGCAGTAATAAGCCAGATAGCATAACATTTTTACCAAAAATGCATAGAGAATTAGGTAAAACAAAATATTTTGTGCCTTCTAACAAAAATTAAAAAATACCTCATCTATTTTGTGTTGTTTTAGCACATTTCTACATTGGAGTGCCCTCATCAAATCATACAACAATTTGGGAACATAAGGAAAGTGATACATGACTGACTGTTATAAAGTCAGAAATCGGAGAAGTACGGTAAAGGACTGATTGTACCGCAACGAAAAGTAATAAGGCACCATTTTTTGGGTAAAATCTGGTTTATCCACGGATTTACCTGTCACAATTGACTATTAAATTTCATGAAATTACTCCCTTACTTGTAATAGAAACAGCTACTGCGATCCCTATCTGAGGTCTATTCCACCAAGCTGATGTCTTGAAATCGCCATGCGTCCCAGTGTGAGGAGACTTAGAACCAGTGCGTGTGCGGCGAGTGGCTTTAGACTAACCGAACTGTCACTTGGCAGCATGCGGTGATCTACTTCATCTCCCTAAGTCTAATTCAATTATACTAGCATGTTCTAACAAACACAGACAAGCAAACTCGTGATCGACACCCAAGAGCATCATTCTGTCAAAGATCAAAATCCTGATACCACCCGTTAATACCTCCTCCTAACCCACCTATGGTTTTGTTCGTTAACGGTAATCAACAGCAAGAATTTCTGACTGACATTCAAGAGTGTGTAAGTCAGGTACTCGTAAGAAGCCTTATCCAATAATCATCCCTCTGTTTTAATGCTTGGTCAACCTGGCCTAGGATGCGTTGTCTCAAAAGCTGTTTCAACCGTTATCCAGCAATAAATCTACAGATAGTTTAACAAAAATAAGTGTCTTATTCAGTTAGAAGTTCTAAATTTTCGGTCTTTTGCAAGCACAGAAAAAGGCGCTCAAATAAATTACAGAATTGCGATTAAGTCACCCGGTGCCCATTGCATGTCAACTATGAAATAAGTGGAGTGAAACACCAGCAAATCGTGTCTGTTATTTTATTATTTTACCCAATTTCTAGATCCACACAGCAAGGGTGATTACAAACCGGCGTCAATGCATAGCAGAGCAAAGACGTGTTATTCAACGAAGGCTCGTTCTCCTGCGACATCCCCTCGCAACAACCCAACTCACGTCAAAAACAAATATACCGATAGACCCACGGCCATTAAACCAGATCCAGTATCCGGGAATTACGAGACGCTTGAATACAACGAGGTCGTTATTAGACATGCCCTTATATATTCAAATCCCTTCCATGGATATGGGTCATATCCAGTTACGACTTCATCGCAGCTTCCGTCACCCTCGGTGATTCCTCCATACAGCCACCTAAATATTTCCAGGTTGACGAATCGTAATCCATATTTTGGCCACCCCTTCATTGAGCTGAAAATCGACTTGCCCATTACCAGTGCGCATTTGCCGTCCGTCGACACCATCAGAACACATTACGAACACTTGGGTCATGCAGAGTAAGTGGATTGGAGATAAATTTTGCTGAACCTGAATAAGTATTGCATATAGAGTCAAACTAAACAAGCCTTTAAGCCCGGTTAATTTTGTATCATGGAAAGACAAGTTTCCAAACTTTTTCTACTTGCCGTGTGCATATCCGTAGATATAAAATGACTTAAACGCGTTAGTCGTACGTTTTGAAGGACAGAATCGCTTACGGAGTGTTTCGTTTAATCAGGTATTGTATTTGAAGTCCATTAACTTGCCACTTCTCATCATTTTTCAGTGTCCGTTCGGGTAGTGAAAGACTTTATGACAACTCGGATCACAGTCAAACGTGTGTAAAACCTGCTGCTCAGTCCTCTGTCTACGCCTTGGTACCTCATGAAAAGACACCCAGTGACAATTGTTTGTCTTCCTCCAGTTCACGCACAAGTCCAAATTTTTCACTTAGAGGGAATGGATTCAGTGGTTCCCTGCACACCGACCGCAATTCTATCATGGACGACACCGAGTCACAATGTTCCATTTTTGAACTTAATTCATCAGTTAAGAGTGCTGTCAAAGACCGCGAATCACGCCTAAACGAAATCAACTGCCCTTCATGTCCAACCATTCCACGGCACCAGTTTGACATTCCTTCCGGTATGTTAAAGCCAGAAAAAGTGAGAATATCTCTTGTTCTTTACTCACCTTTAGAGGTTATTAGACAAACCACCGACTGGCAAATTTGCATTTTACTATTGTGGTGCTTCAGTGGAGTTCTGAATGCTTCGCTAAACCATGTGCATTTATTTTTGCGACAATCATCTCAACATTGATGCTCAGCAGTGGTTCGCGTGGCATTGAATACCAATCACTGATATAAAGAAAACTCTCCATCATTCTGAAGATCTTTTCTGTACACCTGAAACACTAGTTTATCAGGCAAGAAAGAGTTTGTGATCCAGAAATGTAAAAGAGTTTACCCTATCTTGCACAGTATTGTTCAAGCATTGTTCAACACTCACCTTTAATCATTCAAGTATTTGCAGCCTCTGACAGTTACTTCTGAGCAGAACGGCTGTATGTTGACGTGATAGCAACCCAATCATTTGATAAAAATAACCAAGCCCACAACCATTTTATGAAGCTTCCAACCCACAATCAGCAAACAAACATTGTGTGGAGTGCGTATTTTAGTCTGTAGACTTTTTTCAGCCACAGTTGCGTTGATCTAATAGGTCATCGGCGTGAACTTTGATCCGTGGGACTGATAAGAGAGATGAATGTGTATTCCCCCCCCAAATGATGTCAGTAAATTTTTGGTGAAGGGATGCGTGACAAATACTTTAGCCAACAATGTTGCCCTTGGTGAAGTCAAAAAGGATTGTAGGGCGTGCAGCTTGGGATAAAAGTGAACCATCTGGGGGCTCGTAAAAAAGTTCCGCAATATAGCAATTACTTCTAAAAGTCCGATTCGCTACACGCGAAGATAGCCACGTGGAAATCAGCAGGGAATTTAAAGCTGATATAAGCGCAAGGTCGTCAGTCAGTTTATTCATTAGCCCTCACTTCAGCGAGTCTTCGGTTAATAGTGACTTTGAAAGAAATCCACGACGACAAATACACTGAGGATAATAAGGTTAGCCTCAAATAATGGCTTGGTCTTAAAGCTGTTTAAATTTCTGATAAACCACTGAATATTTGATTAGTTAGTGCCTGTCATCCAGGCTGCTGAATCTTAGCTATCCTGTGGATAATCGAATATATATATACATAACCCAAACAGATGTCATACACAATTCATTAGCCGCTTGTAGCTTAGTTGCAGCGTGCCCACGGTGTAGCAATTCAACAAAATCTGATTCTCCCACATGCAAACTTCATGAAATTAATTAACTTAATAAAAAAGAGTTGTGTAGTACAGCCAAACAAGGAATATTCTGATTGTCTGCTTCATCAGACCATCAAGCGCTGTTAATACCAATTGCACAGTTTGGATCAAACCTGGATTCCGCGGTGTCAGCGACCGCCTGGTATTGTTTCAACGCGAAACAAGGTGGATGGCGCTTACCTGCCTTGACGCCTGATATATTGGAACGGAGAAATTATCCGCACGTGGTTTTATAAATGACCAGCTGGTGAAATCCGAATATAGCACAATACAGTACACTGCAATGGAACAGTCGGGTTGGAAAGTAAGTAAAAAGCTGGATACGCCCTTGGCATCGAGTTTCGATAATGTTGCTGACGTAGTGGCCAAGACTAGAAATATTCAGCTCAAGAAATTAAGTGTTTTTTCATTAACTTTTCAACAATCGAGATCTCAGATCACATACAGGGTGCAGAGGATGCTCGCTTGCATGTATACTAATCACACAAAGTGATGGCAATCCATCGTTTTAGCAGCAAGAAAGGAAAAATAAAATTGATGCACAAAGAAATTGTCTTTCAATTTTGTGGAGAGCACGTGAATTTTAATTAAACTTCAGCGGAAAATGTATGCGAAATTACCATGTCCAGCAACTAAGCTAACGCGGAGGCTTAGAAAACTGTGGAGATTCTGTGATCACGTTTTAGGATTATAAAGGAAACAAGTGATACGGTGATGTTACCAAGAGCCCAAATCGACAAAAGGCAAATGCATCGGAAGTTCGGTATAAAAAGCGGGTAAGACATCGTCTACAGCCGCACCGATCTATCGAGCAACTTTGTTTACTTGATTCCGTCTCTAAAGGGAGATATTTCCACATGCAGCATCACAGTGAGATTCATGCAAAGATTATGAAGCAGCTGACTTGTAACTGTCGAGATGTCATCAACGAAATGATTACGCTGTTTGCTGTTCTAGTTTAGGTGAGCAACAGTTTTCATTAACCTGCTTGCGCCTCGTCTTGAAAGTGCTATATATTCATGACATTGAGTTTCACCCTGCTGTATTGTCCTGCGGGGCTTTTGGGCCGCCTGCACGACTGACACCAAACCAAATGCCGGATTATTTGGAAGCAGTGGTTGTCGTCAGCACTTCGACCTGTTGCCTAAAGTTCCTAGCCAGTTTACCAGACTGACGCCGGTTCACGTTAAGTTGCTCCTAGAATCTGTACCGTCGCGGTTCCTTGGTTTTTACTTGCCACTTAAAGCTTTTTAAGCGGATGAATCTCAGTGGCAACCGTTCGCGTAAGTTGACCACGTAAGCGAGGCCAATCGGTTTTTGTGCAGTGTCTGACAATTGCCGCACACGTTCAGAAAGCGTTTAAACGCTACATCAATCAAATTCAATTGATGAGACTGATGCAACTAGATTCCAGGCAAGGCTTCACCCAAGCAAATCTGGCTGATTGTTCAGCGGCTCTTATATAAGAGGATACCTTATCGTCTGCATGTTTTTTTTTCATTTAGGTAATGATGCATGTCCCAGTAGTGAGAGAGGCGGCCTCAGATGTCAACTATGACTGAATTTTTTAAAAAAAATATTTAAAAACCAGCACACCAAGCTCTGCAGCTTGTTCACTGACGCACGCTCACGAGAGTTCTCTGGTCACTTAGTCCACAGGACTGTGACATCTATATCAAAGGCTTACGGGAATGGTTCATAAACTTCTTCAAGTTTAATGGATCTCGTAAGGAAATTTGCATTCGCAGCTCTGGATGGCGCAAAAAGTATATCAAACCTTGCCTGATTACCGTCATAGGCTTAGAGCCTCCAGTTCCGTGAGAGTGCATGCACGCTTATCACTGAATGAAATTTTAGCTAAAGGGGCGGATGAAAACGAGGCAACAAAACGGTCTACTCTTGAGGGCGTGTATTTTGCAAGTCGATAAACAGCAATTTGTTCCCATAGCGACGGTCATGAAGTTACATGCGGAGTCACGCACATGGCTGTCTCCAAAACGGAACCCTGAGTTATAAATGTCATTGCAAGTGAAGTTTGTTCCCCAGTGATTACTCCCCTTTGTGTGTGCTAATCTTTTGTCACATTTGTCGACCGGGCCACAACTTATCAGTAGATGACTTCCCCCGATTCGAACAGCTGAACTTCGCGTCGTTTTTTGTCCAGATCGTCTTATCCATGTGCTCTTACGCAACTGTCATTTTCGGTATAGTAGTTCCTCGCTGCTTTGCAAATCACTCCATCAGTAACCGATCACAAAGCACCTAGATTCCAATATTTATCCAAAACATCCAACAGGACCAAAACTTTTTTGGAGCTTATATCCCTTTCTGCAAGTTTGCCTATGGTTAACAGAAATAACCATTGATTTTTTTATCAGAATTAAAACTGTTAAACTTTCTTTCCTTTGCAGCACCGAACAGCTCAGAATAATGTCATGGGAATTTTTTGTCCAACCACTATTTCCGATATAAAAGTATTTTTGCTATTTATTTTTTCTTTGAATACACGTCAAAAGCATGTATTTTTGTTTTGGCCTGACACCAGGAACCTAATAGCTTTAAACTGCAAACAAAAGGCAGCGAACAAAACAGACTGAGAAGTTACGAACTGAAGCACCTCTTAATAAACTGCAACCAGCGTCACAGAAGAACCTTGAATTCAGAGCCACAGATTGAGTGCAGTGTGAAAGGCTGGTAAGACAACTGTCCAGCCCCGCATCTGTTAGTTGGGAGTCTTCTGCAGTTTACGAACGATGTCCCTATGTAGTCCCCTGGTGCCTGACAAGGTTTCGAAAGTTTAGCGGTGCGAAGCAAACGCTTGAAGACAACTAACGATAAAAATATCACTACCCCATATTGGCTTATCTCAAGCTCTCCAGTGCTTTAAGAATCTGACTCATTTTCTCCATCACCTGAAGGTTTCATTTCAGAAAACCAAAAAAAGTTAATAACCCCCCGATGAAAATCAGAGTTGGTTATTTCGCAGCAAAAAATGCGTTAATTTCAAATTCATGATGTCAACGCATATCAAAATTTCGAGGTAACTGGTTAACAGACGTGGGGTGATGAGTATGCGAAACGAAAAAATCTGCTTCTAGTGCTCGGAATCTGTTTTTTGGATTAATCTTCTGCCTCCTTCGCAGTCAAGTTGCAGGTGTACCTATAGAAAAACAAAAAAGACGGTTTACACTTGACCATGAAATGTGTTCGAGATGAAACCATAAATTTGGTTGGGACCCAAGAACTGCTGGCAAGAGTGGTAATAAATCAGTTTCCGTGTGTTACATCGTTCCATATTGTAGCATTGGGCTTTAAGCTGATACTATTATTGTGTCAGTCCCCCAGTATGTTTATGGGAGGAATGTGGTTTTGCTTGCAAAGTTAACCAATACATCCAGAAAAATGCTAGTAAACACGTGTGTCAGTCTAAGCAAAATTCGAATTCATTCCGCACATCAGCGTGACTGCCAAAAATGTCTTTACTTCCGAGTTTCACCTTAATGGAAGGCATGATCCGTACATACACATAATTTGTGGATGAATACACATGGGATTGTAGAAGCAGTACATAAAATGATGTCATCGAATAAAGAAAGGTTTAACCTAGAGGTATAATTGGTCTGGAAAATAAAGCAAACTTTGAACCCAAGTCTCAACAGAAAACCCAGAATCAGAGTGCGTCCAAAAGGGGAACATTTATGATAAATTTGAACTGAGTTTGTTTGATGCTAGCAGATAGTTTGGGGCGCAACGCATCCTTTGCATCCTTTTTGCAACAGTGTCACACGTGGGTTGCAGAGTCAATAGTAAATGAAATCGTTTCATTGGTTGTCTGTCCTAGCATTTCACATACTGAATGTATACTGTCCCAGATTCAATCACATACATGATTCATTCCAAGAAACCCTGAATCAACTGGTTGTCAGGTGGGGACTAAAATTGCCAAATAAGCGGTTTCGAATATCGCGACCAACAACGGGGAAAGAGCAGGATGGATAGCCGGCGGATAAGGAGTAGACAACAGTTTTTGGGGGCCATGTGATGGGACATTTGATCGCGGAGATGTTCACGTTAAAAATTGCAGCATAGTGGTAGGATAGGGGATGAAAGGAATATCTGGGATAGTGGAAAGTGAGTAGAGTGTCTCACACTTTACAGAGGAGGTAGAATGCCTTTGCCGGAAAAGTACAGTGTTATGCATTTGGTAGTGATAAAAATGGAGATAACTCATTTGTAGCTTTATCGCGGCTCTGTCCAGTTAAGCCTTCCGATCAAAGTCTGCTGGTAACAAAGATTCACAGGTGCCTTGTTTTGAAAGTCTCCTGGTTTTGGTTGTTGAGATGGGGCGGCTTAGTTTGTGGCAAGAGTGGAGACCAGTGGTAGTAGGAGCGCTGAATTAATGCTCCAGATAAGCAGCAAGATGTATATGAGGAATTTATTCAGACCGAGTAGTCAGCATGCGAAATCTGCCCTGCAGTCTTGGGTACGGTAGTTCAGGACGTGTTAAAACGGCTGTCTATTGTTTTCCGCTTTGAAATGGGAGGAATACCGAACTACGTCAGTAAGCCCCATCTGAATAGAGGCGCTCCGATAAGAGGGATTACATGCATTCTACTAATGTGTTTCTGGCGTCGATGGGAGTGAAAACTATTGGGAATCATTCAGGCCCTTTGGGGACGGTTGATACATATTGTAGGGTATTTGGCACGGAATCAGTATTGTTAAAAAGGCAGTCGGAGAAGAATGTGCTTATACTGGGTGTCAGGCATAAATCAAGATTAATGTACGACAGATAAATAAAAATTAAACGGGAATCAATAAGGTAATAACTGGAGGGTGGTCGGCTGTGAACTGAGTAACAATAAAGTGGTGAGTAGGAGGATCATGTTACGTCAGGTAATCAAAGGGTGGAAGAGACGGCGTTACGAAATCGCATATTCAGTAGGACGTATGGAAGACCTTAGAAACTCATTCAGGTGATCGACTCAAAGCACATCAGTATCTCAGGAGTGATATGCAGAAAAAAGTATGAGGGTGGGGCATGAATGAATGAATGTTGGTTAATTTTATTTTGGTTTATCCCGCTAGGAACGACACATCCTCCCACTAAAGGCCTTGGGTGACCTGGCACAAAGATCTTTGCTGTGCGACCATATGACTGTGGATACAAACAGTTAGTTATCAGCCATTCAAGTCAAACATTGTCTGGCGTGCATGAGAAGAAGATTGAAATCAAAGTGTCCCTAAATAACAACCAGAGGAATCTCTACAAGCGAAGTCTGGAGTATATCCCTAATATATTCGCAACCATGAGTCTAATGCCTCCCTAACTCCATTTTTTCAACACGAAACCACACTTGCAAACCACTTGTGACATTTTCAGAATATTCACTAACAACAAACCGGACTAGATAGGGAGTCATTCGAAATGGATCGGCACCAAATGAACAGGGCAGTACAGGAAATTCTGAGCCCCTGACCAGCACAGCTAGAATATTTCAATAAAATCAACCGTATGCAGTAGGACATCTATTCAACGGATAAACCTGATGGCAACATCTCAATATCTTGAAGGATGATGGTCAGCCCGAGGAATTGCTTTTCTGTTGCAGGACCATGCACGGGGCACTCGAACTCATTACATTTCAAGACAAAATCTGTTACCAAAGAACACGTCTGTCCTGCTCATCCAAACGTTTTGAGTGGTGATTCCTAGCACCATTTGTAAGAGTAGTCGTGGGGAAACAAGGGAAAATTTTGGGGATGATGGAATTATGGCAATTCGAAAGTGTGTTCTCTTATGTAAATTAGACGAAACAAAGCAGCACTCTGTTGTCAGGCAATCCATCTTTGTCTGCCGTTACGTAGTTACCATAATGTAGGCGTTGTATGTACAGTATTGTAACGTGAAATTCTCACTTCTTGTGGCAGACGTCACCAATCTGACCACAAGTAAGTTTCAGTAGTCACAGTTTACGCCTTTTCAAACCCACAAAAACCCTTTTCAAACCCACAAGGACGTTTGCTTCTCAAGATTTGACTCCTTTTATTTCAAAACCTACCAGATACTTCAGTGACGTTCAATTTACTTGGAATGCGTGGCAGTTCTTACCGTAATTATTGTTGTATAGGACAACGACGTGGTTGCGGATGTGAAAACTCCGTCCGATAAGTAACTATGTCGCTAGCAAGCGTTTGCCCGTAAACTTGTTTTTATTACAAAAATGTGTTTTAAACAGTGTTGTTTATGGGCTATTCAAGAGCTAGCGTCCGTGAGGTTTGATCCTCAGCCATTTTTAAGCGAAAGTCTTAGAGCAAAAAAGACTTTCTTCACTGCTACGTTATATCCTCTCTTGTCATCTACGGAAACGTACGAAACCTAGAAAGGTTAATGAAATAAGACGCTGCTACCCGATAGATTAGGAGGAAGCGTGATTTCATTTATTAGTGAGAACTGTATTTTTTCTGTTTTATGTGACAGCTGACTCCTGTTAATTACAAACCATTCTAGTTGTTTCTCAGCGTTGCCTTTCGACTTGCACGGAAATTCTGCGGTTGAAATAAACGAATCATGCGTAGACGTATCCAAAAACATTTAGGTAGTTAATTCTGGATCGTTGCAGGACATTGGTATTCGGCACGAGCCTTTTAATAACATCAATAGGAACACATGGCGCGTGTCATTCCTGTGGGGAAGACTGACAGTCCGGTGGCGCAGGAACAGTGAGTTACAGCTGTGCGACTTCGGGAACATGCTGATGACTAGCTCTACCCTCCCCTGTAGAAAGACGCTCGGCACAAAATCTTTTCCGTGCACAAGTCTGTCATTTTCCTAGCAGTCACAACAGGTGTACATCTTAATAATAAAACATCTAGACTGTTAGCCGTCTGAGGCCATGGGAAAATTGTTTCTGACGCTGATATACACAGCCTGTTCTTTTTGCTAACCAAATGGGAATTCTACCTTATGTGGCCGTCATGTTCAGCTGAATTACTGAACTTCGCATGCAAAATTAATCTTATAGAGAGTTAGAATGTGGGAGGGATAGTTAGTTAGAAAGTGCATAAATGTGCAACATTCGACACCTGGGGAAATCACAGTTAGGGTGCATCTTTTTCATGCTTGAAAATATCTGGATCGAAAGACCCGATGGGAACATGTGGAAAATTTTACAGTAATTGGTTTTAGACTAAGAAAATTTGAGGAGTGGATTTTCCGTCAAGCACCCAACTTGATCACTGTTGTGCTAGGTAAACGGTCCTTCTCGTGTATTCACTGATAAACAGCTTTCATGAATAATTTGAAGTTTGATCATGTCAAGAAGTTCAACATTTTGTGGATGTTTTCAAATGCTGATAAGCAGGTGCGCAAACAAGACAACGGGAGACTCACCCGGATCCCTCGATTGCGATATTCTATTTGAAGAATATTATAAGTGGGGAATTCTGCTGTTTCTAGTTAAGACCGCTGTACTTCGTGCACGAGTGTATTTCATCAATTTTACCTGTTTGATTCTAATTTTCAGAGACGCGGAATATTCACGTCCGTGCAAGATCACGATAACGCTTCTGATGCAACAGAGGTTCAATAGACAATCTGAGGTCCACATTCAGCCATAAACTGACGGTAGCTTG
The DNA here is from genome assembly GCA_003604175.2 of Clonorchis sinensis. Classification (NCBI taxonomy): domain Eukaryota; kingdom Metazoa; phylum Platyhelminthes; class Trematoda; order Opisthorchiida; family Opisthorchiidae; genus Clonorchis; species Clonorchis sinensis. Next base: position 68,178,444 of record CM030370.1, on the reverse strand, counting down.
CTAAAGTTTCCTCGGCCCGAAACTTTTTTACCAGTTAGTATTGAATCAAAACCACATTTTTGATGTTCTGGTTAACCTGTATCAATTGTTTCAACCGCAAACAGCCAACCAGATTACATCAGATACGAGTACTGTAGGACAGGATGACCAGTTTGTGCAACATTTTAGATGCATAAGCCAACGCAGCATGAGAAAATTCTTTATTCGCTCTGCATATCCTGGAAGACGAAAGAAGTTCTGGAATATTTCATGAAACCATTGTTATTATCTCCTTACAAAGGGGAAGCTGAGAGAATGCGCATAGCTACCATATAGTCCGTCCTATGTTCACAGCAAGTGCGCAAATGGCTTGTAACCTGCGTATTCGAATAGCGGCTAGCAATATATATATATATATATATATATAAAAGATCCTGAAAAGCATTGTGGAATTCAACAAGATAAAAGTATGGTTTGAGCGAAAATTCCCAGGAACGAGACTAGCCACTTTGTGGATCGCCGGTGAATTCCAGCAAGCCTTTCAATTCTGTCACTGAAGAATCACCCGAGGTGGCCATACGAAAACCCGATTCTCTGGACGAATCTGTTTTGTTCAGCGCCGGTGAATTCCAGCAAGCCCTTCAATTCTGTCACTGAAGAATCACCTGAGATGGCCCTACGAAAACCCGATTCTCTGGACGAATCTGCCAAACTAATCAAAGCGTTCTAAACTGATAAGAATTTCCGGCGGTGACTCTGCGTACCTATCTCTATTGAGTTCAGAAATCTCAGCAGGAGTGAACAGTCGCCTGCAAAAATTAATTTCGCCATCGCAGAAATCTGTACAAATACATAGCTTTTGAGTGGCCGTTTTATCAGTTTGGAGCATCTTTTTAATGAACCACGACTGCGCGAATCCAACGTCTGAAGGCTGTTGTTTGCAAATGACGAAGTCCTTTTTTCGTATTCGAGAAGGGTATTGCTTTGATTCATCGGTTTCTTCATCTGGCTTAGGTATAAATGCTCGTATAAAACATTTCATCGGCCGGGAGCTCAAAATTACACGACAAGTATTCAGGTGGGTTATTGTACAGTTAGCATGAATTCCGGCATCTTTGGTATCATGCTGTCTGCATATTTAAAGCTTGATCGTGAAACCAGCATGCAATTTATGAAAACTGGAACAAAAATTCTTGGAAATCATAACCTAACATAACATCATAACATCATGCCACCTCTCCGTAACCAGTGCTACACTTTAATTTACGTTGCATTGAACGGATAATCTAACCCTTAAGCTGTCGACGAAAATATAAACTGCGCAGACAACTGAGTGTGTGGCATACATTTGTGACTTTGTTCCAACGGCTTGTTGACACTCTGTTATTCCCGTCAGTTAACCTGCAGACCGACCGAATGACGTTCTCCGTTAGCTATGCACTGAAAAAACGTCTGACTTGATACACTATGTGGTTTGTATAAACACGTGAGTTTAGCCCTGGAGAACAAGGTGCACCTCAGTGTAGTACAGACGACATTGTTGTTTCCGGAAACAGCGCGAACAATAACAACATTCCCATGATCGTATTCGATCACAACCTGGAAGTCACTAACTTAGCCCTTTGCGGCGCGAATTCGCACAAATGTGCCTGTCTGATGTAGGGCATTAAGTGGACCGCTCGAATTCTCTTTGCCTGCTTTCAATACAATCTCGGCTTACATCCAACAGAAAGAATAACATGAAAAGGCTGTTGAAGTTGACTGGTTGATACATTACTGCACCAAACTATACGTGTACAACATACACCTAAGAGGAACAACAGGGTTTAGTTGTAGGTTGGAATAAAAATAGCTATAGAATGGAAGCACGTCGATTCGCTGGGAATATTGATCCAGTGGAACCTCGCAGGTTTGATTGGAGATCACAAAAAACTGACAGTTCGAATGTTCAGATGAATCTAGATGAGATATGCAAGATATACTCTACCGTTCCTCATGATGACTTGTGGTTAAGCAGTGAATATTTATGGCAGGTTTCAGAATACCCACTACTATAAGTCAACCACAGTCAACCACCTAACGTCGGTCCACAGTAGGTTGCACGCAACCTCCCTGGTTAGTGCTCATCAAATCGTGCGAAAAAAGGCCTAACTCCGTTTCGTGGTAGTCAGAGGTAATGAATCTGGAGGCCTGTATAAATTTAGTTTCCATGGCTTTGCTTATGAACGTTCATACAGCATCAGCGTTGAAGGTATGATATCGCTGCACCCCTGCGAAGAGCCCGTACGAAGAGACTACGGTAAATGTTCTTTTGAGAAAATAGTACCCTCTGTAACCACATCTAAACGCTTATGTAGCTCCAAACCTATCCTTAAGAAGGAGTATCCACTACCGGTTGGTTTGATATCCGGTTCATTTTAACATACATAAACTGCCATGCCAATTGCAGCTGGAATTAAAAGTGAGAATAACTATTTGAGTAACTGACGAGCAGTCGCTCTGTGATAGGTATGGTAGGAGTACATATTAGTCTGCGAAATACTCCTATTTCCATCCTAATTTGGTTTTAACGGAACACTGTACTGAATCCAGTTAACTATCTAATGTATGATGGTATTCTTCAACTAAATGTGCTGCAAATGGCCACACCGTGTTTCAACTGGTGTAATATACGAGACGTCAGATTACATTTTCAATACGTAACACGCTATTCACCAGGTTACCGAAAACTATTCAGTGGGCCACGATCTGTTCCGGCCAACCTGGGGCTTATCAGCTTGACCTCAAGTTTCCGTCAACCTTTTGCTCCGCTTGAACCAAAATTGTACGAAATTGGCGGAATAGACCCAGTTGGCGGTTCCGGCTCTCTGTTTTGAAAGGGTCTTCATCAACTTTTTGTTAATATGCTTCGTCCAGACAAGTGACTTAGTTTGTATGCATAGTCATACTGAAACTTATAGACTGCTCCTGACAGTGAAAGTCTATAGTAATCACTTCTGATTTCGCTTTGCAGATTGTGTGCGAGCCGTCAGATCGCTAGTACACTAACAGCAGTGAAACTTAAACCACTTGGTAAATGGGTGGCAAAACACACGGAAACCAGTCGCACAACTATAGCTTGGGGCAGCTCCTACGTTAGCGCTTGTAGTCGTCTGGCGATTTAAGGTACGCATGTGCTGATCCCTTTTTTCACCTTGTCCTTTCGCGTCCAAATTTACATGGAATTTCAGTTCTTATTTGGACCACAAATCGTTCTATGCTCCTTAAACCCGTCTAAGTGACCCAAATTTATTGTAAGTCCCATCAGTAAAATGTAAGGCGGAATAGCGCAGGTGGCCTACATGTTGAACAGTTTACTGACATGTGAAAATTTTTTGCACTAAAATAGTGGTGGTTTCCTTGAATCCGTAAGTTTCTATGCCGTAAACTTTGTCCACTGGATTTCCAAAGCCTCTGGAGCCAGTCCACTGTTGAGTAAAATAGTATTTTGTTTGAAAGTGTGGTTGAATCTTATTTCCACCTGATATCCGTCGTCAGAAGAGGCCTGAATCTCAGAAATATTATTCCGACAGATACCACTGTAGACCCCAAATAACCCATGATTTATGAGGGCAATCACCTGGACACGGTAAATGGGCTTTATGCAATATCCAGCATTATCTCTCCCAGGTTTTGGAAAACCGGCAAGTCTTCGCAAATACTCTCACAGCGCCGCCAGGCCCCTGTCTGAGGATACGACACTTACTCACTAATGTACCATTCACATGGTGTAAAATTCTGTCCGACAAAATCATCTCCAGACCACTATGCTGACCTTTCATTAGCAACCTTACAATTGGGATGAAATTAATGTTCAGGGTCATTTGCTAGTTGTTACTACTTAGCTTACGACGGAATCCATCCACGCAGTGCTATGTAAATGGGTAGCTTGCAAGAAATTGCGAGTGCGGATGGGAGGTAGTGCTTCCCAAAAGAACAGTGCATATAATTTAAAGAGGTCTAGAATATATGTGGCCGATATCCAAACTCACACATCTACCCAGAAAAAATCGTCCGGTTACATTTTTTCCGAGTAACTTGAGAGTAGCACAGCCACTAGTCGAAACGAAACAGTACGTAAGCTTAAGTAACGAGTGTGTGAATTTCGTCTCACTTAACTCAAAAATATCCGAGCTAAATTGGTTAGTATCAGTGTAATTCTTGTTCACAGCAAAACGATAAAAAGATGGACATACCATTCAAACTCTTGTCTGAAACCCACGTGACCGATATAATCCGGTACTTTAACATTTTTTCATAAGCAATTGCTTGACCAAACAATTACAACCTAATTCTTGTGAGCAGTGCAGGGACTTTGTTAGTTCCCGTTGTGGATTCGGTACGCAATACGCTTGTGCGACTTGGAATTTTGGAAACGGCGAGATGTGTCAAAGTCTGAAACGCAATCCATGATGCACTTTTTTGGATGAGTGTTCACAGTGATCCAGCGAGATTGGTCACAGGCTTTAGTTTACACGGCCTCGATTACAATCATGCAACATTTTCAGGTTTTGTGAGTGTGTGCTGAATTAGTTTCTTCATTCAACTCAGGTATACAGTGGTCTGGAAATTCCACCAACTCAAAGCAGACAGGAGGTTTTCACCCAATATTTCATTTTTTGGTGGAAATCTGATAAACGGTATTTCAGTCTTATCCAGATTTGAAGTCGTTAATGCAAAAATCGAGGTGGACTCAGTCATGAAAAATGATACCGTACAAAATCCCTTGCGCGGGCTAAAGCTAGCAGTGACTTCAGGTAGCATACTGTGTGTCATCAAGCTCTATAGCCATCCATGGAGTTACAGTCAACAATCAAAATGTCCTATGTGAAATTGTTTTGCCTCATAGCCCGGAGGAGTGCCAGTCGCGATCGACCAGGCGCGCCTAATACGGTGTATGTTAATCTCGAACTTTACTTTCAAAGCAAAGCCGTAGAGTAATTGAACCCAGTAGAATATATTCCGCCCATCCCAAACCTAATAACACCTTACTGAGGTAATAAGCCTGTGGCAGAATTTTGAGTAGCCAGTTGTATTGAAGAAATTATTTCAAATCACAGTTGTAGGGCGCACAGTAACAGTTCTGGGAGCATAGACTATGAGGTCGTGATAGTGGAACATCAGGTTATTTAACCATTCGCCTAAACATCTTCAATAATCGGGTATAAAATACACTTAAATTATAGCAGAACCTTCGCTGACGAAGGCAAACAGCCACGTGATTTCGTGAAATTTTCTCTCACAGGCTTGATGGGAAGGCCTGGGGTGTTGGCATCTTCGCGATGGAAATTAAATAAACCATAATAAAACAAATATTTCTTCAGAAAATCAGAAAGACCGGCTTTCGTGGTTGGTACCTTATAAAATGTTCAAAATTTGTGCTTGTGTAGCTCTACGTTCACGACCTACGCTCCTCCATAGGGTTATAATTTTCTGAATTAAAAGTAGTTTTTTTAAATTTTCCAAACTAGCACCAGATGAAAGGTAGAGAAAGACTTGTAGTCGAATATTCTGTCGCTTGAAATCATCACATACGCTGAGGAGATCTGTTTTGAAAAAATTCTAAACCGGCGTCGTTTGGATATCCACAGCAAAGCGAATGGATTGGATTCTCGCGAGACCGGTTCCGACTAGTCTGTGAACTTATCTTTTGATCAGACACCCGCTTAATTTCCGGAGAGAAACTGACGGAATCTAACGAAGGCCGTCTCGTATGGTGGATATTTGTTGTTCTGGCCGGTAAACTTGTTGACAGGTGAACCCACCCGCTTATGAAGTTTACAGGAAGTGAGTAATACAATAAAATCTGCCACGATGACTATTGTCAGTGCATCAGAAAATCTGGTGATGAACGACAAGGAAGGAGTGAGCCAGGGTAATATGACCACGCATTCTGACAAACTTCCGCACATCATGTATTCGGTCAGCAAGTCAAGGAGAAGCCTCGTTACAAGGACAATCTAAATTGATTTAGGAGTCGTTCGCTTTTGAGGTTTGGAACATATCGTTGTGCACAGATTCAGAATGATATTATCCCAAAATAAATGCGCCTGCAGCCTCCACCCGAAACCGTATTATGGATAAACTTCACTTTGTGTCGTCTGCTCTTTAGCCTTTGTACAACTGAGAAAATACCTCTGCGTATTTTCAGGCTCAGCACATTTTGATTTCCGAGGTATTTTGGCGATCGAGCATGAAAAGCGTGGCCTCCCATTGACACTTGTAAAAATGATGCTAAAAACAATAAAAATATTATAGACGACAGTTACTTACCCAGTCTCCTGAGTATCCTGCCTAGACCTGCATAAGGATCTTAACGTGGTGTGGCCATCATGTGGCCGTGTTGTGAGCTACACTGGGTGGTGTCCATGGTTAGAGGTCGATCAAGACGGTCTCCTGGTCCTCCATTTCGGAGGTTGGAACATGTGTGGCTACTATTTAAAAAATGGTAACTTACTTGTATTTACCGCCAAAAACACCGCCGCCTTGCGGTCAGGATTTTGGGCCAATGGCCTTGGTTGATGACCCTAATCGTCCTTATGTCTAGGTGTGGGCGCCCACGAACAACCGTGATACAAATGACAATACTCTCTTGCTACATCAGCCGTCATATGGTATCACCAGCCTGGTCGCCTTACTTGCTGCATACAGCGGGGCGGAAAAGTGAAAATAGGCTACTGCTGACACCTCCCATCTTACAGTAATACCTGTTCATCTTATAACCTAACCCCACAACTGGAATATATTTTCGGAAAGATCCGACACTAGGATCGACCGCTGCGTTCACCATGTGTCACAATAATCTAAAGCTTCTGTGCATTTAGCCTCAATAACAACCTTATCTACTTCGAAATCTGTTTTCTTAACTTGAAATGCGGTCTACCTAACACCCTGAAGCAACTAGAAGAACAAGTGGCTCCTCCTGGTACGCTGGATTTTTTCTGCATTGATGTATGTCACCTTTCAAAAATAAGGATAAAGGGCGCAAGTACTGTAGTTGAACTGAACGCTCATCACTCTCCTCCCGATTCTGGCTGAGAAAATTCGGTGATTCGCAGGCCGGAGTGGGTATTGTGTTGGGCTGTCAGCTGTTTAGCCGAAGCTTCTGTACGTAATTAGGTAGCCATCTCTACTCGTTTCGTTTGACAACGTGTATAAAATAGTCTCGAGACAGCAAGGCCCATCTCACCCTGTTTGTTGTGCCTTCTTACATCTCAATGAACTTCAGCATTCAATCTGTCAGAGACAGTTTCTGTAACGCTGTTAGCGCTTTTTTACAACAAGCTAAACGCTCAGAATTAGGTGTAGTTTCTGAGGTCGTAAATGCTTAGGTGAGTAGACTGAGCTCTGCTGAGTCCCAAATTGGCAAGTTTCTTGGGTTGAACACGAAACTACTGGGTAACACAGAGCGCCTGCTTCAGATTTATGACGATTACAGACTATCTTTGCATGACCCGTTTCCGGAACAGCGGAAAGCACTTGTCAACGTGATGCCTATGAACAAACTAACCTCAATTCCAAAGAGACCATATTTCCATCAGTTACCGGTTGCTAAAATCTATTAGTGCCTGCCGCTTCTTCTAGAAAACCTGTGTGGACTCCGCCATGCGCTTGTAAGATGCTGTTGGTCATTGCAAATTTCAGGTCTATGCAAAAAGCACACATCTACTGAGAAGCTCATTGGTCAAGAAACCAAACAAACCTATCAGAAATGGTTTCTTCAGCGACTTCAGGGAGCGCCCGGTGTCGGATAGTAACGGCCAATGGAGACTGGTAGCCAAAGCTCTACTGAAAGCCGGCACCTCCACCTGAGGTACAGCCCAGACAATCTCATCCAAGAATTATAAGTTTGACAGGAGGCCTGGTAACATATTCCTCCCAACCTCAGCCGAAACTCAAAGTGACTCGTCGTCCCCCGTTAGGCGAAAGTGAGCGTCCACGCAGACCGAGAATCCTGGTGAACCCAAAAATCTGAAGAAATGGATAAAGCAAAAAGTGCTGGAAACGTTCCTAGGCTGTCCCACTTGATTCTTTCAACCTGGAAGCCTCTTGTCAGAGAAGCTCTCAGGGACCAGGCTGACTGTCTGATGTCCAGCAAAGCAGAACCTTTGAACCGCCGGAAACAAAGCATCGAACAACAATCCAGCTGGCCATTTGCTACCCCAGATGGGGACGCCAAAATTGAGGAAGATGGACCGTGAGGATTGAGCCCTTTTAAATCAGAAGCTTCACATTCCGTTAGGTGTTAGAACAACGCAGTATGTGTAGACGAACCACAATCCTTGTGTACTTTGACTTAAAGGGTGTATTTGAAACTACCGATCGGCCAGTTTTGTTAATCAAACTTGCTCAACGGGGATGTCGCGGAACTATGTGGACATAGTCCGGTCCCCACATCACATATTTCGGCTTATATTGGGATAAATGATGAACACTCTAAAAGCATTCCCACAAAAGCGGGGTGTGAAGAATAGGTACTGTCTCTCCTTTCTTCTTCAGCTGGTTTCGTTCAAAGAACCGGTAGCATACAAACTTATTCAGTTTTGCCTATGCACAGACACCATATAGGTTGAAGACATGAATTGTATCTTAGTAGTATCATCCAGTTCAGTATCCCACAGAATAAAGTAGCCCTTCGAGATTTTGACAACTCTGTGCTAAAAAGACGGCAGCGGAGAATTGAGAGAGAGAGGATTGTGGGGTACTGTATAATCAGCAGCCTAGACTCGTGATAATGCGAAGCTAGGTTTACATACGGAAGGCTAAAACAAAACATTGTAGGTTCACACTGTGATTCATAATCCAAAAGCTTCTGGTTTCAAAATATTTTAGAGGTCACTTTTTCAAGAGTGTCTTTTTAAGGGAAGTTCTTTTTGCTTGCCCAGCATTTCTGCAGAGTGCTGAATAAAATAGAATAATCAGGATAAATGCTGTAGTGAATTTCTGTCAGGAATTTTCGTCCGATTAGTAAATTTTGAATAAATACAAGGTTTTTAGTTTTGTTCACTGGTGTCAAAATCATCAAACGATTACTAGGGCTACGATAAACTTATAAACGCACTGCTCGTCTCATTGAAAGAATCACAGGCAATTTGGGGCACGTTTAAATATTGTATGCATAAAAACAAGCCACCAAATTTTACCGCTGAATGAGACTGAGATGAGCAGCAAGATGTACATCGTAGACTTTTATCTTGCTGTTTAACCAAACAGTGTTAGATCTCGAAGTGCGGAAGTAGACGTAAATTTCATTCTCCTATTAGTGTCCTAATGTAGAATGAATCAAAGTGCAGTAATCGTTTCAGAAGAGCTTGGTAAACAATCTTGGTAAACAAACTGCCGATTGTTTACCAAGCTCTTCTGAAACGACGACTTCCCAATCGGCTCCAAACCCTTTCCAATTTAAAGTGCAGTAAATTTAACCAATTTAACCAATTTACCCATGTGATAGAACATCTATATCAGTCTTGCCGTCCTAACTTTCGACGCATTGTTCCACCCATCATAGTCACTGTCGCGTCATCTCAGGAGCTTATCGGGAAAAATTTTACCAAGAGCCTGGATGATTTACCAACGCCTACCATAATTTTTTTTCGGTGGCATTTTGCTCATCCACGGCAAGCATCCCGGCATTGCGCAAAAAAACTTTCGTATTAGTAACCTCCTTCTGGAGCATCAAAAGTTGATCTTCATTAATATCTTACTAATGTGTAACAAACGTGTATTGTGTTCTTCGACATACAAGTAAGGAGTTTAAGGGTTGTTACAACAGGTTTTTTAGGCAAAAAGCAGGTCATCTATTTCCAAAAAAACACCATTCTACTAAATGTTCAATATGGGCGTTTCCTAACCTAGCCTGGCAAAGGCTATTTAAGACAATCCCCTGATCTTCCACAAATAGTGTGAAAACTTAGTTTTCTTCGTCGTTGAGCCTTGACGACTGCGAAGCCTTAGACTTAAATTGCTGGATGCATAAGGGATGTTTGTGGTTCAACTAAATTAACCACGTGAATGATGTCATCGCTCGTCAAATGCGTTTGGAGGGGTCAGACACGTGACATTTGTTTAACAATTTCAGGCTACCCCTGTAGCCCCCCATATATCAGTTTCTATGATTACCGAATTTCAATAACAGCGTAAGTTAATCCAGGGGTCGCGTGTCAAACCTTATGCGAACGTCTAACGTTCCTCAATATAGACGAAGGCTTTCATGTGGCTGAGTTGTTTGGGACCCAACGAAACAGATACTTTTATTGGTTGTTTCTAGCAATCAGTTGGGCTACGCTAAGCCACGCGCAAAACTCCAAGAGTCAAATCGTTCAAATGGAGGTATATCAACAAATGCGGTACTATACATACAATAACATAGTAAAATTGTACAAACCTCAAATTGAGGGATCATGCCGGCTGGGGTCATGCCGGCTTCTATACTTTGGTTTGGGAAATGTTACTTCTTAATGGGATCATAGAGTCCAAACCGACTGGAGGCAGGGTGACCACAAGATGGTGAAACCCATGTGCTGATTTAAACAACGCATGTGGTGGCAAGATCAAAGAGCGGTTTACGTTGGCGTCAAAAATATGAAAGGCGGTATAGGCACAAAAAAATCAACAAAATGCGGAATTACGTTATACACAATAGAAATATAAGGAAAGAATAAGCAACATTAGGCATTCGGTCTTCCTCCAAATACCAATAAAAGGTGTTGTATGGAGTGCATTTTATCGTTTTTTGCTCACATTATATTCCCAAACAGTATTCTACTTCGCATCCAGATGTTTTGGTATTCTCAAAGGTATTCGACTGACCGTCCAATCAAATGCATATCCCATTCATTTTGTGAGGATTTAAATAAAGCCGCTTTGATGTTATGACTAAACCGACATCTAGATCTTCGGTGGCCTGACTTTCTGTTTTCCTTCTAACTATTGAATAGTTCTTTACAAAGAATCCACCGAATGACCAACTGTTCAATCACACATCAGTCCATCTAACCAGAAAAAAGAGACCAACTTTGCTTATTTGGCTCCAGCAAGCTACCAGTTTTCGGTAGATTTATCTCAAATTTTCTTACTTTCCATCCGTACTTGATATGTTGTTTTTTATGATCTAGTTGCAATTTGTTGACTGGCTATAGTCAGCGTCACCAAAGCAAAACTCTTAGGTTAAATAAAGAGAGGTTTTCGTTTATGCTGCTTGGTGGTTGAATATCGGTGGAAGCTGAGTGCTTGCTACATCAGTCGAAAATAAGGAAATTCTCTACAACGTGTAAAGCATTTAGAGTCCGAGGCTTTAGACCACACCCAACTTTGAGTAAAACCACCTTCCATTGCTTCTAGTTTCGCCGAACAATTCTCGATTGAACACATACTTTGTTTATGTTTTGGTGCGGATTTTGCAAGTTTACTTTGCCAAAACCTTCACTGAAACAGTATTCAGAAATGACTGAAATTTCCTGGTATAAAGTGCTATTTGGGAAATATTGTAGTGGACGGATGCCGCGAATGCTCATAAGGTCGCGGTGACTTTGCTGTGTCACCTAACTTTTCAGGCGACACCTTCACATAGAAGTCACCTAGAAGCACTCTGAAACACAAAGATGATGGGTTTAATCGGGCTATCATTCACATGGATTTGTAACTCTGATGAATCACAGATAATTAAAATTAACCGCATTTCAGACGCAGTAGTGAGCTGTCACAAAGCACTCAGCTGATTTGCCTCATCAAAATCTCCCTCATTTCATTTGAATTCTGCATCTAGTTCCATTACGTCCAGCTTAATGAACGTTAACCCTTAGACTATGGATGACTGCATGAAAGACCAGACGCTGGACACGCGACCTCAGTCATGAGCCAACTCAGTCAAGTAGAAACGACCTTCCTATTCTCTAATTAGGAGAAATAGATGTGTTAGCTGTTCGCAAGTGTTGTTGAACTCATTTGACTGATTGCTGACTTTCATTTCTCTGAATGGACTTTACTATTTGTTGGTTTTATTTGCTTTGATTAGTTCAGCAAACCGAGGCACACTTAGCTCAAAAAGAAGTATTGGATAACTTGCGCACGGGGGGAATTTACTCCGATAATCGATTTTTCTTAAAAACTAAATTATTCATCATCCTACAAACAATACGAACAGAACATAATTGTATTAATTACCAAGAAATGCGGAAGCCTGTTTGGAAAAGGGCCGTCTTATTCCTCGCAAAATATCACTATCGCCTGGAAGTATCCAAGTGCAAGTCCATCCGAATAATAACTGACTACCGAACATGATAGAATGAGATCGCTTCGAATAAATCAAGCACTTATTAATGGCATAAGACTAAACAGCCAAGTCATCATTTCATTATGCGGGTACTACTAAATTTCAGCGGTAACTTGCATAAATCCTACAGCGTTTAACATGCATAAAAAGCCGGTAGAAATAAGTAAGCAATCCCATAGCCATAGGATGCACCACGGGAAAGAATCTGAAGGCAGCGGGGAGTCCGAATAAATTTGCCAAATAAATCCGGTAACAAAACCAGTGAGTTCTTTTGAAATTCTGAATTGAAATATGATTTGCGCGATCAGTATACACAGCTCCATCAAGATTTCAAAAGTAAAGTAACTGATGAGGAAAATGTGGTCTTCCTCGTATTGACGGCAACTGGCAGTGTACCGTTCATGTTTTTCGAGATTAATGAGAACAAATAGTAACATGGAAAGTAACGCGAATAATCCCACAGCACCAGTCTCATAAAAATGCAGTTATCTGCAGCTAAAACCACTACTCTCAAATACCGGGCAGAAAAACACATTAGGGTTTGAAAATTAGTGACTAGAGAATCAGCTACCTGTGCACGAACCTGAGTTGCCACACGTCTAGCAGTTCCTGACTTTTACGTATGCGTAGTGAATGGCTCGCCAAGCCGGTTTAATTAAAGCTTTTCAGCACTTAGTACCTAACTTCTGTCTTCCGAAAGTTAGTTTGTCCTGCAGAAGACGTTTTCCCAGTGAAATATATATTCTTCCAAGGAACTAGTTTGTTTCTGGTTTTCCAAAGCTTTTTACTGGTGACCAACATCTCTGGCATCTTAGTCAGTATATAACATAGGGGTCTATTCAAAAGAGGAACATAGAAAAAATCACTACAATTCCTTACTATGCGAGGAAAAAGCTCTTACCCTGTGAATTTTAGCTGGACCTTATATGCCATTCCATTGCATTAGCAAAAAAATACAGAATGTTAGATGTCACTTAATTGAAGCATAGTTGGTTGCAAGTCTTAGCCTTGGTGAGGATATACTATCTACCAGAGGGAGGGTCGCTGTGAAAGTTATCCAGGTGAAAATTTCTACCCATATTAAAGCTTTCTAAATTCAGACTGTGTACATTAAAATCATCTTGGCTGGCAAACCGCGCGGGCCTGGTATGTGAAGCATAAACGACAATCAGCATACAAACATTACGCCTTTCAGGCGCCAACAAACGTCTTGCACTCTTCAAATGTGTGCACCACATGGGTCATGTCACAGTCTAAAATGACAGAAGATGTTGACATGCTTGTCACCAAACTGGCTACTTAGCGCCAGACTGTCTGAGCCACAGCAAGACAAAAATTGTGATGAGCGCGACTTATCAAGACAAGACTGTATCGAAAATATTTGACCCCGACGAACCGACACACACGAGTCATTTAGGATGTTTTCTGCTTCTTTACTCAGTAGGCAGCTGTTAAATTTCCAGCTGCACGAAATATTTAGTCTCTATGCTCCCACCCACCCACTCACCTCCAACAAAAATTGGATGCTCATGACAGTGAGTATCTCCATCCGCAACTTACAAACTTCCGTTCAGCGTTATCTGCAGACGGAATACTGACCCATTAGGATGTTCAGTAAGATATCGGCTGCGAGTAAACAATTCGGACAAATTCTGCGTTTTACACAAATCCTCGTAAATCAACACGTTCTTTCAAGGATACAAAAGCCGTCCATCAAACATTTGCAGGAAAGAAGAGCTTGCAAGGATCATTATCCCCAAAGCTTTCCTCATTACATTTCTACACCTCCACCCAGATATGAACTGCCGCAGGTTTGACACGCATCTGTAACACAGACTGTCATCGCCATTTGGCAAGAACTTTGCATTTTACATACAGACAGGAATTATTCAAAATGGATTTAATTGACATGCCTGCTATAGGTTTTGATATACTGGTTGCAGTTAGAAACAGGCAAGTTCATAAAACAGGGTTCAAGTAGAAATCGCATATTAGGCTAAACTTTTGGGAGGATCCATGTTCAGAGCCACCAAACCAACGTAATGAAAGAGACGTGTTACAAATGGACTTTATCAACCCAGTAAGAGGTGTGAGTTTTTCGTTGTTTTCTCCCAACAAATGGAATTATGCATGTAAAACAGTATACCTAAGTGCTTGATGGAAGCGATTTATTTCAGCGTTTTTTGCTCAGTCACGAAGGATAAAAATACTGGAATTTCATGGCGCTGTTGTTAGTTGAAAATGGGATATACTTTAAGTTACGAAACAGTTGCAATTTTTTGTATCCACCAATTTGGAGTGGTGACCGGAAGTTGTATAATGTATTCGTTAACTAAACAAATCGCAAATGAGTAATAATTCAGTTAGCAACCAGGATCAGTTTGTAGCGTTTGTAGCTGATGTCCGTTTATTGACTGTTGATTACTTGGCGGTTGATCTCTTTATATATATATTGCAATCGGCTTACAGACGTTACATCAACACAAAAAGAAAAATCGTCAGCGTGTCTCTTCGGGTTGCGACCAAACGTTTGCTCGCAAATTGCACAGCTCGGCAAACAGGTCAGCTACCGACAGATTAAGAATCAATGAAGGAACTCAAGCCACAAATGTTTCGACACAGGTTCATTTGTGTATACGTCCAGATTAATGTTCAAGTACGGTGACGGAGAGATGGAAATTCAGAGAGCATACGTAACTTGTGTACCAGAAAAAGGCGAAATCGCTAGTAGTCCATCTGGAGTTTTCGGCACACTTCCAAGTAGTAGCATACTGACCCAATAAAACCGCCGCTTATTTGATTGTCAGTTTTGAGAATTGATGACAATCGGAATCGTCAAACAAGGACTTTTGCTGATGTCATAATTGTGCAGTAAAATTTAATTCTCTGCTTATCATAGTATACTCAATCACAATTTACCGCATCTGATACATTTCGGCTCAGTTTTGAGCCAATCAGCACAGAACCACATTAGGAGAATGATCAGTAAATGAAGAGTATTGACGGACGGGCTTCTCAATAGCAGTTCATTGTCAGCAATCTGATCGGCTTCGCGCTACTTGAATGTTCGGAAAATTATTAGTTTAACCTTGAATGTGCAGTTTATATTATTGGACTAATTCGCTTATTCCTCTTGCTGAAATTTTTTCATGCACAAGCATGTACCATTTGAAAAACAAACCTGACATCTTATTCACTGTTTTCGTCATCTGTCAGTATTGGTCGTAATTTGGTGTTAGGTGTTCATCCTGGATGAGGAGGTCAATTATGACATGGTGTAGAATGTTCTAGAAAGCTACTGTCACTTATTTCATACTCCCGCAGCAAGTTGTTTGATAAAGTTCGTGTTTAGCTGAATTTACAGTTGAGTTTTATAAAAGTCTCTCATAACAGAATCCATGAATTTGTCGTTGGTTCAAATAGTTCACTGATATCTTTTTCAAGATTGAGAAAAACCCAAAGAACAGGATACGACTTTCCATAGAAATCGAAATGTAATGGTTACCTGCATGCTGGTCTGACAGTTCGATGATTACAAAGGAATCGCTTATAAAAACCATATTTACAAGACAATTTATCTAAGAAGCATCTTGGAGAAAGAAGTACTGGTATTTTCCATTGTTTACATGGAGTTGATTATTTGTATGCCACCTTCTTTTCAAACAACCTACATTTGGTATTGTTTGAGTCGATATTTTTACAAAGTTACACCTCCTAGTTAGCAATATCCATAAGGTTTCCAGAAGGAACTACTGAGACAGAAACAGTTCAACAAAATTAAGAACTTTTTGACTGCGATGTCTACAGAGCTGCCAAATAAAACCAACAAAAACAAACAAAGACATGATAATTAACTATTAATCCGCAATTAACTGCATTTTATGTTAATTTTTATTCTTTTAGGAAAAATTTGATAGATCGACTGGTTGTGGTTCTCAAATGGCTTGCCCATTACCGAAGAATTCAAGTTTTTCATCCTATAATAGGGGAACATGCAAGCCAAGAGGGTATTCCTGCGTGTTTCAAATTATTGTAAAATTTTTGCTTGATTTGAATTGAAAATGTGAGATGATGACACCAGTGGCGATAGGAAGATTGCCCGGAGTCGCACAATAGCTGATAGGTTTTCAAACCTAAAGATAAGCGTTTGGGCTACTTTGCACAATTCAGTCACTTTTGGGGCGCATCTACCGCATATTCAATTATTAGGCGTTTGTGCAAATTTTATGTCGGTAAGGAAGCAAATTATTTGAGGCATTGTTTCATTCTGGATTAGTATTTTACTTTAACTAGTCAACTTGCACCCCAAAAAAATGTGTATCGGTGGTTCCTGATGGTGTCTTCCATCTTTTTTGCGCATTTTACTATGCGTGCGTCGTCAAGAAAATAAAAAAATTCACACACTAGTTGTTTAGAAGTCTCCCATTCTATGACTGAACCCCATTTATGCACGTTAAACGTCTTCAAATATTTCACTGGAATAGCAGGAAGCAAAATGTATCTGTGATATAACCAGTCAAACTAACTAGAAACTTCCCTCAGTTTTATTCGCCCCCATTGCATATTTAACATTTTATAGCACGTGAAATATCTACCTCTTACTTATGACCTGGGCGAGCAAGATTTCTTTTTAAAAGTGACGAGCAAAACGCCGTTTGACAGGGACAGGGCAACCGGTGATATTTGTCCAGTGAACCTACTGTTGTATTCACTGTTTGGCAGGAAGTTGGAACAACTGGCGCCAAAATGTTAGCATTAAACGGAAAAATAATGGAGCTGATGTGCACCGATAAAAAAAAGTGACGGTATATGCTTGTCGCCTGCGTGTGTGAGTAGTGTTTCCGACGTTTCCTTTACATCCCGCATCATTTCATTTGACACTAGCGAGAGATTTCGTTCGAGCTTTCGATAAGCCATGAGTCAGTTTCCCTGAAAAAGCTAATGGTTTGATAAACGCTTGATAAATGTGTCTAGTCAGCGCTACTTCGTAGTTGTCATTTCAGCAATCACTTTTTGGAACAAGCTAATACTGGGTGCTTAAGAGCAGTGCACGAAATATTGGTCAGAAACTTTTACATCCGATTGAATGTGCTATAGTAAGAGAAGAATTTTTCGCATATTTGCAGTTCGCAATTTCATTAGGACGCCCCTTTTCCATTGACTGTTTGGGTCAGCTGATACGAAGCGGCTCTCATGAATTAAGTTCTCTACCAAACTTACTGAAATGACATTTCACTGAAGTAATGCGTATTGAAAATTCGCTATGAGTGACTTTTACTGGCCCCGTCCACTTAGTCTTGTCTGTGAAATTTTCTACAATAAACAATATAAACTTTATCTTCATTGATAAACTGATAGACTCGGGGTTTCCAAGGTTGCTGTCTAGTACTTAAGAAGTTTATTTTGATCTTCTCCAGGAACATTCAGCTAGATAAATGAACAAGAGTTGGAGTAACCTGGTTAAACGAATAACCGTCCAGTCGTTCAGTTATTTTGTTCCACTTTTACTGATATGGTTGCCAAGCTTCAGCTTCCAACAACGGAACAAGATTCTTGCGACTCAAAACTATTTCAGTTGTTTGAAGACGGATACGTTCTGTGGCCTTTGGGAAGCAATGAGTAAACCAAGCTTTTCGCTGAATGTACCCAAGACCTAACTTTAACACCTCACTTTCTTTGTAACAATTGTAGTGGACTAGCGAAATACACTCAATTGCAAAGAAACTTGGTTTTGCGAGAGACTCACCTGGAACCGAAACGAATCTCTCGTTTATAATGTTTTTAAGCAGTTGAATATGTTACACCAGATCGTCTCGTACTTCATTTGGTACGATATTCGATATATCACAATACTTGTATAGACGTAATACGCTACTCACAAGGTTTCTGAAAATTTTCGATAGCTTTTGACCGGTTTGGTCCTTCTCGGAGCTCATCAGTTGGACGCGGTCCCCGAATTTCCGTCAACCTTACGTGGTTGACAGACACTCGGGAACTTCACTTACCTGATGTACCCCAAAAAAGGCGAAACTGATCTTGGGCTGTCGAAGCTTTCAAACTGTTTATTATCTTCTCCTATAACACGACATACTGTAATCTATAAAATTTTATTTAGAATTTCCAGGAGATTATACAGCGGCCGAAATGATAACAGTTAAACCACGCCAATTTCTGGGTCCACATTTTTTGTTTCACGGTTACAAAAACAAGCCCGGTTGAAAAACACTTTGGTGAATCTTATCAAAAGATGTTTTGTGTTGGACATTTCAGACGTCACTGCTTCTAACTGGATTTTTACATTTCTGGACTGTAAATAAGAAGGCGTGTTTCAACCATCTTGGCTTTTGTGCTGCCGGAACAATGGCTATTTAAAGCAAAGTCATTGCTATGACGGAGGACTCAGTGCTTTCATTTCGCCAAGAAACAATTTCAGTCATGTTACCTGTTCCCATTGAGATCAGTTATCCTTAAAATCAGACAGTGATATCGAGTAACCCTATTGCCTTGGAATTAAAAGTGAAACTTGAAACTACGTAAAAGCACTTTCGCTAAATTTGTGACGCGCTGATCAAAACTGAGCATTATCAATCGATATAAGTTGTGAATTCCTTTGATTAGGCTGTGAATCAAGAGTACCTAATTTCCCTTCGTCAAGTAAGAAAGCTCAGTAGACCACTCAGTTGACCATTGCCTGGCTTTAATTGAGATTGCTACTTAAGTTTGGCACATAGAAAGCAACCCTGGTAGGACTTGACGGGAAAACCAAACACGTGGATCTATTCAAGAAACAGCCACTCCGGGGAATAAAAACAAGACAAGAGCAAGTTAAGTTCGGCATACTGATGTAATATAGTCTCTTGCTACAAGTTATTTAATAGTACCTCGCTTTCCAACGCCCATCTTAATTTAGGCTGTGACCACCCACACTCAGGAAATTTAGGCCATCTCTCCTTGAAGGATAGAGCAGTTAACAGACGATGTCCACTTTTACAGATGGCTAGGTTATCTTGTCTCAGCCGTCTGACCAGCAGTCTGTGACTGTTTGACCTTTATGCCTGATAAGTAACGGCACAACCCTTACTGCAAGTGCCACTAAAGTATGGTAAATTAAAGTGACATCAATTATCCACTCTTTTTTTATGACAAATGCGGGTATTCCGGCTAAAACAACAATGAAAGCGTACCGCTAACTTGGCTCAATATTTTTGCGGCATTAGTTCTTTGTTGTCATGATGGAAGCATTAGGGCGGAGAGTCAAGACCTCGCATTTGGTGATTAATCAAGTCGCTTCGAATCGACTCCTTGTGATGGGTTTGCGATCTAAATGCTAATGAATACTTCTGTCTGTTTTAAAGCTTCAGTAGATGGGTTTTCTATATTTGCTTTAACAAGGAAGAAACCCGTGACACCTAAATATTTAATCCAACCCAACTACATTTTGTTTTTAAGCATGTGGTTATTCACTCATGGTGCCCAGTTTCTGGTGTCGGGACACAGGCTGAGGCCTCCAAAAGCAATCTAATTTGGACAAGCTTAAACAGGAGCCGAACGATATACGAAAGACGAACCCGCTTGGCCATTAACCTTCGCCGCTCCCATTTTAATTAGGCCATATCTTTTGTTGTGGGTGTTTGCGGGTTTTCTAGCACCCAATTTCACATTACGCCCGTTTTGTATAGTCATCATCCCGACGTAATTATTCTGGTGAGCCTACAACAAATAGGGTGAGCATTGAACCCGAATTTCGCTCTTATTAGAATCATCAGCAGTGCATTTCCTTGGCCTTGCCGTTGTTCGAACTCCGCACGTCTGACATGCGAGGCGAATGTGTTACCACTACTCCACGCTGGAAGCATCTGAATTTTCAGATATCAACGGGTGAACATGTTCACGCTTGTGTGATGTGGTAGGTTTGTCCGGCTACTCAAACGACAACCGACTACTGTCCTGATTGTGATGATCGACTGATACGCCTCTCAAGCCTTCTCAGTTAGGTAGCGCCACTGACGCTTGAATCCTGCTGAACGATTTTCTTATTTTGTTATGGGTTTTCGCAGGATTCTTAATGTTCACCTTCACATTGTGCTCTTTCCAAAACTCTTCTAAAACTGCTTCAAACAAAGACTCTCAGCCGTATACAGATGTATTTTTCTAGCGGAGTACCATGTAAACTATCATTATCAGTAAACTTAGTTTGTCCCATCAGTGCATGCTCTGCACACACTGACCATTTTTCTTGCAGTTTTATACCTCAGAGTCCTCGAGTTTTACCTGGCTGCATTTTCAAGGTGGGAACTGAGTCATCTCGCCGTGCTTAAAATATTCATCAGCTGCAGATTAACATGACCGAAAAATGACTGTTCATACTAGGATGTCAATCCGTTACTCTCACTGCTGGTAGTCATCCTACGCTAAATTAGACGGCAGTGTGGCCCGTTTTCAGGCGTTGAGACCGGTCACGACGGTCAGGCAGTTATTACGCTTTCCTCCTCCCCCCCTCCAAACACAAAACTACGCTGTCCCCTACGGCTCCTTGCATGTTATCAGAAACGTACAGGGTTTGTTTGACCTAAGCTAGGGGGCAAAGTAATTGGCAGAATATGCGGTGGAAGGCATGGGGTGGCAGTGAAACATATATATATATAGGAAGCCAAAAAATTCAGTTGTAACCACTTCGACTTCTGCATGTTAGCGTACATGAATCGTACGAAAATCAAAGAGCGAAGTAGGTTCACTAAAGGGCAGATTTAACAGGCAGTTGAAGCGGCCGCAGTTCAAGAATTTGATCCGTGTTCATGGACCTATGAACAATCTGTGCAAAATTTACACATGTCAGGATCAACAATCAGCAATTACTCATTACTTCCTGATTCACACTGCGGGCTTTCACTGTGAGGGACACCCAAAATGGGTACATCTGTTTCTCGGAAGCCGTCCAGTCCTTCTCTATAGTGTGATCGAGCTTGTTTAACTAGTGATTTTACTGATAGTATCATGGGTTCTGAGACAAATAATACATATATATATATATACCGCTAGTATATTGCTGCAAAATAAAAAATTCACAGTTGTTCAACTGATTTCCTAGAGAGGCATTAGACAAGATACGCATAACTAAAAACCATCGTAAGCCGGCAAGTACCGATCACAACACAGCTTTTGTTTCATTGGAAATCTAGCTGAAATAGGATAATACGGATGAATTTAGGGAAAAGCAAATCTTAAACACAGTTGTGATGCAAATCGAAAAGAGAAGGCCAAAATTTCTGCCGTGTTGGTGAAATTATGAATAATCCTTACGTTTTAACGGTTTCTGATGAATTGTGTAAAACGCTTGTATTCAATATGTTAATTTTTGTTGAGTGATGTATGTCCTAGAACACGATTAGGACATTATTTGCTAAGGGTCTAAACCCGTTATCCATAGAAATAATCGCTCTTCGCAGAGTTTACATTTAGTCGTCACTTAGTCAGAAGAACAGAATTTCACTCGTATTCATTTATTTTGGAAATCCTTGAAAAAGATTGCTCACGCCAACAAAAACGTCAGATTACAAAAATTTCGTTCCACCACGCTGGGCTTCGAAAATTCCATGATAAAATAGTAACTTGTTTGTCCCGTAGAATTACCACAGTTTCCATCTATATGTGGTAAAATGGGCGACAGGACCACCATGAAAACGAAACCACTCAAAATACAGTAAGGAAAGACTTACATTGCGAGTGAAATCTGTGTCCCGAATATCAAGACCCATCACAATTATGAGCGCTCTACACCCAGCCGAGATTTTTCATCTCAATAGGTGATTATATATATATATATATATATATTGTAACTACTACTTTCACAATGTATTCAATTAAAGCACCGAGAAAAACTCCATTTTCAATAGAGTTCCTTCATTAGGATGACAACGATTCTACAAAAAATGTAAAAACTAAGCACGAAGTCATACTTAAAAGGAAATCGGTAGCTTATTTTGCTGTAAAGACTTCATCAGGCTCGTAACCGAGTCTAAGTTACCCTTCTTTGTTTAGCCTTGACCGTATTACGTACTAAACCGGATTAATAATACTCAAACTTGCAACGGTGATTCTCTAACAATTCACTGGAATAAGCATATTCCAGACACAATTGAACTGACCATAATAGGTATACGCATCCTGGCAACTTCCTTTTCTCCATGAAGGTGATTCGCAAAATCACGGTTGTTTACTAGTCTACCCTGTCTTTTTCACTGACAAAATCGGGTCCCACTTAGGTCAGTAGTTTTCATGGTTGCAATAACTTCCCTATTCCGTTCCGTAACTAACTTTACCGTTTATTTATTACTAAAGCCTTATTGTGAAAAACGTGCGGGGCATTCCTATCATGGATCCCTTTCCTACAACCAGTACCTAACTTCCAATGAGCTCCCGCATCCTGACTTATGTGCCCTGTGAATGATTCCAGCCTGATGCACTCGTACTGCGTTCACCGTTTATTTCACCCAATGAAAATCTCTCTGTACAATTTTTAGGGAAAGAAAATGCATCTGCTCATTAATGTGGCTTTATACTTGGACAGATAGCCAATTGTGAGCAGCTTTGTCATCATCATCATCATCATCATCATCATCATCAGCTGTAAGAAACCGTGTACTTGTCGTACAGTGGTTGTAGCTGCCACAGTTTCGTCCGCCGATGATTTGGGGAGGTGAGGTAGGTAGCTGCGCATTGGAGGCGCGAGCTGCGTAAATGCACCACTGTCAATGGGCTGTTACGTCGGGGAATTGGGAAGGGGGCTATGCATTGAAGGCAATAGCTTGGATGCATGAGCGCCATTGAGGGCGCGATTGGGCCATGTCTGACAATGTCTCTAACCATTGATGTGGCCCGTCTCGGGGTCCCCATCCAGGAAGACGGTAGTGACCAGCGCAGCTGAGTTTCCTGGTAATGGCTTTTATACTTCGCTGCCAAGTCACTGTTTGACCGCCTCTGGCTCGTTTCCACCCTTCACGTGGTGGTGCGAAAAGAACCCTTCGAGGAAGTCGGTCGACTGGCATACGCAGCACGTGGCCAAGCCAGCGCAACCTATGCAGTGTGATCAGTTCATCTATCGAGGGTGAATTATTTCTCTCAAAACTAATCGACGTACTTCAGCATTGCTGATCCGGTGTTCCCATCAGATTCGGGCTATGCTCCGAAGAAATCGATGGTCAAACACTGAAAGTCTTTTGACGTCCTCGGCGCGCAGCGGCCAGGTTTCTGATCCGTATAATAATACGGAGCGCACCGCGGCATTGTAAACTCGACCCTTGACGGATAAGCTGTTGTCACGCCTACGCCACAGGTGACGCAGGTTCGCAAAAGCTGCTCGGGCCTTCTAGCAATCACTCCTTCAGATGGCAAAAAGAGATTTGGAATTCCAAGTGATCCGTCTAAAATGAGAACTTGACTACTTCCCTTTTGTTAGAATATGGACCCAAGGCTACAGGTGACTTGCAGCCATAGCTTGTCACATAAAATTAGGCAAGTTTAGTTTCAGTTGATCCAAAACAATGACAAAAGAAAAATTGCCACTGGCCGTTTTTATATGGTTGCAAGTTACATTTGTGTTAATGAACAGGATTTGAGTTATGTCAATATAAATATATAAATATATGTAAATAAATAATATACATAAATATTGAGTTATATATTATATACTATATATGTACATTATATGGAGCTATAATGAGTTATATTATATTGTGTTATATAAATAGTGCGTTATATCAACGACACACCATTACGTTTTTGAGCACATTTTCTTAGGGTGCTTCAAGTGGAAGTAAAGTAGCGCCCACAGAACAGCCACGCTTATTCTTCAAGTATGCAAGTAGATAAGGTACGTCCACAGATGAGGTTTTTACAGAGAGGGAAATTTAAGTTGCACCGAGCGATAGCATATCAGAAAATCCGAGCAGCTCTTGTTTTACCCAAAAACCTGTCACGTTTCGCCCAAAAGTATGAAAAAGAAACTACGAGAAAATTTAGCTGATAAGGGGTTTCTTTCACTGCTATTACTTTTGTGTTTTCCATGTTCAAGTGCTCATCCACATCCCGTACTGTTTCTAGATTTACGGCCATTCCGGAAATACCGCCATTGAAATTTTTATGAAGGGTGTCTTTAGAGCAATTTTGCTCTCGATATCCATCAGGCCATGGCAAATTAGCCAGCATGGTTTATTTGTCCATTAATCAAACAATAAGATTGTGAGCAAAAGGATGAACTTCAAGCTCTAAATCTACGTATTCATCCTTTCTGTTTAAAACTCAGCAGCACTGAAAAGCTACTAGATGACTGACTTAGATTTGATTTTAACCCACTATGTCACTTAAATTTAAAAATGCCATGGAATCAGTTGAGTAAAACAATTTAGATCTACTGTAAGCCTCAGATCCAAAGAGTGTAGTGGCTTGGGATTTCGGGTCATGATTATTCAAAGATAATCCAGTACGATATCTAGGTAGACCCGGCGGATTATACGTTAACCATATAGCAGACTTAGACAACTATATATGTAATATGACTGTGAAACGGCTAGATGGTTCCACTCCACCTTGTTCTGGATTAACTAACCGATGCGTTGCCCAATAGTCCCGTAACTTGGAAATGTGAGTATGTTTGTATTGCTAGACACATCAGATATCCACAAACACGCAGCTAAAGTCGGAGACAGTTCTAGTATGATTTTGCGCTGAACCCTGAACAAATTCCTTGAAGTTGTTCAGTGATATTTTTGGTTTCAATGAGGAATACCCGCATATAGAGCTTATGCTCTGGTCTTATTGTTTGTGTGCTCGATCAGCAGTGGATAAGCATGATACAGCGACACTCCTGATTGTTGGTTTATATAACTCCGAGCCATGCGTTTCGCAACAGCTGTACATTATGTTTGAGGTTAGTAAAAACTTTCGAAAAGTTTGCAAGTATTGTAACACATCGACTCTGCAGTTTTCCCCGAACTTCCTCCCTCCCGGCTAGACGGCCTGACATAAACTTGCATTCTTTCCCCAAGCTACAAATAACAGGTCATTTGTAATTCCGTCACCTTTGCCAAATTACTCAAAAAGCGCTAAAATCGTGAGAACTTTTGCTTGATTTTTAACCTGGCAGGGTAACTCAATCATGTCTGCTGATAACTAGGGAGCACTTTCAACCACTGATACACCTTAAATGTTTCAGAAACAGGCAAACCATTCAAACTTTCACGCCTACAACTTAGATGCAACTGTTACCATATATTAAGCGCATGCCTAAAATATCCACACTCCGTGACACATCCCCTAGAATGTAGAATGAAAATCAGCTACTCCGATAGACGGAGCACCTACAAAAAGTTCTACTTTCCAAAATTACTCCCACAAGATGAATGGGCCACCGTAGAAATGGGGTTAGTTTGGGCTCCCTTATACAGCACACTGGATTATACTATTCAAAATTTACGAATTACTTACACCCCTTCGTTACGTTGTACCTGAGCACGCTGATTTTTTTTGGGGCGGGGACTACAGTCCACGCCACAGAGACTGATGACCAAGACAGTGAAAATCGCCAGGCATCCCAGTGTTAATTGAAGGCGTAGAACTGGGAAGCGTATGGAGAACGGAATGAGGAGTAGTCACCATTTGAATTCCACTTAACCTCACCCACCTTCCCTCCCCTCAACTAAATTGTCGTAGCACTCACAAGCCCGAAAAGAGCAACAAAATCTACCAATGGCCCCAAGGTGAATCGTTAATTAAAGCACTTTGAAGTGGAAGATTAACGAACTAAACTTATTATCAAGTAAATGTGGAGTAGCATTATTATGATCATGGATAATATCTACACCTTTCAAAATGGGATGCATTTTGCCAACTTCCAAAGGCATTAAAATTGGTTGTTAGAAATGCAAACTAATAGGATCAGTAAAAAGGTTCGATTGGGTCTTCTATGGGTAAATCTAATCCGCACTAAAAACGTCACATCGCCTAGTGGATCATAACCATCCAGTCACTCGCATTGGCCTGGGTGCCAGTTACTTCAGTAGAAACTTTTATCGTATTCTTGCGTCCCAATAGAATAAAGTCTGACCTGTATATTCTCCCACGGATGAGAAACTAGTCACTCAATATGTATCACTTATGCTGTAACGCATAGCAGTCCTTAATTATGACAATTGGAAATTTGCATTTATCAGTCTGTGCAGTGATAGAGTGTCTTTGTGCATTTGTGCGTGACAGATTGCCAAGATAACACAATAAGAAATTCGTCTGTATTTTGTCAGACCCATTAGTACAAGCCCATAACAACCACTGTAAGTCACTCAGGCTTGAATGTCCGCCACACAATACACTTTTTGTAGACGACCATAACCAGTCGTGTCTGTCCGAGAAAACTTCATAGAGAAAAATTGCTAAGAATGACCAAGCTTCAAAAGTAACCAATCCTGAAATGTACTTAACAATTAGAGAAACTCCAAGAGGCCGACTATGTACTTAACAATTAGAGAAACTCCAAGAGACCGACTAGAGTATCCTTATTGAAAGCTGGTTTTTTCATTGGTGGCCTAGCGAGTAGAAACTGAGCGGCTGTTGCTTAAAATTCCAATGAATAGTTCATGAATCCAAAACCATTTTTCGATATGGCTGTGTGAAACAGTTTTTCGTCACTGCGGTTTTCAGCAGTGGCATTATTGGACAAGGCCAAACTTTCTAAAGGGAGTTGACGCAAAATAAAGTCAAGACAAACGTTTCAGCATGTTCACTAAGCACATTGTGTTTCTCGTCAACACCCTAAATTTTATGTTCTTTCATGAAAACCGCATTTTGGTGAAGAAATATAGATTCATGATTGCGTGACCCCTTCTCACGTGCATAGGAAGAAATTAATATCATCATTCAACATATCTTACGTTAACTATAGCACCTAGTCTGGAAACCTACCTAAATCTTCGCCTCGATTCCGAATTTCGCCAGTCCCCTGGTTGCAGCACGCAATTTACACAATGTCACTCCGCTACTCAATAAAGGCTAGTAGTCAGTCGTTGAAGCATTTTTTACCAACATGTTACGCTGGATAGACAGCTGCTCCGACTCAGGTGGATGAAACCTCAGATAATTTTGACTTTTGGAATAAAATTGGTGGCTAACGTCTTGGACAGCTTCTGGAACGATGTAATTTTGAATGAAAAATTCTCCTACCATCGAGGCTCTCTTTCTCATCGAGCCCCAGAACACACCCAAATAAATTCAACTGCTTTTGAAACTCTACTTCTCAGATGTACGATCCTGCCAAGTGTATTAGATTCCGCAAGCCGCATATTCAGATAGTGCTTCATGAATCTTTCTGTGTACCACCGTTTTAAATGTATCATTGTGCCACTCTTTCTTACAATACGCGTCCTACATGTCGAAAATTGCCAAGGCGCCGTCCCGTTTATGTTGCACTTACAGGCCTACATAAAACCTCTTCACAATACTAGTACACTCTGATTGTCCTAACTACCCTCAGCGCCTAGTTTAGTTAGTTGTTGAATGGAGTGTGATGTCAGTGTATTGACGGGAACGTGAACTTTTTTACTCAAACCTGCGAATACCCGTGGTACTCGTAAACTAAGTTCATAATAATTTTTCCAACTGGTTTGCGAACGGTTCTGGCCAACTTACACTTTTCGGATGCTGACAGAAACCTAGTTAGAGATTTCAGATTCCAGTCTGGAAAGTCTGTGTACTTTTGCAAGCTCAACCATTACTGGAACACTTCTCAAAGATAAAATGATAGGACTATTGTAGGAGGTTTTTACCAGATTAGCAGCTCAAGTTGGTCCAAATTTTTGACGCAAACCCAACAGCTCAGATTTCTCAAGTAACAAATATATTCAGTGCCATTTTAAGGAGACTTTTTTCGAGTGAAAATTGTCTTGACTGTAGCCGTTCTTGTTTCCCTGCAGAAAGTCATTTCCTATCTTGGCTGACGCAGTCATATCAGGGATGTCTTGGACCTACGGAAGCGTTATTCATTTCCCTTCATATTGTTGCATTGGTCAAGTTGGAGTTTCTGGGAGGTCCTCAGACAAAACATTCCAAAAACTTTGCCAAACCGTTTCTTTTTTTGATCCTGGGCTCTATGTTGTTGCAGTGCTTCTCGATCGGCTAGGAGAGTGCACCGATGCAGCTTTTTCGGCGACAGTTTACATCTCAATGTGGGTCTTAATGCTCAGGAGTGCAAAGTTCTTAAATGAGAGGAGTTATGCTCCTTTTGATGCCAGTTAGGGAGTGGTGATAAAAATGCAACCCCACTTGTGTAATTTAATCAGAAGGTCAATTCGACGTTTAGCTCTCCATCAGTTTTAGGCCGTTTCGTCTCAGTGAGACGAAGCCTAACTTTGATAATGTCCAACTGATAATTTATCCCTTGAAATGGCCAAATCCGGTGGTCGAAACTCAGAATTGCTTCAGCCAATAGGCTTGTCAAGTGGTCTTCAGTGTTGTAACTATGAACCAGTAACGAGCAGCACTCAGCCTACTTCATATCCTCCGGAATGGGTTGGGAAACAGTTTCTCTGGACTTGAGACGTATTTTACCTTCTGCTTCCTTTAGATTACTGCCAGATTACGACAGCTTCAAACATATTTGCAGCATTAATGGAATAGGTTCCGAACACTTAGGATGCCGGTTTGATGAAATCAGCCATCCTTATTTGCAAGTGTTGAGGTTCACTCGGGCTAAGTTTGAGAAATCAGGGGAATCAGTGTTCCCCCATGGTAACTGCTCCCGAAAATATCTATTACTTCTCGCATCTGACAACGGTAAACAGCCGGATTGTCCTTAAGCAGTTACACAATGAAAAACAGCGTCGCTTAGGAATTGCGTTTGAAGTGTGCAACTTCATAAACTAGAATTTCTTGTATAGCAGACGGGAGAAGCTTAAATTCAGAAGCTGCGACTTTAACTTGTTGAATTGGGTCTGTCAACATCGGATCTATAATGTGTCATCGGGCAACAGTGGGAGCTGCTTGATAAATGAATTATCGAAAAACATGTCCAAACGAGGAGACACGCTCAAGAGACGAACCAGAATCCACTGATTTACCGGGTTATTTCTCATCAGCTGAGCTACCGAGAAAACTCCCACAGTTTTACGCTTTTCAGCTGAACAAGGGGTTCATCAACGGCGAGGATGGCATCAAATGCCACTCTATTGGAGATAGATCTGGAAAATCGCGCGTAAAATTTAGCTAAATTAGCTTGACGGAGAGCTAGCGTCATAGACAGCTCATTCGGCAGAGCTATTGTCTATTAAGTAAGAGTTCTGTTATTTGAACCTGCCCCCAGGCAGGTCGTTATGTTCACGCTACCTATACTTGGGCTTATGGTTTCCGAATCCAGCAAAATCCGTTTCTACTTTGTGTGAATTAAAGAGAATTATCCGTTTTTTCGCTATTTCGGCTTTCGTCTGAACGGTGCCAAAACCAGATTAGAGGTATGGAGCAGTTAGCACAAATTCATTTCGACTCTTTTCCAAGGTATTCCTACTGGATATAAGGACCAGGTGTCCACCTGCCTGGAAAGTTGATTCCAGCTGGTTTAGATAAGTGCGGACTCACACACGAACACTTTCTTGGTACTCTCATGAGGTATACCATTATAACCTCAGCCGGTATATCCAAACCTGTACTTTTATAATGACCCCAAGTAATGTGAGTTTATTTAGGTCTATATGAAGCGAGTTACCCCAAGTCACACGAAACTGTAAACGTTCATAATCGGTGGGTGGTATTATTAACCGGAATAAATTGTCTGACTGTGAATTTTGGGATGTACTGCCATCAGAACTACGCGAGACCATTAGGGTCTGTGGGATAATTCTGGTGCGTGATCACCAGAGGAACGTATCGTTCTTCAGTGAATCTAGCTGTTGATAGGGTTTGCTAGCTGGGACAACTGAAATATATCTTACCCTTGTCTCTGCGTCGATAATCAAGTTATTACACTTGGGGTGGCACTTGGGAATAAGGAATTCGCATAGCGAATGTGCACCACTTGGGTAAAAGATGACCCCTCGAATAAAATCCAGTTTCCACTTGTATTCCCCCAAGAGGCCTTACTACTCCGTGCCAGTAAAAAAGGGACTTTTTCAGAGATTCTAAAGAATTTTCTCGCAGTTTACCTCTTCACCAAACTGCTGTTATTCTTGACGATTCAAATGACGTGAATTCGAACAAACAGTAGCTGCTAAATAACTAAGACAGGAAAAGGTCCATCCATTTATATATGTTACACTCAGAGTGTGGTAATCAGTTTGGTATCTAAATTTGTCCTTTAGAAAGGTCACTGATTTGTTTAAACTTTACTTAATTTTGCAGAAAGTGGCAACCAAATAAACTATTTGGCTTTCTGGTAGTAAGCCAATATGTGACTTAAAATAATTGTTGTTTATGTTAGCACCTGGCGAATTTCTATAATTGGAAGACACAGCAACAAATAGAAGATGGTCCACCGAATTTGGAACATATATGGTCGCATTGCCTGGAACCACCCCAAATCTAAAAAAACTGAATCAAAATTTGATGAGACAAATTGTTTCCCAAGGAACTGCACGCGCGAGGAGTTAAAGCCACACGTAGCATGTTGCCGTATGACCATGCGTTCATCCATCAATTTTGTTTTCCTCCACCGTCAAACGATGAACATATACTATTCCGTGGCTTTGATTGTGAAATCCGTGCACTTGTATATCTGCATTTATTTGTGTACTTGCCTCCTCGTATTGTGGACTAGCACGGATCCGATGCAACCACTGTGTTTGCCGAAAGTGTACATAATTTTTCAACCTCTTGTATGCATACTGAATACGATCTTAAATCCACGTAGATTTTCGAATCGCTACTCGATCATGTGCTTCGCCCAAACTCTCCACAGAGGCTGTTTCTGCACCCCTGTCATGCCAGACGTGTACCTCAAGAACTTCGCTTTGATGCATACTCAAGTTTGTCCAACATCTGTTTTAACTTATCATCCAACTCAACGCTTCCAGCTGCTTTGTTACCGATCCGCTTAACTGCGCGTCTTCACGTCAAGGCATTAGTCAGCAAGACGAGGTACAATTTTATTCCGGATTGATTAGTCGCCAGACCTAAATTTGTACTTCATATTATTATGTCGTGAACTTCTCACGAACTAGTCAGTTACCTGAACGCTCGCACAGCAATAATTATTGTCAGCACGTGCGGTTAACTGATACTACGTCTTTGGACTGATCAACTACACACTCACTCGACCTTTGCATTACCATTGCTTCGCTCCTTCCGGTAACTGCCTCCCGCTATCCTCGAGATAGCTGTCCCGGAGTAAAAGTGAAAACGTGAAAATTTGAATTAGCGTAACGACTGCATTCCAGTCTACATGGCGCAGATAGATCAGTTTAGGGTTGCAGACTCTCTAATGACTGTGACACTTTGCCCTGAACTACTGTCTTTAATCTTCGAAGAGAGTTGTCTGCTCATCCCCAACCACCTACACCATACTTGCTAGTCCTGTTAAATTTTTCAGACAAAGCGTTCGGTTGATATGCTTCATCCCCGTGAAGGCTCGTTTCACACATTCTTCATCATCCCAGTCAGTAATGCGCAGCAAATCAACTGCTACTCTGTTCTGTCGAGTATTTCAAAAGTTCACAAGTATAGCAGACTACAGATTGCAACTAACCGAACCTGCTGGATCTGATAGAAGCACGTGTTAAATCCATGCTGTTATGCCATGCGAACCTTTGGTGGAGAGGATATATGGTCTATGGTGGTCAATTCATTTGTACTTGAAAACGAAGCACAATCAACCGGATAGATAGTCCAAGCAGACGACAACTATTCACCCAAACTCTGCGACAACCTGTGCACACAAGTTGCTGGTCTACATGTCCGTTTCGCACATTACGAAAATCGGTGCATGCATTAGTACACCTTTGTTTGAGAAACATCAGCACTACACGAGATACATTCGCTTGCACGCAAGTTCGGTTTTAAAGCGCAGATTGAGCTGCATCCCATCTGAATCCCTTGTCTATGATATTCATAAATTCTAGAAAGGTCTATACATTTTTCAGTTGGTACGATAGTATCCTAAAGGCACACCACTCTTGAGGTTGCTGAAAACTTTTCGACAGACCATGACACCTCGTGGGGCTCACCAGCTAGGCGCAGTCCAGGTTTACGTCAACCTTATGTTCTACCTGAACCCAAATTGGCAGAAATTTGTGAACTACGCTCATTTACACACTAATCTAATTTCATCAGATGGCTACTGAATTCCAGATGAGTTCCGCATTTATACGAAGAAAAAAGGGCCCTGTCATTTTGTTCGTTGAAATCTGAGTGCGCTTCTGCTGCGAAAGCCTGCCTTTTTTTCCTTACCTAAATGCGGACACCCTCGAGACAGTGTGGTACTTAGGTTCGGAAGCATTGTACAGCTGTTTCATCCTCATTGAGAATTCAGCACACCGTAACAGGTAGCACGTATGTATTCGAACTGGCGTATAGGTACAGCACTTGGAATAATAAAACAAGAGAATAATGAATAGACCAATGAATAGAGTGTCAATCATGTTCATCACATCCGCCACACCTTGAATGAGCAGGTCGTTGTTTATAGTTCAGTGGTGGTCTTGATAGTAATCCTTCAGATCTTCTAGATTGGAAACCTCAGGTTCTTCGTTGGAAGTGTTTTCTTCAGATATAACGTTTTGTTCGGATACCATAAGATCATCTAGAAAGGATTCATTAGCATTTGAAGCAGCAGGAATGCCGTTAAGAGACTGACCTCTGGTATTGAACTCAACATGATCAATATGTCTCCGGTGACTAGAGAGATGATCCAAATCGAGAATTTTGGCCATATGTTTGCCATTTGATGAAAGTATTATTTCTGTAGCAGGTCGTAAATCACTGCCGTTGAAAAACGTAACATCAGCTGTTTTGGCACCATCAAGACTTGTCCGCAACGAGCGAGATTTAAAGGAAACGCGGGACTCTTCCCAGTAACAGAATGCACGGCACTTCTGTATTGCATTAGAAAATTATCAATTCCACGGTCTAATTCCACAAAAGAAGTAAGAGAGACTGAAGTAATGTCAGATTTCAGTGTTCTGACAAAATTCTCAGCAAGTCCATTCGACTGGAGATGTCGTGGGGCAGCAAACAGATGTCGACATCCAGTACCTTTTAACCATTCCTCGAGGGATTTTGCAGTGAAGTGTGTGCCGTTGTCAGTGACCAAAGCAGTTGGTACGCCTTCATGGCTGAATATTTTCCTCAGTGCTTGCTGTGTGAATTCCGCACTTGGAGAAGTAATTAGAAAAACTTCAGACCAACGTGAATATGTGTCAATTACAATTAAAGCATAGTGTTTACCGAGAAGAGGACCGCAATAGTCGGCATGAACTCTTTGAAATGTTTCACAAGTAACTGACCACGAATACCACTGTGAAGACTTGTCCTATTTTCCTTACCTAAATCCGGATGCCATCGAAACATAGCTTCGTTATGATTCAAGAATCTCCCTTCTGATCAGCTTAGACAAATACTACCGCACGTCCCATAGATTTATGAAATTATTTCATTTTCACCTTGGCCATAAACAGATAGATAGATAGATAGATAGATAGATAGATAAGCAAATAAATAAACAAGTAAATAGGAGAGTAGAAGATTTCCTAACGGTGTAGTCAGGGAATGGATAGATGTGGATAGATGCTCACAGTGATTCTCAACGAATCCGGTATTTCTGAGACTGTATCTACGTTTTAACGCAATTTTCTTGTTTTTTCCACCTGCCTATGAACCTAGCGATGAACAAATATTATTGTGCACACCACATAACCTTTAATGCATTCACACCAAAACAAAACCTACCTTTTGAGTTAACCACCACACATGCGTACAGCTTAATAGAAGACTATCAAGGAGTCGTAAATATTCTGAGCATTCTTTTAATGACCTTCGGTTGGTCCGAAGGACAAGCAAGCACATGGATCTACGTGCAGTAAACATCCACCATGAACGGCCGAGATTGGAATGTTGTTGTTGAGCACTCTCGTCTTGTCAGAGTTCATTGTCAGCTACCCACACCATATAAGAATTTTAAGTCATGATATGCATATAATAAGATTTAGTTATCAGGCAGGGACGACGACTGTGTTCAGCATATGTGCTCATGATCTCAGAAGAATTCTATAACTCTGTATATGCTAACTTAAATCAACCACTCACAGAATTTGTCACCATGTTATTTATCATGGTTATTATGTTATTATTATGTTATTATGTTTTTATTTCGAGTAAATTGTGCAATTTTAATTAGGTGTACCGGCATTCGCTTCTAATCAAAACGACGTTCGTGGAGTAATTTTTCTATCCTCAGAACATACAAAAATCATGATTCAACCGACTGATAATTTCGCGATAGTCCTAAACCAGTTAAAGTGAACTTGTTTTAGAATACCAAATCGTTGGAGCCAGGAGGAGGAAATATGACGGAAATGTAGCTCTATATCTGTCAGGGTTCATCCAGAAATCGTCAGGATATGCGCTAAATTTCAGAATTTCAATAAGCGATGTGACCGTGTAAATCCATGGCGTGCATATTTATCAGAGGATAAAATCATGTAGTACAAGATGTCGTGGCAGTTTGGCTATTAACAACATAAATCAAGTTAATCAAATGCAAAACATGATCTTTTACGGGCATATGAATGGCGGTGTCGAGATACAATTTCTTCGGGGTAGTATTATTTCACCCAAACCTATCAATGGCAAAACTGCGACATTTGATACAGACGGACCTAGAACATGCTGCTTAAAACTGAAAACTCAAAAACGGGGCAGTTGCTAGAGGGCGTTAGATAATTTACAACTCCGTCACAAAGACCTGAGTAATTCCAGCGTTAAAATTTCAAGTCCCTTTGAAAACATGTATTCCGCTTTTGTCTGTTTATGACTATGCCATTTAAAAGCATCAACAACTGGAGTCGATAATCGTCGTGTCCAGTTTAGACTAATATTTGATATCATTCACTTGTACAACGTAAAATAAATGTCCGGTGGTTGAGGAAGCTGAATTCCTATCAGTTAGAGCAGCCTTGTTCCGGTCTGTCTGGCCGACTCAAACATAAGACATGGCCGTATGCTTGTTCATCGAGCTGGGCAATTTGGTCGCAAACGTTTCAGTACCAATCGAGGTGGAGTGGAATTGCGTTGTGATTGAGTGTACGAAGGTGTCAGTGGAAATTCCAACCCGAACGCGCTTCCACTGACCTCGACTGGTGATCAAATATTTGTAAACACCACCCTCAGCTACCACTATTCCTTTCGACGTATGACATGTTTAAACTTGTGCGCGCGTTTCATGCCTACTTGCATTTCTTCAAATATCATATTCACCTTGACCGCAGGTGGACGAATAAATATAATTTGATGTGGTGCATACTTCTCCGGGTGATTTGATTGGGAACAACTACATCTTACTCGTTTGCCACAACCATCTTGGTTGTGCTACCTGGGTGTGGTATTCACAGTCCTTTGGACATGCCTGGTTTTAACATCCTTCCTGTACGGCAGATGGAGAAAAATATGTCGCTCTTGTGCTATTTGCTTTGTCTCATCTGGAAGACAGACCTCTCAGGGTAGTTGTTCACTGCCGGTCCTCGTAATGATCCGTAGTTCTTGCTTCAATGTATCTAGTGAGCAGATTTTCCTGGCTCTGTGAAATTACGTTTGTACTGGTAAACCATGAGTACATACTGCCGGAAAGAAGCTGTAGTAGCTTAAGTACGGTTCTTTCCGAGTAGGTTTACTGTGAACTGAAAGATTCAATGTTCCATCCGGCCGTCTACTGAACAGTGCATCCAGAAAGGTCATAGAACTGTTTGTTTCGAATCTGAGTGGAGACTTGGGTGGAATGAGTTGAGAAAAGCAAGTATCACTAACTGTATGCATACCCCTATCAGGAGCACATATCTTGGTGCGAATGACCAACTTGGTAGGGCTATTCGATCGCGTAATAATCTTGGAAACTGATGAAAATATAATTTTGTGATCTTAATGAGACCACAAGAAATATATAGAGACATACAACTAGAGATACCTAAGTGACAGTTCCAAGGGTGAAATCAATCATTAGATCAAATTAGGATGAAAACACGATGTATGTTGTATGTTTGTATGTCTTGCACAATGACGTTGAGATTAGATCAAATTAGGATGAAAACACGATGAGTAAGTTTTACCCAGTAAAGTTTGTATGTCTTGCACAATGACGTTGATTAAAAAAATGCCTCCAACAAACTGACTGCCTGTTGAAGTCCAAAACAAATCTCGAAACTCAGAAAGCAGTCTGTTATCCTCGGAAGCCAAGCAAATCGTGCGTAAGTGTAGTAGAACGTCATCGAACAACGCCTGAAGAGTCAAAAGAGGGGCTATCAGCATTTCAACAATTCCGAACTATTAGGTAAGGGTAAAGTTGGATGACACAATCAGCTGTTTTGGAACACCTACACAAGTGGAGAATTCTTCACTTGTAACCTTGTGTCTATACCAACAAAGGTTCAGTCAAATTCTGCAGCCGCAGAATCATTCCAATTCGGAACTCCATTGCGTCAAGATAATGAAGGCTCTGTAGACCCCAGTCCTGTGCATAGACCTCGTATCCGAATTACAGAAATGTAGCGGATGTCTGTCGACGGTGAAGACAAAAGCAGCTTGCTGGATGTTTGCCCGAGAGTGTGCACGTTCAAGACGGCTGTAAAGATAGAAGGATGAATTTTAAGTAGAGGATGCGAGGCGGCAGATATGTTTGGTGCTCTGAAACTGATCACTTTCTCAGGAAGCTGAGTAACTTGTCCGCAGCTAGAATCTGTGGGAGAGTGATTGATAAGTGGAGTATTGAGATAGTTGAGAGGTAACACTGAGGGAAGATGGAAGGTGTCGGGGTTCGCATGTTTACACCTATTCGCCCTTTTGTATGCAGCAAATTGCTTTAACCGGTTAAATGAACCAAACTTGACAGCTTTATAGTGATCCATTTCATGTACCCACTGTCTGTGTGCTTATCTGTTTCAAAATTTGCCACCCCACCTGACACTAGTGCTCTAGAATGGGCAGATGCGAACACACTTACTTGCCCATCCGCGCTCCCACTCCGTCCGCTCGGCCTGCTTCGACACGTTCTGCCGTGAAAGTGTCAGACAACCAGTCAGAATCAGGAGACTGTATGATCGCTGCCCACACCACCAAGTGAACATACAGCTGGTATGCGAAATTTGACACCGAGCTGTGCTGGACTTGCGCATTTGCTGACTTCGAAGGGGATAGCTGAGGTTTGTTGGACACTTGTTTGTACGCTTTATACTGCAGTGAAATTTTGAACCCGATGCTCCTTTTTATTACTCGCGATCGTCAAACTTACACGTAACTCAAGGTTCTGCATCGAGAATTCAACACCGTGTATGTCAAAACGCGATGGCTTTTGTTGCATAAAAGCACTTTTTCCCTATTTTATGGTTTTATATTCGTTTTGATAGCGGTGGGGGGCAAGCTTGTAGGGCAGTATTAAGGCCGTCAACCTAAGCCTTTAGCTGGAAAGACCGACAGCGATGGAACGGTGTTTGGCTAAGGCCACTAAAGTAGTCAAACATTTAGGGGCAATTTACTATACATGTTCCAAACCCCAGGCTGAAGAGCCAGGATACTATGGTTTTCAGACTTTCAACCATTGATCAACCTGATGGGGAACACACTCTGACGGCTCATTTGGCGTCCTCCTGTATGGAATCCTGAAGTACACAAACAGCCGTAATACTGCACGACCCAAACTCCTTGAAACCGGTTTATACCGATGCCAACTCACAACCAGAACGTTCTTCCGGAACTTGTGAAAAATGGACACTTGTGGGAAAATAGTAGTGAAAATAAACCGAGATGAGCGGAGCCCCAAAAGTCCTATCATTCCGGTTATTTTCCGATAAATCGCTCAAAACCCCACAGTACCCTCTCAAACAGTGAAAAGCGCATTTCGTTTCTGATCGTGTTTTGTCCACCGGATTTTAAGCACTGTCTAAAATTAATAGCCTTCTTGTAATTTTGTATGTAAAGTGACGAAATTGAGTTTGTGAAAGTCACTCACTGTAAATTTGGAAACAAGATGTATAGGAGGCGGAAATTTAACGTACCTTCCGACTTCTGTGAAAGTATTCGCAGAAATCGATTCCATCATGATCTGCTTTGTTGTGAACAGTACTGGACATGTGCCCATCATCCCATATGGAGCTATGGGTTACTGAAAATTATGGGACGTGAGCTATTGCGCAGCATATTCCCAGGTAGCTTTCTAATTCCAGTCAACTTAGAATGACTTTATGTCATTGAGGACCTTGTTCCAAACATTCAAACTGAAGCTACCAGCTCTCTACAAACAACACCCAATTTGTAAATATCACCACTCCTTGACTATTGAGAAGAACTGGTGTCAGACTGACTTTCGGGAAAGAATACACAAATCATAGGAACTCAAATGTAGAAAAAAACAAAATGAACAAACCATGACAAGAGTAAAGACTTCTCAGTGACAGGATATGCACATCAATCTGGTAAATTAACAATGCATTCGTTTTCTCCCACCGCTGGCTCGCAAACAACGGTCAAGCGATGTCACGTTCTCCAACGCAACAGCCCACCAATAAGTTCCAGGCGTTAAAATCTACCCTCGTTATAAGGGCATCCGTTAGTGAATTTCTGATGACAGAGTGAAAGAATGACATGGTTGAAAACCCATTTTCACATCGCCAACCTCGAATTTGGGAATGTGTACATGTGCATATGTGCATTTACAACTGTAGCATCGATTGTTGATAGTTTGCCAAAGCCACAGTTATACTGCCACAACGGCCTGCACACATGATAGTGTTAACAATCACGCTTTTGCCGATGAAGACCATGCTTCAGAAAATAAGATTATGCTAATCTGCGTGTTCTTTATGTGGAAAAAAATTGCCTTACGTTATCAGCATCCACTAAGTCTTTTTTTGCTTCGTCCATAATAATTCCATAGTAATTCGGCTTCTTGCTTTACTCATAGCTACAAAGAATTATCTTCCACAGGAACCTGCCACATCATTACTTCGGCTCTAATCAAGTAAATATTAGTTTGCTGAAAAACACCTTTCTCGGGAAGTATTTTGAAAGACCATTTTGTCAATATTGGTTCCAATTCCCAACCTTTCCAGTGATCCATCAGTTAGTTAGGACATACGTTGCGAACTCGTGCATCCGAAAAAACTGTAACCAAAAGGACCCCACCGATACCGGTTGCAGATCAGGTTGTTGTTGATCTGTGCGCCTAGCCTGAATATTTGCTTGCCAACTTTTCGTTAGCCACCATGCGGACATGCTCAATGTGCAAAAAAGCGCTCACTTAACTCGATCCGCCAATATTTTGATATATTGCTAAAGGAACGGTATTTACAGCCCTTATTCCGCATTAAACTGCCATTTCATTGGCTTATGATGAGGTACTTCACCTTGAGTTTTAAGGCTTGCTACTTGTCGACTTCCAGACATGATCCAACTAACTCCTCCTTTCCGCTCACTTCAGCGTACTTCGCCTTTTTTTGACTGAAGTATTCACCTCTCTTGATAGTATAAACTGTCGCATAACTGCTACTGTCAACTATCGGCGTCGTGCTTATTTCACTGGAAACCCGTCGTACGTCCAGGCTTGTATGGGTAACCGGTAAGGCGGTAGAGTGACAAAAGGTATCCGCTCATCTATTAACCTCAGAAGTCATGAACGGTTCCAAAAAATCCCCTCCACAACAGGTGAGGCTCCCAAAGTCTCACAGTAACTTACTTGCCGTAGTATCCCATTTGATGAGTGATAAGCGATATCCTTTTGTGTGCTAGATGAGGCCTTAATAGTTATGCAATGATGGACAGGTCTGGTGCAAATTTTGCCAGATTATTTGTGGGTAAACAGCGGAGAGTATCAGGTTGTTGGATCGTAAGCGTTCCGGTTGTTTACGAAAGTCACACCAAGTTTCAAATGTGCTCTCCTGTTGTAAATTGTATCAACTTCTGAACCGGTTGAAGTTCGGCGGTACGACCTCCCTGTTATGTTCCCCAATCTCAGCCCGACTGAATCAAACCTGTAACGTGCTGTCGTCTTATACACACTATCGCATGATTTGTCGTCGCGGTCAGGGAACAGACGAATGAGGGATGAAGTTTAGGAAATTTCCTGACAACCCAGTCTGAGAATGGGGTGAAACTCTAACGATACATAACGTGTATAGGAGATTTCAATTCATCAAAGTACAACTGTCACGACGAATACAAAAGTTCGTTAAGAGCAGAAGGGGGTGAAAAAAACGGAAGATGAAAAAGCGGTAACTTTAGAATTTTCAACACAGGAAGGCACAGTCACCCGCGTAAGAGGATATAAATGGTATCGTCATCAATCGGATTCGTATGGCGAGCTGAACCCGCATCTAGTTTGCTGAGCCTATTTTCACAACTAATCATGCAAGTTTATCAAACCAGACAACGTGTACACTTGAATAATAGTTGTTCTAGCACACCACAACATGTCCTTTGTATGCTTCAATCGATTATTCTAAACCAGGTTACTGAGAGCACTATAGATAGACCACATGTCTGTACTTTTGATCATTATGTAAAGGAAGCTGGTTGAACAGTGTGGTCCAGAGAAACTACCAGACCTGGCAGACATACGTGGCCACCTTGTAGTGCACTGTCATCGCCAAAGTGCACGACCGAGAAGTTCAGCTGAACACCACCTCAGGAATAATTAATTCGTGCAACACTGAAGCTAGCATTCACCTCGCACTTGAGTCAGTACATCACTGGCAAACTGCAAGTGGATTTGTTAGCGAATAACATAAGCACATGATAACTTGTGGTCGATCGACAGATTAGGGCGCACAGTTGACACTTCTGGATACCTTCTTAGGACGGTTACACTAAAGACGATGACTAGTTTGATATGGTCAAAGCGAGTCCTCAACAAATTTCCAAACCTTGCCCAAACTTATATCCTAGTTTTACGTGAAAACCCACGGCCGAACAGCCTATAGGTCCTTTATGAGGATGGTATACACAGATGTCTCGATAGGAATGGCTGAGAATAAGAAGTCTGTCATCATTATGACCCGTTCCAGCGTCTGAAGATAGAGCACTGTGGGTCAGGTTAACCAGCTTAAACGGTTTGCTGATAGTGATTTCTCACAGTCAAATGGATATGCAGTTAATATATTGGGTGTGTATAGTTCGATGATCCGATATTTGCTCTGAAAATTAGGCCCTCGGAAAATGACACGTGCTTTAAAGTATGAAATTGTGCAATTCATGGTTGTTGATGCGCTTGGATACTGTGAGAGCATCCGTAAAACCCTCCAGAAGCTTCCGTACACAAAGTGGTGCTAAAAAGGATACCCATTCTTCCCATTCCTGTTCAATTTCCCGGTCGATGAAATAACGAGACGAACGCTGGAAGGTCTTCAAAACCCTGATGTTCAAACCTTGTCGACCTGGAATATACAGACGACAGTGTTCTCGTCTTCGAAGCGGACAAGAAAGCGCAGGTGTTCCTGGATAAACCTACCGAAGTCATACCGTCCTCTGACACGCGCTTTGAACCCACAAAAACGTCATGCTCATGAACATGCAGTCACTAA
Organism: Clonorchis sinensis; assembly: GCA_003604175.2. Lineage (NCBI taxonomy): Eukaryota > Metazoa > Platyhelminthes > Trematoda > Opisthorchiida > Opisthorchiidae > Clonorchis > Clonorchis sinensis. The sequence continues at coordinate 68,136,408 of CM030370.1, read as the reverse complement.
ACACACCGTTTACAACCCAGAGAGGGACACTCGAAGTTGTGGAAATTGTATTACTTCCTATGCTAGTGTAATAGATGGGGTCAATACAAGAATCTGCAAGGCCAAGGTCGCGTTCGCTAATTTGAGACACCTATGTCGTCAAAACTATCCCGGGATCTTAAGGAACGTGTGTATCAGGCTCCAGTATGAACTCTCTTTTATGGCTGTGAGACTTGGCCCGTTCCAGCAGCAGGATTGGGACGCCTTCAGGTATGCGAAAACCGTTGGTATCGGAGAATTCGTAGAAGCAATTAAAAAGTGAGTGTTCGGATATGCAACAGGCACTTTCATTAAGTTTGTGTCCAGCGTCAGAAGCTGCTTAGCTTTATGAATGTAATGCGCATGCCGAAATATTGTTGGCCGAAGTGTTATTTCGCGTACGAGTTCAGAAAGATGCAAGCAGGGGTGATCAACCCCTGATCTGGTAGATGGGTATGAACTACGCCAATGTCTGTGCGATTCACTTTCCAGGATGGAGACCGCGCGATACCCACTGCGCCTGGTCGGAGACACTATAAGATATGGCTGCCAATCGATGTCAGTGGCGTTGTTGTAGTCGGTTTTTATTGCCTGAATGAGTGTCTGGAGGTGTAGGCACCTCAAAATGATTGTGGTTTGCTAGCAATAACTCCCTCCCTGTTTAGTTTTATTGTTTTCTTCACAATAAGGCTTTCAACTAAATTATGGTTATACGGCAGTGAAGCATCGGTGTTGAACACTGATGTTATGTTTTCGATTATGGTAGAATACGAAAGAATTTCGGGTGTTAAATGCTCATAAAAAATATATGTCGCTCTTAGAAATAGTTTAACGAAATAACTCTTGGTAGTGTCGACAATGCACCCCACAAATAATTCTAAATGTCGGCTGCTTGGACGGAAAGTGGGTGGGATGTGATGACGCCTGAAACAGAACTAAATACCCTCTATGAAGACTTGTTTTACCACACACATTGCCAACATCGTAAAAGCGAGGGGTAGCATCGCTTTAGAAACTTCCACTGGAATGGTCAAAGTAGCCCTATGTATGGTCAGGGCTTGTGCGCGATCCCACAGTAAATGGTTTCGCTTTCTCAAACGTGAGAGTCCAGGAAATGTAACAGATAGTTGGCAGTCTCCATGGGACTGACAAAAACTGGTCATCTTATCTAACAGGGATAAAACTTTCAAAAGAGGCTTCAAAGGACTAAACAAAACTGATCCTTCGTGACAGGTAGACTCTGATTACGGTGATCTGAACAGGGAAAAGTTCAAACATCTGTACAATACCTTGAATTTGAAGGCACTGACATGCGCACTGTGGCATTTTCAAGGGATAGTTTAGTTAGGGGTATTGCGTTGGGACGACCTAGATGGGCTGAAGCCATGGTTTTGCAAAGTCGGTGGTTGCAATCTGAAGAGAACAGTCTCAAGAGAAATCATCCGTCGGATTGGGCTACTATGATGTGATCTGTGAAGCGTAGTTTAGCAGCAAATGTGCTCTCATAAGACATAATAACTACGCCCACTTTGGCATGACTTCTTCAGAAATGACATCATGTGCAGAAATCTTGGCCACAGGCGCTCTAGACTATCGTTTAACATCAACTGCTCCTTCGCATTTCTAGGTCTTCGCAAACACACTGAGGGCACCTTAGCCACGAGACCAACGAAAGTAGTATTTTCGCCCTTTCTTGAGGACCAGCTTTCCTAAGCATCGCTGAAAAGTGATCGGATACAAAAGCAAAATACCATTTCACTACTGGTATTAATGTAACGAGGCTTTCTATTCTAAAGAACGGGATGCATAAGATACGGTGTGTTCCCTCTGGAAAGGAAGCTATCGGATGAAATACTGCATCGCTGATGTCTCAGGGTATTTCACAGGTAAACTCCCATCCAGAACAGACCGTAAAAGATCTTCGAACACGTTTCTTGCTTATTTTTGAAGAAATAGACCTTTGAAAATGAGTTACTTCGGACTGATGTTTTCAAGCGACCCGCCCGGCGCACGAAAGTATATTATGGTTGCTTATTCTGGGAGGTTAGATTTCTGGGTTCACAAGACCTTTATCAATGAGCTGATCGTCAAAAGGATTTAGGGTCACAAACGACAGGTGTTGTGGCCGGTCCCTACAGAAGGACGAACTGCATTTGGCACGTGCCATACGGGGAAAAATCGCATTGTCAGGTTCAAGAATTTGTTCTTCATCACGGTGGTCAGCTAACTTACTGGTTTACTGTTGAGGTCAAAGAAAGCCACCCCCACTGATCGGTGGTACGCCTGACTCTGACGCAATGTGAATATGTGGACAGTGCGCCCACTAACAGTTTCAAATTCTGCATGGTCCCTTGAACTTGCGTCTCGCATGATGCGGTCAAAGGTTGCAGTATTACTGAAGGTAGCAGCGGTATGAAAACTGGAGTGGGGCTTACATCCCTATGACTGGTGAATTCATAGGATATTTTTTGCATAAGGCCTCAGATTGTTGGAACACATTTGTATTCGGAAATGCATTTGCATTCCTATCAAGAATTTACACCAAAAAGATGCACAACAGCAGACGAATTGGGTGGTTTAGAAAGACTGACAATCAATAATAGAGCTTCTCCACCGGGTGCTGATGGTTGAGTGGTCAACCTGGTTCCATGGTTGTCAGTAGGGAAACTCCAGGCGCTGTAAGGTCGTCTACTGCGTCTGAATTCTACACTACTGAGAAGCAATTAATGATGAGTACAAAGCGGGGGAAAACTAAAACCACTACCATTTAATTTATAGCACAAGTAGAACGGGTCACCAAGGTGCGTATCTGATGAAGTAGGACGCCCCACACATGAATTGAAATCACTGGCAACTAGGACAACATTTAAGATTCGCGTGCAGGATAGGAGTGGATGGTTCCCCATACATGGTGTCATTAATTGAATTAGAGATACCGCTAGTTAGCGCAGATGCAGAACAGGTATCATTTCAGCTAGTGAGGGTTCTTATGGAAGTTGAAAATCAAGCAGTGCGAAGGCGGCTACTTACAGGGATCCAGACGAGTAAAGCATTAGCTTGCGTGCTGAGAGCCATACCAACGCCGGTGTAAACCGCTGCAGCAGTTCGTAGGTGGTAGTGTCCAGATAACCAGGCTACCGTAAGCTCCATAACCATACGTAAATCTTGTAAAGGAGTTTCGGAAGCACAGGAAACATCTATTAATAAAGCGTCAAGAGTGCGCGCCAGAGCAGCTTGTTAACCGAGTTGCTTCAGGGTTCGAATATTAAGTCGCGAGGAAAACAGGGGGAAGAGGTCGAAGAAGCGGATGTGAAGCGGCAGATGTCAGTGGCGGAATGCCACTAGTCACTTCTTTGGAAGCAATACTGAGGTGCCATGCCTGGGATCTACAAAATGGTGATGGTTTAACGGGACAAGGCATTAGGTGATTCCAAAGAGAGGAAATGCCAGCAGTGGCCTGTCTTCGTTTACTCACCATGCTGTATGTAGTAGTTGGGGCTAGGGGTACCAACAGTCTGGTGATGTGGTATTAAATTATTAGTATCCGTACAGTGGTGAGACAGTGACAATGCCCCCAAATCAAGAATTGAAGAGAATTATGGTCCTCAACTAAGGCATCTGGCTCAAGAGCTTGACCGCAAGACAGCGATAAAGGGCATGGGACCACTAAATTGCACTTTAAGACACTCAACCTGGAGAATAGGAGACTGTCTTTCTCTGGCCTGTACCTAATGACCAATCCTGGTATGACAGACCGTGCGAATGTCACAGGGACAACATTCAGGATAACTTAATGGGTCACGGAGTTGCCCAAATGGTCACACGATCGTAAGGTCCAGCTCCTTCGACACGCAAAAGCACGAGGATACCGCCAGGTTGCCTAGTCATGGACGGGACTGATCGATAGGCCAAGTTCGGTTTTAAACTACCAGCCTCCCTTGCTTTAGCCGTGTGCCTTGTAGAAACCAAAGGCCGCACCCCTATATCATTCGTATCGTTGTAATTGGCACCTCCGATGCCGAAAAAATGAAGTGGATGAAGCTCAGTGACGTGGGCGACACACTATGCTAAGTGGATAATAGTCTCCTTAAGGTAAAAACCATTCACAAAAACAGTTGATGTAAACGAACTGCCTCTAAATACGAAGCGCTTCCGGTGATTGTGAGTAACCATAATGTTTAATCACATGCCGCACTGTAACGCACCGTGGAGTAAATGTTTGCGGTGGAAATATTCCAACAACTTTAATCGGTGAACAAGTCTGAGCTTTGTGAGGATTGTATTTAACATCAAACCGCGAACGTTCTTCACAATGGATAAATAAAAAAATTAAACATGGGCTCATGGCTAGCAAACGACAGCTCTGTTCCAAGATTACTGGAAATATACATGGCATCTGTTTCAACTATTGACAATTCGGCCGACTAGTAGCATCCGTCCACCGACCACTGAGATTTATACCTCGAATGGGCCAACACATCTACACTGTTTACGCTGATCCAAAGGACACTTAGCATCCAGCAAGGCCTCCATTGAATTATAGGCAAGAGTACAAATTACTGACGATGAGTAGCGGGCATCTCCGACAATACAAGGATAAATTCAGGGGGACAAACGGCATGGAGATTGTCATGGTAACTATTAAGCACGAACACCTCAGCTCGAGAACGCCCCACCATTCCGCCACCGAACTGCCCGTGGCTGATACGTAGCAAAAGGAGCCAAAAGCTCACTTACTGTATTAGGATCTTTTGTAAGTTCAATAAACGCTTCTCAATAAAGTAAAAGATGTGCCCGAAACAATAAAAACATCAGTCATCACCAGAAACAGCGCTACCAGTGTTTAAACTGATGCATCAATGCAGTACAAACACAAAGTTCAGCTGATTAAACCTGATGTCTTAAAGTGAAAAGTGGACGACGGAAAAACCCGGTCCTGACCTATCGCGAGCATTCCGAAGTCCCCACATCTCACAGTCTGCACCACTCTGGGGGCACGGAGAGCGAAACTTGCCTCGATAGACGACGTTTCGACATGCACAGCACATGGCTGAGCCACCACATTTGAAGTGTTGGATGTTTTTCGCGACTGAGATACCTGAACAAAATATCCGTTTCCTAATTAGCTCGTTACAAATAAGCTGATGCCATCCGACATAATCAACAGTCCTGAGATAGCGACAATCAAAAGCCTGAAAACGCCTCGCATCATCTGTCCGCAAAGACAAACAACACAGGCCGTCACGAAGAGAATGGACCTTACCGTGGTTTGACGGTTTGTGCACTTCAGCGGCCCATGGAGCTATGTTGGGGGCGTCCGCACGATAGAGTCTCTCATACTAGGTTGGTCAATAGTTAGAGGACTGACAAATAGTCTCCTGGTCCGCCGGGTTGGGACATGCGGCGACTTGTTCCGTAGAAATGGTAGTGGATTTGCATCTCCAGCCAAATACCGCTGCCTTGGAGTTAGACTTTTGAGCCGAAGGCTTTGAATGAGGACCGTAATAGTCCTCCTGTCTAGGTGTGGGCGCCCTGACAGCATCCCAGCCCACGTACAAGTACGGTAGTGAAGCAGCGGTGTTGAACACTGATGTCATGCTGTCGATGATAACGATGCAGCGTTTCTACAGCTTTGTACATGGGACCCTTGGGACTCTATGATTTTTTGAGGCCACAAGTATCGCGAACTAGCAAACCTAATTCGGACCTCTGAGATTAAAGCATTGATTTCACGAGGCACACTTCCGTCACAGCTAATACACTAATAAGGTAGGTGAAATTCTCCACAAAATCCGGTACACCTCATTGGATTACAAGGGGCATGTTCAAAGTTCTGGGATATGGCAATGTACTTTGAAGGTGCAAGGCGCTTGCCGAAAGATGACATGATGGTGGTCTGTTTATTCGGCAAGGTTTGTGCTTGGTCCTCGTCTTCAAAGACGAGGAAGATTGTCTGCGTACTCAAGATCGTTATCAACACCAACAACGATTTGAGCACCCGAGTTTTGGAAGCCTTCTAGTGCTCGCCTCATTTCGTCGATGACGGAGTCGAACAAAAAGAGGGAGTGGACGTTTTACCGAACACCAGCTTTTGTGAGAAGCCTTAAGAGAGCTTACCACACACACAGAAGTATGTAGGGAATAAGGTCTGGATAACGGATACGGCCGGACTGACGCAGCTAACATTAGCACAAGTGATCAATAAGCGAAGCATGAGGGGCTGAAGGTATCGCGTTTCCGGCTGCCCCCGTCATGTGGTGTATGAGGCTATCGAGTGAATGACAGCACGTGAGGCTCGAATGGGAGCCAGTACTATTGTGTGGAGACAGTGCCCGAAACAAGGTTGACAACTGCAAGGGGGTTTAAGGTTAAGACTGTGAATGGGGTCTTTGGCTCAGGACGTGTGCCGTCGGATTAAATTAGCAGCCTATTCTTCAGTGATCAATTTTGCAAAACATTCCTAGCACCAAATCTGTGGAAACAACGGATTGACTATCAGGTTCCTATCTATTGACAAAACCAGCGGTGGGATTAGTAAAGGCTTTCCACATAGGTGGTCTTTGATCCCGGAAACAAAGCCACAGGAATCTCGTCAAACGTTCATGAGACGGGATAGCTGATAAGAATAGCGTCAGTTGAAAAACAATGAGAGCGCATGCACACCACACACTTCGTCCCCACACTGGCTAGAAAATTTGAGTCGACAAACTCCCGTACCGAGAAACCACTGGCGATCAGCGCCATTTTAGCTGGACGCACCCGCCTGGGATGCACAGAGCGTTTTTGTGTTGTTAAAGTTCATAGCAAGAGTTGATGTCAGGCCAGACGTCTAAAATAGTCATGTTACCGTTGTCAGCACGCCACCTGAGGACTGATTGCCTAATAAAAATGTCGACCGCTCGGTGCCTAACTGCCACGCCATCCGAAGTAAGCACAAGAGACGAGGTACCATCATGGTACTCAAGCCCAGATAGTCGAGAAGCCAGGGTTGAGTGCGACCATAGACCTTTTGCTAGGTTTGTTTTCGCTACCGAGTTACCTCGAGCCTGACAAGAGATGTCGCGCGCCGCAAAGGCTTATCCCCGAGCTCCAAAACAAACACGCAACACTCGTATCAAAATCTTCCTCTTGCTAAAAACGAAAAAACAGGTGGACCTTGAAATTATCTATACTTAAGCGAATTACGACGGGAGTGATGTCGGGAGCACACCAGAGGCACCAAAAGGGCCCGGAGCAGCAAGCTTCAGACGATTCCACTAGGATTAGTTAGGGGGCGACTGATAACGCAGAAGCGAACACTTTATTTCAGTACACAATACAGAACACATTATGGCGAAACAGGGGGAAGAGCAATGTACATCATTGAGTCTATTCTTTAGAAGCCAATAAATTAAGCACCAGATTTTGCAAGACATCAAACGTTTGCTCAGTCTTTTCGTAGGCTAGACGAGCACGCTGATACGATGCAAGAGCATCGTCCAGCTGAGAAGTTAGCTCGAGTGAACGTGCTTTTAACCTCTGACGATACCGGAACGATGCTTCACGATTCGCCGCCTTCTTCCGTAGAGCCTGCCTGGTACCATCGATTGGGCCGCAAGATTGATTAAGAGAGTGGTCACTGCAATCTGGGGAGGTTGAACGAGGACCAATCGACCCGTGATCTTCGTTTTTAGCCGATACCATGTGTTCGCCTATCATAGTGTTGCATGCTTGGATTGGGGTATTCTAGGGTATTAGAGGAACTAGTGGCAACTTACTGCATAGTCCACGAATAAGTCCACAACTTCAACAGGGACATCGAGCACTTCAGAGGGAACAGAGCTCTCTGATACAGATGCGAAGGGAGAAACGGAGTTGCATGATGAAACTATAACACCGTGGATGAACAAGTCATTACAGACACTTACCGTCACATGCATCATCGGAAAAACTTTCACTGTAGGTAATCGATTGGGGATCTTGTTCGTTAGCATGTAAATCAAAGTTAAAGGGTTCTGGGCCCCACGTAGGGGACCCCGCGCGACTTTCGAAGAGTTGGTATGTGATGAAATCCATGGGATACGGATGGGGGTATAAGGGGGCATGTTGAAAAACGCAGTGAGAAACGCATGGTGAATCTAAAAAGTATATACATTGTTCAATACAAGACTCACGAGAAAAGCCCGCAAAACGCGGAAAAAACTGGTAGGTCGCACGCTTTTACTCCATGACCGGTCAATCCAAATTGGGCGGGTCAAAATGTGGCGTCACCACCCTCCACGGTAATATAAATAAACAAATCCATAGTTCAACTAAACAATCGGAATAAGCATGGGACAAGGGCGTCAAGGTCAATGATCATATCTCGTCTGGAACTTTTCCTGAAAGTCAGAGATACTGCTAGGCTGTGGCGATTAGACTTTTGAGGATTAAGAAGCTCACGTGCTGCTGTTACTCGCACGTCACTTCTGATTTCTTGATTTTTTCTGGTTATTCTTTCTCTCCGTTTCGTTCCATCGTTCACCTTTTCATTTCCCCTTCAGCTTTTGTTCGCGCTTTCTTCCTCCCCTACTTCATGCCTGTATTGCCGGGGAACCCAAAGAAAGTGTTCTGCACGCCACGAGTTTGCCACATAAGTGTGGCATCCAGGTTTTCCTTTCGTCCGCATGCATTTTCGTTTATCCGCGTAAGTAAACCGCGATTTGTACTTGTCACACTCTAAGCGAGCTATTTGCTTTTGCGCGCTACGTGAAGCCACCTTTCCGAAGTTGTCGGTTAGCTGGATATTAGTATCAGGGTTGCAGTTCGCATTCTTGATGAATATTCGGAACAAGTTTTGACCGTACGTTTAGCCGCAGTTTAGACGCATATCATGTTAAGTTAGGAATCACGCGACAGACCCAGTGTGTCAGGAAGCCCAGTATGTGTAGGTGCTACTAGCAGCACTTTATCATTGCTAGCAGTGTCTGCAGCCATGCCATCACAATATGTACCGCACACCCTTGGAAGCTTAGGTGACATGAGCCAGCTACGCAGGCCGGCCACTCATCATCCATACTGGAATTTTTATCCCCCATCATACTGCTTGGGATCCGAAATTCGATCCGTCGGGTTCGTCTACGGGAAGCAAGTAGTAACTTTTGGATCCGTATGTTTGTCTCGTTCACTTCACAATCAGCAAGGCCACTTTTCGTATTGATACCTTCGTGCATTTTAGTAACCCTAGTATATTCGCTTGTATAACTATGCCGCTCACTTTGAATTACTGCAATCAAATAGGTTTACCTGCATCACAGTGTAACAGTTGCCTGTTGCCGACTTGTTGTGATTACAAGGCTTACACTTACTGGTGATCTTCACGTTCACATCACTGTCGCTTCAACAATATGGTTGAACACACCCAGTCTTCCAGGGTATGCCATTTGGGTAAAGGCCTCCAGATGGCCAATGGCCATCTCTCGGGCTCATCAAATCCGCAAACGCTGGCGTCAGATCTCGTCCGGGCACCCACCCTATTGGTTTGTTCTACCGCCCCATTTGTGAACTCAGAACTCCTTGACTGGTGTCAAACGCAGCTGCAGATGGGCCGTTTTATCTCACCAGGAGTAAGCACGTATTTTCTCAGGCCTACATGATAAAACACTGGAATAATCCTCAAGAGCTCAGCAAGATTTTTGATCCTACACCGTATCTTTCATTAGATACGCCGCACGATTCTATTTAGGTTTCCCTTTCTCTGTAGTGGTCTGGCTACCCAATAAGTTACTTCACCAGGAGTGTGTGGCAAGGAAATAAAAATAATAACGCTAGGTTGGGTATACAATAATTGAGGTCAAATGGAACAGCCTCACTAATAATTGTTCTCTTTAAAATAGTTCGTCGTTGGCCCAGGTCAGCGAATAAACAATAATCCATTTATGGTGTTTCAGGGGTCTTCTTCCGAACAGTTACCACATATAATAGATTCCGGAGATGGTCTGAAATGTTTTGATACCAGAGTTAGCACATAAGACTCGCAAATGACCGCTGCAAGCGCGAGCGAAATCAGAAGAGAGAGTCGAAACACGTGAACACGTTTGTATTGCGTGAAACTTTGTACAAGTGTGCGTTTTTGTAGTTTTTCGTATTCAAGCAAAAAACGATAAGGCAATTGATGAAATACATAATGTTATAACGAAAGCAAAATAAAGGTACAAAACGCCACATCTTCACCAAGATTTCCATGCTCATGTTTCATGTGCCTTGATTCAACTGGATCCGTGGAAACCCCGATTTATAGCTTAGTTCCCATCCGTAGTTTTAATCATCTAAGCACCGGAATGTATTAGTACCGATGTTGGAAATTCACCCATTTGTTGCAAGTCAATTACTGTAACACATGTCCCAACCTCACACTGGCTACAATCCAGACTGGTCACGATTTACCGTCTCAGAAAGTCGACGAAATGACCTTCTGCCGCCATGTTCCGGCCAGGGATCTCATCGACAAATGCAAGAGACTAGGTAATGTTACAACGGCTTGCTATACAAAAATGGCACGCTGGCTGTCTTTCTCATCACCCGTTTCCATATATTGAACACGGCGGCGACATGCCTGAATGCCGTCCGGTCCGTATTCGCTCAATGAAACTCTCCAACTCAACGGGTAATACCGGCCGCTATATTAACCCTGAATCAAATAATACTGAGAGAGCTTCAAGCCCTGATGGACACGATGGGCCAGTTGTCTCTCTAAATGGAACACTAGGGCTTGCCGATATAATGGTGTCGCCCCTTACCGTTGAAGGCTGCGCTCGGCTTATTCTCCGATCTTATTGGAGCAAAACAGATGAAGCCCTTCAAAGCAGTCGCTTGTTGATGATTTTTCTGACTACAAAATATACCAAAAAGTAGTGTGTTTCATAAAGTATCAGCATAAATTTGAAAAACTTCAAATGGCGGGAGCTTCGCCAAGCTCTCCAACAAACCGAATCGAATCTGTGGCGTGGAAATTCCTTGTCGAAGAGTCATTACTTACCCAACTATCTGAGGCCGTAGGTTTGGAAAAACTGAACTGGGCCTGGTGCACAAATTGTACATGGGCTTCATGTTATTTTAAGTGCGTCACACTGAGCAAATCAATTCTGAGAAAGACAACCAGGTTCACATTCCGTTCTATCTCCTGATTTTAGCGACGTCTGGAAAGCAACGTCAACAGACGGTTATTATCAATCAAAAGACATGGACGGTCGCAAATATGTCCTTGAGTGGAAAACAAACCTCACAGGTACAGAACAACTGGACCAGGACTAGCGCGTTGACGAGTTGAACTGTGCAGTGTACGTTTGGTATACTTAAAAAAAGTTTGATACAATACGCCCTGTTTGCCCTGAGTTAAAAGACTTGGATTAAACCAAAGACAGCTTCGATTTCGTATCAAGCTCAGAGACTAGAATATTTGGATAATGTGATTCCAAATGTGGTTAGTAAAATTGTTTCTTTTCTGCGCAAAAATTGTTGCCGAGAGTAGTCCAGAGAGTTAGCTTCTTAAGTGGGGGTATTATTTAGGACTGTAGCCTTAGACCATGCTGAGTTGACTGGGTTAAACGGGCACATTTTACGCAAGTAGTATCAATTCGTTCTTGTTTGGGCAATTACTTTACCGGGTTTCCTTTAGTTTTGGTAACACATGACCCCCCATTACACTTCTGCTGAACAACTTCGAAACTCCAAGATAGTTCGTCTTACTCGAGGTGCGTGAAACGTTGTCCAGCACTTTGGCGGCACAGTGGAGCATACCGATATATTTGCCTATAAATGGGTGGGAAAAGCGGGGCCTACCAAAACGAGGTTTTCCTGCAAAAGCTAGGTAGGGGATAGTGATTGTTGAAAAACTGATCTGCACTTATGGTAAACTCCTACAATTTAGGATGCTTGGGCTGCCGAATGCGTGTCAAACTGCCGCCATTAATGAGATATCGTTATTCGCTTAGCATACTTTATTGCACTCATCAGCTACTCTCATAATAACCAGAGATTGATTGTTTGGTTTCGAACTTTCCATTAGTCTTATTACAGACCGATGTAACTCACGCAGCCGGCTGAATTTCGTTATTCCGTTGGAAGCCCTTAGTCTGTTTTGGGGCGCAAAAGTATAAAGCAGCCTAATTTCAATTACAGTCCTGCTGTAGCCACACTGAAAAAAGTCTCGTGAGATGCCGTAATCTATCAAAAAGTTTGGTTCGGGTGTCAAAGCTATCCTAATGGTTGGTGATGAAAAGACGGTTTTTCATTCGTCGCCGCATTAAATCGACGTGTGCAAATTTCTGTCAGATTGTATCGTGGAAAAAAACGTTTTTATCGCGGATCAGCGAGACCTGATTTGGTAAGACACAATGATAAGCCTGTTTGGCGGAGAGTGAAAAAACCCTCAGACTTCGTGGTTCTTCCCTCTGAACCCAAGAATTTAGTGGAGTGGTCATCTTTTGCCTCATCACTACATGGGCATCGTGAGCTGCCGATTAAAAAAACAATCGGACAATAGGGTGAATAACTTCAGTAAGGTTCCAAACAGACTTTAACCGGACTGGAAAGCGCCCGATATTATTCGCATCTCTTGGGTTTATAGCTGAAAGTAGAGAAAACATCCGTGGCATAAATCCTATGTCAGCCGATACAAACGAAAAACACAAATGCTTGTTTTAAATTGCTAAAAATCAGCCTGGGATTTTCAGTTGCAGGACATGTTAGATCCGATAAGAGGAATCCAAAAACTGCGCAGTTAAGTGATGCATTCGCGGAGGCCGTTTTGTCCGACCAAGAAATAAAGCATCATTATCATCATCGGCAGCATAACGTCAGTGTCCAACACCGCTGCCTTGCTGCCTTACAACAAGGAATTACTTGAGGAGCCACTGTGAAGAAGGGAAAAAAAGTGGACGGGGAGAGACCTAGTGCTAGCCTCCTACAGTTATTCCGAGTTGCCCACATCTCCGAAAACTCATTCAGGCAACGTGGGCTAAAAGTGAGAACCAGGACGTTACTGACAGCAAGTGACAATCATAACTTGCAGTGTATTCGGTCGTTCACACAGAGGAGCTCGCGGAATCCATCCTAGAAGGCAGGCGTTGCCAACGGCACCCGTAATTTTCCTACCTTACTGCGCAACATTCTTCCGGGGTAAAGGCTGTCCACCGGTTTGCTTGCTCTACTCGGAAATGTGGGCAAAAAACCGGTCCTCTAATTGGTGAGACCTCGGAAGTGTATGATCCACCCACCGCAGATTTTAGTGGTGAACCTCAATAGAAGTCCCGGTTGCACAAGCAAACAATGGTTTTCTGACCGCCTGGTTGCTGAATCGCCGGAACCAGTCTACGCCACTTATGGCTCTCAGAAAACGATTGTTGGAAACCTGAATACGTCTCACTTCCACCACCCGTGCAGATTACGTTTCACTACCATAAAACAAATCGACCTGCACTGCAGCCTGATGTATCCGTTCTTTGGGATTCAGCGATACGCCGCTTTGCCGCTCCAGATGTTTCAAAGTAGCAAATGTGACCCAAGCTACGGGATTCGTGTACTAACTTGGTCTGTCACGTTACAACCGAAACTAATAGAAATTTTGGGTACAACGCGGAGTGCCACTACTTGGTTGCAAGTGGTGTGTTAAGTGACTGCATATCCACGATCACGACCCTACACTTTGTGGGTGCAAATTGCATGCCAAAAAGCGGAGCAACCTTGGTCAGTTCATCAAAAGATACTTGCATTTTCGCCGCCTTTTTGACGTTCAAAGCGATTTCGTCTGCACACTCCACACCAACAAGGCCTTTGTCAGCAGCTATTTGAACACCAGGTTTTTGAGGAGCATCTGGTGTTTGGTTTCCCACCCGTCCACGAAAGTAACTAGGAGTGGAGAGAGCGAGCACCCCTGACCTACGCCTCTGGGTATACGGAGACTCTTGAGCAGTTCTCCGTTTACTCTGACTCGTCTGGAAGGCTAGAACCACAAAGAAGTTTTTGTCTATAAACATATCATGCTGGACAAGTGCATTTTCCAGAACGGATCAGTCAACCTGTTCAAATGGGGCTTGGAAATACAGGAATACTAAAATTGCGCCTAGTTTTTCTGGCACCCGACAGAGTGTAAGGGTTTACTGAACACAGACCCTACTAGTCCGAAATCTCACTTGCTTTTCTGTAGCTAATATTTCACCAGCTACCATAAGAAAATGAAGAACAGGTGTGCTCAACGCCAATACGGGCAAAGCTAACCCGCTTGTGGCTGCTGCGCCCACTGTGATTTCCTTTTTTGAAAGTGGACACTATCACTAATTCTCACCACTGTCTGCGATGGCCTTTCTCTCAAGTCGTGTAAACACATTGGACAAGCGCCAACTGAGGACTTTACACTCATCTTCCAACAATGCGGGTGGGGTGCCATCCTGACCAGAAGCTTGTTGGCGCTCGAGTGAACCTATGCACTAATAAGTCTCCGAGGCCTTCGGATGGTCCAGGTTCACAGTCCGGGCCTCTCCTTTGGCTGAAACATTTGGATGAGTGGCAGCTTTTTGTCACCAGAGATATTGTGCGATATATTAGAAACACCGTTTGAAGAGCTCTTCTTTACTCATGATGGTCGCTCTATTAATCCCTCGCGGCTTTACTAACAGCTGATTTCGGGGAATGGTCACACTAATAAACTGGAATAATCTTCGTTGATTCCTGTCTTTTTTGGCTTCTTCCAAATTCTTAGACTTCGGAGTCCACCAAGCTTTGCAGTCGGCAGGCTAGCTTACTTGGCGTCCGATAAATCGTTGGGCCGAATTATGTGCGGGACTGGCGGGGACAGCTTCCCAAGATTTCGAATTCCTTTATTTCGGGGGTTAGTGTAGCACAAAAAGGGTCTTCGTGCGGCAGATATCCAAAGCAATCGTTTGCCACAGTCGGCATATGCCGTGTTCACCTAATTTAGTTGCAGATGCGCTTATCCTGCCCAACTAGCAAGGAGTTCCAGCGTTCCCAACGATATCTGGGCCTTTAGCACGCCGCAGCTCTCTGTCATGTTTCCAGAGCTAATGTTTATTGGATCGCAAGCGGACACGACAAACCAACAGCGATTAAATTTTCACTTGTGCAACTCCCTCACAGTAGTTGCCAGATGAATTTCATGCAAACCACAATAAAGACGTCCTTTTGTCCGATGACTTTCAAAGAAAATTAGCTCAACACCACAGCAGCCTCAGGACTGCCAGTTGTGTGCGGCCGAGAACTAGTGGAGAGTACAAAAGCAGCTGGCTCAGCAAATGTGCCTGCCTTTGAATTCTTGTTTCTGATAAAACCATACATTAATGTTAAGCGAGTATTTTATCAAAGCAACAGCAGCTTGTTGTCCATGTTGCTTCTGAGTGCAAACGTTAAAATAATCCGGATAGACTGGGCGTCAAGTCTTAAACATAGATTTTGTGATGCATGAGGATGTCACCGACGGATGACTCCCAAATACTGTTTTCAAAACCGACGCATGACGAACGGGGTTATCAGTCCTAACTGACAGTTCTGCAAGAAAAGCTTTATTTATTGGGCTGACGAGGGAGAGAAAAAAGTAAGTAAAATAGGAAGAAAAGGGACTACAGCAGTAGTCTATTTTCGCTTACCCCTCCTGCTGTGTGCAGCAAGTGAGGAGACCCGGCTAGTGGCACCATGCGACGACCACTGTGGCATAAAGGCGTTGTTATTTGCAGGCTCCACTTTTGTATGTGAGCTATCATACTGCCGGAGCGCCCAAAACTTGCTAGGAGGACAATTGGAGCCCTCATCGACCAAAGACTACGGCTCAACAGTCTAACTGTAAGGCAGTGGCTTTTGGTGAGGAGTGCAGAATCACTAACTTCCTCGCAGAAAAGTCGCCAAGTATCTTTCAAACTTCACTTGGACAGCCTAGAGACGTTGTTTGTCAGCCATCAAATCGCCGGCCAATCTGGTGTGAGGAACTCTGCAAGCGTCTCAAATATACTGCACAGTATGCATTGGGTCGCTGAGGCACAGGAACTATCATACCAAGTTAAGGCCCATTCTGTTCATGGAGTGACAAGAAACGAAAAGGTAGCGTCGATGCTGATGGTCAAACCCGCCTCTGATGCAGTTTTTTTAGGGTAAATAAACTGCTGCTAAAATCTGGAGATTAGGAGAAAGAGCACGCCTTTAAGGCGGTGAGAAATAGTAGCTATTTCCAGTGAGAATAAGTGAGGAGACACCAGAAGAGTATTTGAAAGATATACTTGCATGAGAACTACCAGAACCCCATAGCGTCTATGACTTCACTACCTGGTTGTCGGGGCCAATCAGCTTATGGAAGCTTAATGGTGGGAACTTCTGCAAAATGGGCACGTGAGTCTACTGAATTTGTTTTGGATAAAAAATGAAGTTGCCGCTTTGACAGGAAGGGTTTGAGGGAGATTGTGTGCGTTGTTCAAATTCTTGTATGTTCCTGTCCGACAGTACTTTGGGAAGTCCATTTAAAAATGAACTTATAAACTTAACTTGCAATGGCTCAGATAAGGCTCTTTTATTTGAGGATATTTATTTCGCGCTAGAAGGCGTTCTTCATGAAAAGAGTGATGGAGCAATCCTGGAAAACAGTAGATGCTTTGCGGCAGCCGCAAGGATATCGCCATTGAGTGAATCAGGTTGTAGCTCTGGTGGCCAATTGTACAATGACCAGTACTGAGGGAAAGAACCCGTTACAGCGTGCGGTGTTGAACTCTTCCTCAGTGGCCTCACTGAGCCCAATCCATAGTGTCACAGGTAGCTACAGGTTTTTCAGAGGACTTCACCATCAATGAAGCAGTATAAAAGATTGGAAGTGATTGAGCTGGAAGAACTGACCCAACACCCAACTTGATAGCATAAGTTTTAATAAAGCGTAGTTGGCTTTGATTTAAAACAACAACCGCGCCACGTGCTATCTGTTTGTAGTTATTCAGAATGCCAACGTCGAATCCAACTGTAATGGAAGTTCGAGCTTCGGTTTTGTAGAAGAACATTGCTTTTGGTAAAACGTTGTTATTTTATCATCAGCCAACGATACACTAGCAAAATCAAGTAACAAAAGGCAAAGAAGACACTGGATTTCCTAAAATTAGGACCCATAGACCAACCAATCGAGTTAAATTGCACCAGGTGACAAAGAACTGACTTGGCCCGTAAACAAGGATCACTAGACTATCAGCAGTGAAGCTGCATCGTCCAATAATGTACATCGAATGAGACACCGTCATTAGTCTTTTCAGTTACCTTCCACTTTTTCGAGCACTGTGGCACATTAGAGATGCGCATGGATATAATTGTTGATGGAATGAGTATTCAAAAGTAACAGGCATTTTCTGGAGTTGGCACCCAGCACCAAAAACTATGAACCCAGAAAGACGGTTTCAAGTACTCCGGAGTTCGCCAGTTGATGAAAAACCTGTGGTAAACGTAGGTTCGTAACAGAATACTAGTCCTAACATGGGATAAATCCAGCGAAACTAAATTTAAAGGACACAAACAACCAACTGACCTGAGTGACTGAGGAAACACGGATCTGTTTCCACTTTTGGGCTACATTTTGCGAGCGAGATAAGTTTAGTGCACTCCTTTCATTAATATAAACCTACTGCAATTTACTTGAAGTAGCTTTCAATTGGGA
This sequence comes from Clonorchis sinensis, assembly GCA_003604175.2. Classification (NCBI taxonomy): domain Eukaryota; kingdom Metazoa; phylum Platyhelminthes; class Trematoda; order Opisthorchiida; family Opisthorchiidae; genus Clonorchis; species Clonorchis sinensis. Next base: position 68,118,740 of record CM030370.1, on the reverse strand, counting down.
TGAAAGCTTGTGCGGTGGACTACAAAATTTAACCCTATTTAGGTGGGTCAACCGAGGGAGCCTTCAACCTATCTGTACTTACTTTCCCTTCCTTCGCTTG